>OX103944.1:38744308-39180019 GCA_944470405.2 Schistosoma mattheei
TCATCGAATAGTTGTGTGAACAACATAGGGTAGAAGTGTATGTCGACGAGAATCGGTTGATAATAACAGTATAGTCTACATCTTGCAAATGTTCTGTGATTTTACAAATAAACTGAAATACATTGAACACATCTTTGGATTGACATTATTGCAAATTGTGCTCCATTACGTATTCGTAAACGATGAAATGTAAAACACAGAACAGTTCCTGATTTCGCCGTTTCACCTGATGTATTTGTTGGCACTTTCAACGAAACGTAATTATGTTCGCAGTGTAGATAGTGCAGAACAGAAGCCACTTATTCTGAATGATATAATGGATAGTTTGCAAAGCTTAACAGGTAACTGTGCACTGCACTCATAAATATTTGATATTCTTGTTTATCATATGTGAATGAGCAAATTGTATACACAAGTGAGAATTCATGTTTACTTTCTAACTGGTTCATTGTTCCCATCCACTTGAAGTTACAAATAAATAAGAATATACAGCGATTACAAGGCCCGAATACTCCAGATATTTAAAATGACTGAATTTGATGGAATGAAACGAAAGATTAGAGGAATGTATGAAGAGAATGGGCAAGTACGGAATGACGTTTCGTGTGAATTGATGAAAGGAAGATCTCAATTAAAATATGAATATGAGTACATGAATGGGGATGCTAGCAGATAGGTAAGGAAGGAAATAAATGGATAACTAAGTGTCAGATAGGGAGAGAGAAATATAGATAGATAGATTGATATATTTCTGGATAGGTAAGTAGACAGATAAGTGGATAAGTAGATAAGATAGTGTGTCGATAGTTTGTGCGGATTTTATGATCTTTGCATTTGTGCAAAGAGTGTCCAGTTTTATTGTTCGCATTTTAACTTCTAACCATGTTTGAATCTCTTGATAGACATTATGTATGTACATTCACCTGTTTGAACTTGCACATTTTTCATTTGAGTAATCGCTGTCTATTTCAACTTTACTTGTGTTCAATTGTTAGATAGTTTGAAGAGAGATGAATTGGTTCTTTCCATATCTAACAATGAAATAAGAAGCTAACAAGTAATTTATTCGCGAATTCATTCATGTTATAACATGTTGCATTTCTCAGAATAGATATTTTATACTTATAAGCTGATTTCGATAAACATTGTATTGTAGTTGTTTGTTGATTGTACTCATCACAATATGTGGAATGCACTAGTGATTAAGATGAACAGTGAAATTCTAATGGTAGGTTGCGACGACTACCTGGACACATGTTCAGTGAATAAATCAACTTACCTCTTTCAAATTAATAAATGTGAAACAGTCAGAACATGTTAAATTAGCCATGCGATATTCAACGATATGTAGGGTTGATTTCATTTTGACTATTTTCGCCCGTCGGTAGTATATTTATATCGGGTAGTCAGTCTGCTACAACGCAGAACCAGGCACATATTTGCTTCTTCCACGTTGCCACACTTCCTTAACACAACATGATGAACACCAAACTCTTAGAATTATTTACTTCAATGGTAGTAATGTATAATAGCTAGATTGTGTATACGGATATAGTACAGGAAGAAATAATTGGTTGGTAGGAGGCAAGAATTTCTACTGGAGCCCTCGGAGGCTACTGCCGGTTCCAAGAACGGATAAACAAGCATGGTTCGACATGGGGTTAACGATCCCATCTCGTAGAAAACTATCTCGCCAAAAACACGCTTACCAGAGACGTGACTGATGCCCCACTCGACATCCAGAGCAACCATTAATTTATGCCCATGGAATGCTCTTAAGTTTAAGGAAAGGCAAAGAGTGTATTCGCCGACGCCACTGTGATCGATTCTGAGCCATGTCACCGAAGTCTCCAAACATTGGTCACGATAGTCGCACGGATACCAACCAGCAGTTTGAATCTACCAACGTGGCTATGACCAGAAGTTGGTGACTTAAAGCACTGATGCCACGTTTTGGTTTGACCACTTCTAACGTTCTCCCAACAATCCCACACACTAGTCAGCAGTGCACAATGTGATAAGGAAAAGATAGATGAACAGAAAGATAGACAGAAAGAAAGAAGAAAGAAAGAAAGAAGAAAGAAGAAGATAGATAGATAGATAGATAGATAGATAGATAGATTGATTGATTGATTGATTGATTGATTGATAGTTAGATAGATAGATAATTAGTTAAGTAGTTAGATAGATGTCTAGGTAGATAGTGGGTCGATAGTTTGTTTGGATCGTATGATCTTTGCATTTGTGCAACAGCGTTGGGTTTTTATTATTTCGCATTTTACTTTTAACCATGTTTGAATCTCTTGATAGACATTATGTATGTACATTCACCTGTTTGAACTTGCACATTTTTCATTTGAGTAATCGCTGTCTATTTCAACTGTATCTTGTGTTCAATTGTTAGATAGTTTGAAGAAAGGTGAATTGGGTCTTTTCAGAATTAACAATCAAATAAAGAGATGCTAACAAGTAATTTATTCGCGAATTCATTCATGTTAATAACATGTTGCATTTCTCAGAATAGATATTTCATATTATAAGCTGATTTCGATAAACATTGTATTGTAGTTGTTTGTTGATTGTACTCATCACAATATGTGGAATGCACTAGTGATTAAGATGAACAGTGAAATTCTAATGGTAGGTTGCGACGACTACCTGGACACATGTTCAGTGAATAAATCAACTTACCTCTTTCAAATTAATAAATGTGAAACAGTCAGAACATGTTAAATTAGCCATGCGATATTCAACGATATGTAGGGTTGATTTCATTTTGTCTATTTATATCTGACATTAGTCAATTATAGACGTGTTAACATATCATTGTTATTGTTATTTGATAAATTATTATATAAAACAATTTGTACCAAAATCTCGGTGATGCAAAGTTATAATTTATATCGAGAGCGTAGATTCTTGCTATTAAACGTACCCCTTGAGAGCTCGAGCTCTGGGACCTTCGGAGTCACAAGCTAGAAAGCAGAAGATGAGTGCTAAGAAATGTTACTCTCTGACTGGGAGCCCTACAAGGAGTCATGAAACGTCAGAAAATATAATTTTTCACTGAATGGGATTCTACAAATATATTTTTTTGTTTATTTATAACAATCTTCCTAATGCTCAGTTTATTTCACAAGTTGATATTATGAGTCAGTTGAAGCTAGACCACCATTGAAAACCTGGAAGCACTGGACGGCCGTTTCGTCTGGTGTGGGACTCCTCAGCAGTGCGCATCCACGATCCCGCACCACGCGGTGCTCGAACCCAGGACCTACTGGCTTCGCGCGCGAGCACTTAACCACTAGACCACTGAGCCGACATCCAATGGTGGTCTGGCTTCAACTGACTCATGATTTCAACTTGTGAAATTTCTAAAACTCTCCACAAAACCCGCCCAGTTTACTATCAAGTCAGACCTTGGTAATAATACTTACATTTTCAAATATGGTACAAAACTCTCAGGCATTCATAGTTTCAAGTAAAAAACGAATGATTGTTACAGTCTTCCAATCTGCACACAGTGGTGTTTAAGGAAGCTAGATATCTAGACTGTGAACTGGTCTTCCAAAAGATGATTGGATGGAATGTCTTTGGCGCTCTCTGGACATCTTAGAGCTTCCTTCATTTTCACCCGACCACCGTCTCTATAGATAATTATATATTTACTGTTTACATTATATTTTAGCTGCCGTTATCAAGCACTCCCCAGTGGATCGTAGAACAATCACTGAATGTATGTGTACGAAATATTAGTATTTCAATGACGTTGGTGAATTTTAGATGTGAACTGCTTGAAATTATTAATGAAAAGCGATTCAGAGTATAAACTTAAACAGGTGTGTGAAGATATTTTCAAATATCTTGTTTTACATTTGATAAAATTATGGATTTACGTTCTATGAGTCACACATGTGCACATTTAGTTTATACTGTCTACTGGGATCCAGTCTAAGAGAGCCAGTTATGCCCTAGGACTCAATGCTGTACCTACGCTGGCGAGGCCACGGAAAGCAGCATCGGTACTTCCAGATACACGAAGCGTAAATCGAGTCGGTTCGTTGCTTTGATATGGTGAGGTCAAGTGAATGACGCCACTTGGAACCTGTTTGCGCGTTTCGGAGACGCAGCACACATCGATGGCGCGAGATTCTAAAGTCCTAGATAAGGAAGCCTGTTGTCCTATTTGTCACAGTGTTCGGACGTTGAAAGCTAATACGTGTAGTTTAGAGCGTGGTTTCAGGAGACCAGGAATAACGTTACGCGTACCCAAATCGTTTGCCATAGCAGTGGAGGTCATAAAGGGATGTGAGAAGGATTAGTCGTAGAGATAAGAGCGGTATTAGGAGGTGTAGGAAGGATTTGAATGTGACCAACCAGGTTTCGTGTGCTGTTAAGGGTATGAGGGCTGATGTCACTTTCCGGCTGCCCACACCGTGGAAGGGTATTGCTTGAGGAACCTGGAAAGGAAATCGGATTAGTGTTGACCTTAACGGCCTGGGAGCGTGACTGCAGAGCCCAAGTGACAACTGCTTGAGGCCGGTCGCGCACGGCCTTTTCGTGGAAGGTTTTTAATGTGTTAGCTCCGTTCTTCAAAGGGCCCTACCGCCGGAGACGCAAATCCGTGGGGTAAGGTGAGGTGTGACATTTTTAGGGTCAACCTTTTCTAACCCCTTCCTCCTTGTGAGAAGGCAGCATCGCTGCAGAAGCTGGTTGTCTAAAGGAAACACCTTTCTGCTGTCACACCTCTCTATAGTCAGCAGTACGACTTCGCCCTCAGACCTTGAGTTACTGCTTTTAGTCTTACCGTTCTCCAATCGACCTGTCTGGCATGGTAGGACCTACAGGAACATATGTTCCAGCCAATATAGCTCGGTTGGGTCATCACGACAAGCAAGCCCGACCATTGTGTCAAGGTAGCAGCTACGGTATAACGATCAACTCACTTTCTCCTCAAGTCAAAATTCTAACAGAAGAAATCACTTAATCAATAATGCTAAATTTTCATTCCTAAACAACACTTGTCTCCGTCAGTTTTCAACACTTTATATGTTAGAATAAACATTCATCACATGAATTACCCACTACATTAACAACACATAGAGCACTTCCATATTGGATCACGTTTATTGACCTTCCTCTCTGTCATCCCAAACTTCCTATTACGTAAATGTGATATGAATCATACATATTCACATATCGACTAATCAGTACAACTGTTTGAAATTGTGAACAGATGTGTAGACTATGTGAAATGAATAAATTCCTGTTGTTCCAGAATGATTGTTTTACTCAGCTTACTAAAATTTATAAAATGAGAGACTTTTGTTGGGTCCACCTAATGTTTGATGGAGACGAAACTGAAATTTCACAACGACTTCAACAAATTACTTATGTGAATTATTATACAGTAGAGATGTATATACATTACCAAAGAGCACTGTTCGTTATCATTTGATGGTTGAACGGTAATAATGTATGAGGTCAGATGTCAATTATTTTTATTTCTATTAATTACCAGTTATCTGTCTACTAAATCTGGCAACAAATATGTAGTTAGAGTGTAAGTGTCAACGTCGGAATTGAAACAAAGGAACATCCAGTTGACGAGTCTCAAATGGGTCCGTTTACGTATCCCGGATTCTACTGTTTGATAAACTGCAAAAGTAGATGAAAATCTATTGTAGCAATTTTGGAAGTTGACAAAACGGATTCACTGGTTACTAGTTACAATCAATATTCTAAACATATACAGAATGTAGAATTTCATATTGGTTTATAACATATAAAATTGTGGTGTTGATTTCCCTTGAAATATTTTAGAGTTTCAGCGCATAATAACTGGCATAAATTCATTTGGTATGTATTTGAATTACTTGAATAATTTTTATTATTGAAGACAATTATTTGATCCAATTTTGTTATATATTTCAGTTTATTTATTCCATATTCAAACTCTGTATAAACTTATAATGGTGAATGGAATCTACTTTCAGTCTGATATATCACGATAGAGAATATGGTTTTCATAGAGAATGATATCTGTGTAACTTTGTACCTGACTTTATTTGAAATCTATTTATTAATTGGTTGCTGTATATGTAGATATAAGGGTGTCCGAATCTTCCATTCTACAAACGTGCCTCAACACAGAAATGACCAATTATAAAGGTAAGAGTTGCTATTCATAACTGTTTAGTTAATCCTTGTAATGTAATTGTACATTTGTTTTAAAATTGGTTGTTTTTGTCTATATTGCTGACGACATTTAAGAAAACTAATGATTCTCATTTCTCGCATTTTATTCCTAAAAGCTTCATGTGAGTCCCAGATGTTCATTGTTTCTGTTAGTTGAGTAACTAAGTCTTAATCTACATAAATCAAAGGTCATGAAACAAACTCGCTCCTCACCACTTTCAAATTCATCATGAGAATTGCACACGAGCGGATTGTTTATTTACATCAATACACATATTGTACTGAAATTCCGATGAACTCGTGGCGTAAATCCAATACTTAATTTTGAAACTACGAACATATAATTTCATGAGTACTGATAACATATTCTGGTTCTAGTATTCTGAGTAACATCTGAGTCTACCACTTTCAATCTTTGGTAGTTCCACTACTTAAAGTATGATAACGGATCAAAAGACAGACAATCTCTGTGCAATTTGTGTAGTGCGACTGCTCAACAGTCAACATATTCTAAATGATATCTTGATAGTTTTCCAGCGTGATGGAAAAGAATGTGGTCCCGATTATCAACCTGCAAATTTAATTCGACAGTTGCACTCAAATCAATGTTATTTTGTAAATATAATCAGTTGATAGTATTAGAGTATTGAAGAAGGCAGCACATTTGTGCATGAGATATACGAACTAACAGATAATTGCGCTGAGAAGAATCTTTATCTCAAACAACCGGAAGATAATGTTGAAATCAAAGTTATTCCTTTAAGGATTAATGTTTACTGGGAGGCATGAAATCAGTGTGTGTTTGGAAAGTCTGAATCTATTGCTAATTTATCAGTTCCTTATGAACATGAATATTTTACACCACTGAATGCTTAGATGATAACTGTTTCATTTTGAATGATATGAGGTTTTATGAAACTGATCGGACCTTCTTTTCAGTACGCTTTGATCCTGTACTCATTTTAAAACACATATATTTTCATTCACATGAAAGGTAGTTGAATGCAACTGCTTTCGTCTGATGATCATCTCGTTTATCAAAGAAATGTTTGAGAAGCGTGTAAAATATTGAAATGTAATTTAAACTTTTCTATTTACATAGCGTTACCAACTGTAACATGTTTAACATCCACATTGACAAATTACAGAGGTAAGCTGAAGTGAATCACACTTTGGGTTATGATACACATTTTATATCCCGGATTTCTACCATAATGTACACATGAAACCACTTACAATTCCATTCAAACTGTATACCTTCTTTTTGTGCCCACAAATTCTCGAAAGGAAGAAAACCAATAATTCTGAAAATGGTAGACTCATCAATCTGTTAATGAGTCTCACCGATAAATGCTTTTACAGTTTGTGACAGTCGAAAGTATTTTCATTTGTTATCAGTTATTAGACTTGTGAATAGATGACAGACTTAGCAAAAAGAGCGAATGAAGGGATCTCTTGTCAGTTAGTTTTTCACCATGACTCTACACTAATGTCAATGCATAATGTACAAGAATGAACTAATACCCATCAATTAGTTGATTTACTTAATCATTATATAACATCACTTTGATAACAAACCAATCTTGAGTAATTGAAAGAAAAAAGAATTAAAACAATTAATCCCTTTGATAAATCTCCATAATGCAATGATTATCACTTGTCATTTTCCAGAAATTTCCCGCTTATTTAGATTGGTTGAAAAGAAATACAAAATTGTAATTAATTACAATAAAATTTATGTAAGTTATAATCAACAAAATTTTATTTGGGAGGATAAATATGACTTATTGAATAGTACACTTAATAAACGTAGTTGTTTTGTAAACGTTTCATTGTAATTAACATATGGTGCATTTATTCACCGAATAACGTACACAAATCGCGACAATTGGAATCGACAGTAGCCTCGGAGGGGTTCTAGACGGAGTGACTGTACTACTCAATTATATGCAAGTCACACATTACACGGGAATGTACCAAATTTGCCTTTCAAAATTAGTTACTTAAATCACATCATTTATTCAGCTTACAATGAATTACTCAGTGTTTGTTTGCAAACATTTCAGTGAAACATCGTCTTCTAACAAATATTGTCAATAAAGTTATTCGTCGAAACACAAAAGTGTGAATCGTGAGTCAATTAAATCTATTTCATAGACTAAATACTTTCGTGTAATTATCGGTGATATATTGAAAGGAAAATGAATTCACTAATGATCTTGATTGATTCATGTGTATGGAGGAACAATGTAAAAAGGATACACTTCATTTGATGTCTTTATATATGAATGCATCTCTGTTAAACATAAGTTGATCGTATTTGTGGCGATCATTGTATACGATTGACGTCTCAGTGTGAACATCAACAGTGGATTAGAGATACATCCAGATGATCAGTCCTAAATGCGATGGAAATCGCATCCTGAATTCGTTATAAGCCACAATCCGAACGTCCGTCCATTAGTATCGAATAATCAGTGAAAGACATCAACTGAATTGTCAATACATTCAAGGATAATTCTAGAATGCAATCCAATGAAAATCTTGACTATTACACATTGAATATGGATAATCTACAATGTATTTTACTTTAGTTTTACTCAGTTCATGAACACGTTTAATTTTGATTATATACGTTGAAACGAGTAATAATTTAACACATTCGTTATTGATTACACGTTATTGATTACACTTTATAACTGTGATTCGTTTGCATGATTCTAATAAATTACATGCATGATTTTATTTAGTCTAGATGATGGTCGAAAGTTGTCGAAGTCACGTTTCAAAATGATGATGATAATCATTGTGAATTATTTGGTTAATTTTGTTTGGAAATCCTCACGATAACTGATTTAGCAAGTCTTCTATTACTCTCCTCTTTCTTCTTCTTTGAGTCGTTTTAATGTTGATATGTTGCACTTAGAAGCAAGTAAAATGTTGAGAATACTGTAAGACATATTGTGACCCTGGTTTGATGCACTCGATTACCAAGCACATTACTATGCAACCATTTGCTTACTCTTCAATAATCCATTTTATTTGTTCAATTGTCACAACTGTGCTTTAACACATTGTTTTAGTGAATGCGAATTTTTCTGTCGTTGCCGATTTGTTATTTCTCAAGACACTCTCTGATAATCTTTGTGGTTAAAATGAGTTTTAGAATTTCCGGGAGTGATTTTGAGTTGCAATCAAGCTATTTGCATATGTGAGGTCACGTTCAAGAATTATGTTATTAGGGTGATTAATAGTTAAATCCACAGGAAATTTTATCGACTTGAATGTTTCAAATGCACATTCATCACCTAACAATTTAGTCGTGTAACTACTCAATCTAGTAATATAGAATGTTGTATTAGAGTTAAGTTGCTATCAATAAACCTATGTTGATAATCATTTCTGATAAGTATCTCTCGAATTTGAAGCAGTTCGTTACCTATTGTGTCATCAGGACTTATTAGCACAATTTTTGAGGAAAAGGTTGAATAGGTTCCTCCTTATACTCTCTTTCTACTACGCAAGTTTGTATGCTGACCATTCCTGGTTAGTTTTTTAAATATAGATCTCTTCAAGGAACCGTCTGAACTTTTTTCAACTTGACGTCAAGATAATCCAAATCCTCGTTCACCTCAGCTGAAAATGCGTATTGAATTGAGTGGTGACATTTATTGATTCGATTCAAAACTTCATTCACGTTCATATCTTCTCCACAAATAATGAGATTATCATACATATATTCTTATGTGAATTACTTCTCTCAATTATTGGTTTAAGCACCTTATTTTCCACATTGCTCTTGAAACATTCAGTCAAAAGTGGGACCAATGGTGAACTCATTGCAACATCATCATTTTGTCTGAAAATATCAATATTAAATCTGAATTGCCTATTGAGGGTACTTCTTAGGAGTCGCCCTTTTAGATTACGTTTTGATATACACATACTAAAGTTTTTATTTCAATATTGTCACACAAATGCTCATAGATTCTGTGCATGGAACATTTATAAATAGAGAATAGACGTCCACTGAGTTCATTTATCTACCATTTACACCGATATTTCTGAGTCGAAAAAATCAAACAAATCATGAGAGTTGTAACTATTGATGTGCTTTCTGACGGGTCTTACAATATCAGCTCACCATTAAACAATCAAATAATACGAAGAGCTATTCATCTCAAATATGGAACGTATGAGGACATTGTTCTTATGAAATTTCGGCAGCCTGTATAGTGTCGTAACTGAGGAATCCGATGGTCTGGAATGTTCATAGAGGTCGCAGTTGACAAATAAACTCATCTTTCATCCTCTTTGGAATTTCAAATAATATCTGGTCCATTTTTCCACTTACATCCTTTTGGATGGTTTCACTAGAGAATTTAGAAGCATCCGATAATGCTGAAGATAATTCGGTAGCATTTTCATGACGATCCATAATGATAATTTCTGCACAATTATCTGGGAGACAATAATAAATTCTGCTTCTCCAGAAGATCAACTAATCGAGACTTATATACTTTTGTGAGCAATAGCCCAGCTGTAGATATTGTGTTCACCACGTTATTACAACAGTCTGCAAGAGTTGTCATGAAGTGCTCATAATCCTTACTAGATACGGGCCAAGTTTATGTGTCTCATGAGTGAGGCGTTCATGCTGAATTTTAGCGTTGAGTTCGTTAATGTTCGCCAGCGGATTGCAAAGTTTTTCACCAAGTGATGATTTTTGTAGCTGAATAGTCGGTAAATTTACACTAGAGTAATTGAATACGTATTTCAGTTGAATCTGTTATGTAAGAGTTGAATAATTTTCTCCGAATATATGAATGAAATTGCGTTAAGGTTTAACAAGTTTGTAACGTTCATTCACCGAAGCACGTTGCCTGCACTTTCAGCCTCCATGAGTGCTTTAGCACTTCCTTTTTAGTTTTGCATGCGGAGGATTGGAAGGAGAGCGTACTGCAAGTACTCTACAGTCAAGTTATCTGTTTAGCATCATACAGAGTAAATATTGTCCTTTGGTCAGCTGCAGGACAGTGACGCTGTTGATAGCAACGAAACATGAATTATTATAACAACATTATGATTACGATTAAACGAAACAGGTTATTGTTTGAGGGGATACTAGGTTAACGTCGCTTCAACCAGATAATGTAGTAATCGTCGACGGTATTCTCGTACTGATTAGTTAAATAAGCAAAAACGGTATGTCTTTTTCTTCAGTTGGTGCCATCAAACTTTCAATGTAACCATTGCTTTCCAGTGCCATGGACATATTTGTGTGCTCAGTAGTTAGCTAAGAGTTTTGTGGGTAGCCGTTGGCGGGGCATAAATTTAGTGCATAGTTGTTAACATTCACAACTAATTGGTCACTGAGTACTGATGAGGTCATTTGTGTCAGGCTTTCTTAGTGCAGATCGAATGCTATTCATCAAGTTGCATTGTGGTCACTAGTCCAAATAGTCTAAGTAACACGAAACTCGGGTCCAGGGTCTCCTGTTCACTACCTCCAATCACCATCTTATCGCAACACAGTGCACAAACTGTCGAGTCACCTAGACTAGTGGCCACAATGCAACTTGGTGAATAGCATTTGATCTGCACAGTGATCAATCAGTTGTGAATGCGTGTCAGTCAGGAGGTCAGTCGAGGATTACCCAGTGGTGACATCCTGACCGTGAATCCGCCAGGGAGCTTCGGTTCCATTAAGAATACGGGTAAACCTTGTTGGCGAGTGCCAAACAGCACGACACCTAGGTTCAGGAATTCTTGTTGACTACCTCAAATAACTATCTCAATTGTCAAGATCATTAGTCATGAAGTCATAGTGCTTCTACTAAATGCTTTATTGTAGGTAGAATTTACAACCTTGCGTTTTTCACTGAGTTACTAATATCTTCCTTTTAAATTTCTTCGAGTACACATTCAAAACGTCTGTGTTTATCAAAGCCTTTGTCGTGTAAGCGGTTTCGGTCTCGGCTGCCATGTCGTTTATCAGTAACAAACTATGTGTGCGTCTAGAGTGCTTAGTAGACACCACGTTAAGAAACTAAATGGATCAAGATGTCAACCGGTCGACTTTCAAATGTACGGTTTCACACTACTTTTGTTGGTCACAAATAAATCATTCATTTTTCTGCAAACGAATTTAGTCATGCTTCGGGTTCGGTTCACTTGTTGATTAATTTATTAGGATGTTTTAACTAACAGGACTAAAACCACTTGTCATCATATAAACATAAACCTTAACGGAAAGTGAGCTATCACTTTTGATTTTTTCAGAGAAGTGATTCACAAAGTTTAGAATGCTCGCATGTTTTCATCGACCTTGATTTCACAAAAATGCAAGCTCCATATAGGTTAATGGGACCTCCCAGATTTACGCTGTGAGAAACTCCAGTCTCTTCAATCGCCAAATAAGTCTGTTATTTCTACAAATGTCTAAAAATATGCTTGACCGAAGTAGAATCATCACCAGGAACCATCATTTCGTCTCCCAGAAACAGTGAGTTCTGAGATAAGTAAATTTAGTTCGGAATTGTCCTCGGTATTGCAGATTGTCAGAGGTTGATTTTAATGAGACAACACCGTCGACAGACGCTGTCTAATCGTCTACCAACATGAGACAAATGGCATTATTTTTAAACATACGTTAGATTATCAGTCAAAAGGACTTGGTGGAAGATTATCTAGCTTTTGGTTTCTTTTCGGTTTAAGAATTATGAGCTTAGATGCGTATCTTCAGTAAGAAGGTGATTTTTAAGTAAACCGGGTCAGTTTACAATATTTTATTATATATATGAAGTCTAGGTTGATGGATAGTCAGCCGAAAACATTATTCAAATCTATTTTGTCGTACTTGGTGAAACTTAACTCAGCCATAGACTTCACGTTGACGGGAACAGACACAAAACAGACTCTTCTGAATTTTTGATTTTAAAAAAGTATAATAAATAAGGATACATCTGAGATTCTCTTGTTAAGTGGATGCCCTAACGTTTGAAACAGTTATAATCCGAAGTTGGTGAGAGAGATCTCTCAAAAACTTACGATATCGCAACTCAAAGGTGTCACGTCCAAGAACGAGTTTTTTGCTCGTTACAGTTATTGAAGTACTGGCCGTCGATGTTCGCAAATCACGAACCCAAGTAGGCAAAAATAACCAAAACTCCAAATTAGGTACCACGTTTATTCGCAATTCACAAATAATCGACCAAAGTCCTTTTAACAAACAATAATTATAACAATTACAAAACAAACCTTCAAGTTTGTAGGTTCCGGGAGCAAGAACTCCCAAATAACAAACCAAAGACAAAGAGAGCACCAAAATGTCCAAAAATAGTGATATAAACAAACACGTCCAAGAGTTCAATAAAACAATTACATCCAAAAACACAGTGATTTGATAATATTTAAAATAAAGGTTCTTTATCAGCCCAATGTCTTCAGTTCTCCCGCAACAAAAGGCACCTTGAGGATATAAGGTGTATTTGAACAGGATTTCAAAGCCATTAATCCTTTGGATAAGTTTCAAAAAAGGAAGAAAATCAATGTAAGTACTAAGTGTCTCAGTTAACGTTTCCTTTTCGTTTTTTAGATGATGGCATCTATTCTTTGGAATATCAGTATACGTCCTTGCCGTATTTTATAACAAACTTGTGATAAGGATTTTACGAAACAATCCATAACCGTCGGCTGCTGTTTCATTTCAGAATTCATGCGACGGAAACGCCACTTCTCGCTGACAACGCTGTTACTGAGATAGTTTCTTTTAGCGCGGTAATTTTTTATTAAATAATTTTTTACTAAATCTAGTACAACCTTTCCTCTTGTGTAGAATGCCTTTAAATGAACTTAATATAACAGATAAAGGTTGCATGAATTATATTACGTCTGAGCAAAGAAGCCACCTTGATGATTATACATGATCCTCGCAATAACTATTGTTAGGTTGGATTTAAAAATAATTATTTCTGTCGCTACTGTTAATATCATTGACAAATTGTCTGTAATTGTCTCTTATGCAGGTCATTATTTTCAATAAATTAGATAGGACAGATAATTTGGTTGGTCTTTAGACTTAACGGTGAACGTTCTAAAAATACAGGAAGTAGTGAAGTATTTCTTTAAGCTAAGTGAAGAGTTGACCATTTAACATATTAATTTTGACGAAAACAAACAATTAGGCGTTCGACTTGGATATCAATAGACATTGGTAAAAAGAAAATATATTGGTTTTGATATATTTCCTGTCAATGGTAAAGGAATATGGGAAATTCCCACTATTTAATCCGAACTGATGATAAAGGCGACAATCTAATACATTTTTGTTTATGTGCACACTGACTATGAATTTTCCTAGAATTTCTTCAAAGTTCGTCTTTATTTTCCCTCTTCTTGTGTTCGAGTATACACTTACTATTCTTGAATACTGTCATATGTTAATTGCAGTTGACGAAACTTCAATAACAACTTCCTCATAATTGATTATTGGACATCTGCCCTAAGGCTAGAAGACTAAAGAATGTTTTGAAGATAAAGGTCCTGATTGACCGCGGTAGACAGTTTTGATTCGGTGCCCAACAAACTGTTGTTATTCTTATGCTTGGACAGAAAATGCCAAACCCTTGAAATAACAATCGATTCTATTACTGATGTAAAATTTAAAGACCTGGGGAGGAGATCAGATGAGATCCTTTGGTGCAGAAACGCCACATAGTATACGAACGAAAAAATAGAAAACATGTTTATAAAAATGTTTGTCCGAGTATAGACCATTTACAGTCTGCTGACATTTCACGCTATTGTAGCGTGCCGTCCAGTCGCAGTTGACTATGAACACCGCTACAGAGAAACATGTGCCAAATAAATCCCTCGGAAGCCAAATATCAGAAGGGACTTAATGGACCAATTCGAGATATATTTGCTGGCGATCTTGTGGTATCGAAAGAATACCGAGATCGTGCCAGGATACAAGCTTGGTTACTGGACTTAACTGGATTCGTGCGAGGTCACAATCGAAGTAAGTATAATGGATGCTTTTAGCACAGTTAAACAAAGGGATCATTAAAACAGTCACTGGTACAATTAGTCATAATAATTGTTTTTTTAATGAACTAATCGTGTTCTCGTGATAAAAGTGAGTCACTACACTATCAAAGAAATAATTTTCCACAATCGATAAGAAGTCTACTAAATAATGTTGTAAGACCTGTTGTTCAACTTTTAGATACCAATGGTCTAAGTAGGCACAGCTGATATGTTGATTAAACGAAATCCTGGAAATTTCATGAGTTAATTCCAATATCCGTTCTCATTTTTAAGATTAGTGAATACATCCTAGAGAATACAGAATCTAAGCTCTCCACCTAGCCGATCAGACACTTGATTGACATATTATAGATTACAGGATTACCATAGAAGCTGTGGCAGTTGCAGTATTTGCATCAAGTAACTCACTCGGATTCCATATAAGTTAATTTAGTCTGTGTTCACAAAGTTCTCTTTGACATGAACACTGGATCAAAAGTAACTACCAGAGTACGAATTGAACAATTCAGAGTATTACCAGTAAGCTTATAGAACTTGATTACTTCTAAATATCGCATCTCTGAACTCGACAGCTATGTTTTCTGAGCTATTGTGATTTACTAGTAAAACAATATAACATGTATCGAATCCAAATTCATTTCTTAATATTCCGAACATCAAAACCAGATCATACCTTTATTAGCGGTGAGACAGAGTGAAGCTTAAATTCTCGGATACTGGGATTGAAAGGTAGGTAGATAGTGGCATTGCGTTCAAACCACACAATCCTCAAATCTGAACGCAAGACGACTGTGAAAATAGACATTCAACATTTAATAATAATAATAATAATAATATATATTTCTGCATGTGCAGGTACACGCCATTTTTACAGGCATGATCTATAAATTACAACATTTGTTGGTTCACAAAATGCTTCGCAACTTATTAAGTTTATAGTTGTTATAAAGTAGGGCGCTTACTGTGAACCGTGACCTTGAGGGGACACGTACGTCGAGTTTGTTCCAGACGTCAGAAGTTTCATAGCTGTGCCCTCAGAGCAAATTTCTGAAGAAAGAAAAAAAAGACACAGAAGAGCAGAAAGGCACTTGGATATGAACGCCAAACGTTGCTTAACTTGTGTAGTAGAAAGGACAGAGGTATGATAAATTAGAATAAATATTATACCTTGTTAGAGTGAAATGAATTCAGAGGCACCATATTAGAGAATGTAGTAATAAAGAACAATGAGTTGTGTCGTTTAACGAGTTGTAGTAAGCTCACATGAAGGAAGGGATGTCAAGGTTGATACAAGGAAAGCGGTTTATTAGAAGAGTGTGTATATAGAGGGTGAAGTGTTATGAATACTAATGACTACATCTTTGTTATCTAACTTTTTTTGTTTATCCGATGCCAGCTACACAATCCTAGTGTAAAAGTCCGAGCTAGCATGCTATAGGTTGTCTTAGTAAAATAGCTAATCCAGCATAATAGTGGAAACGTGAGTCTGAGTGGTGAGCGTAGGAAAACAATCTATATCACAGATTGATTGACTTATTCTCAATCATAAAGAGCCTGATACATAAAAAATGTTCTACCCCTACAAACGTGGGTGGATTGAAGTTATCGCCCTCACCATCAATGCTTGCTGGTCGGTAACACCCCACCTCCTTTTGTGATGTTAGGCTCATTTAAGCTTATTTTTGTATATATGTCATACCTCACGCAATCCTCTGTGTTTCACATCCTGTTGGGCACACGAGAACGACAACTGGTACGAAACCTTATCGCTCGTCCTCTTAGGTATTCGAACGAGCTTGAAGGCAGATATCCAATGTTCCGCCGCTGAACTGGTATACGGCACGACATTGCGTCTGCCCGGAGAATTCTTCACACCACGGAGCAGACCTGATTTCGGTAAATCAGACAACGTCCAACGACTGTCTGCATTTATGCGAACGCTGTCTCCGGTGTCAACTCGAATTCAACATCGACAGGTCGCTCTCCCTCGAGAGTTATCTACCTGTTCACATGTTTTCATACGAGTAGATTCGGTACGCAAACCTTTGCAACAACCTTACGAAGGCCCTTTTCGCGTGATCGCTCGTCACGAAAAGACCTTCAAGGTTGATCGACATGGCCGCGTCGAGATCGTCAGCATTGATCGTCTCAAACCAGCACACGTCGATGACAGTGCCCTATCTGGTAACCTGAGATTCAATGCTAGACCAAGCAAACCTACTAGCGGGATCCTCAAACCATCTTCAGGTCCCACGCTAGATGCACCTGACACCTCACTCTCACGTCCCAGTCAACAGCACGCGTCATCTGCACCGTCTACGGACGAGACGACAGTCTCACGTCCAGATCAGCAGACCACGCCGCCCTTGACTTCGGATGAGATTGCAGGCTCACGCGACGCGAACGAGACTGCTGTCTCACGTTCCGGTCGCCGAGTACGGTTACCCGTACGCTTCCGCGACTAGCCGCACAGTCAACAACCGATACGGTGTAGGATTATTCCTATGCTACACGCATGCTACACTTTTCTGTTTTTGATTTTCTTTTTGTTTCCTGAGCCCACGCCTTCGACCACCTCCATTTGGTTCCGTCGACTTCAGTCAACTTTGGCGAAAGCTGGCCTGATCACCTACGCTCTTGTCAACGTACGCAGTCGATATATTGGTTTCGAATGCTTGGCATACGCTTGGTCGCGAACTTGGTCGTTTTGGTCGCTTCTGGTCTTTTGGCTCAACGTGGTTTCGTCCTTCGTCTGCAGCGTTTCTGGTCCGCATTCCTTACAAACGCCATCTTCAGATTCTGAATACAAACCACTCTCGTGTAGCATGCCAACTCAAGCAACAAATACAGCACATCGCTCCTGGTACCGTTCTCCGAAAACTACCTTCGTTGGCAACTCGACGATCAACGATCGCTTTCCTGTTCGCCAATTCTTCCGTCCTACAATCGCTCGTCAGCCGATCAGTCCCACGATTTAAACCGCTATTTATCGAAAGTGTTAACCCTTTCTAGCGGGGGGCTCCTGTAGTGACTCACATTTATCACGAGAACACGACTGGTTTAATAAAAACAATTATTATTATAACCAAATGTACCAGTGCTTGTTTTAATGTGCTTTTGTTTGACTGTGCTAGTGACAGCTATTTTGTGCTTCCATTCTTATACTCACATTTTGATTGTAACTTCGCGCGAATTCGGTTACGTTCTGTAACCAAGCTTCTATCCTGGCACGATCTCGGTATCCTTTCGATGCCACGAGATCGCCATCGAATACATCTCGATTTGGTCCATTAACTGTCTTGTGATATTTGGCTTCTCGGGGATTTTATGGATTATCTGGTTACGTTTATTTGGCACGTGTTTTTTGGTAGCGGTGTTCATAGTTTACCTCAACTCGACACCACGCTACAATTGGTAATCCTAAATCGAATACAAATATCCACTGTAATTCACTACTTTCTTGTAATATATTTATACTTTATACTGTCTTCTGATTGGCTAATAATTGAAATCGCTCAAACGCTTCTGATTGGCTCGTCGCTAGATTAGAGTCTCGCCATAATAATAATTGCTAGTCAACATAGTGTGCAGAAGAGTAAAAAGTTAATACAGGATAAACGGAAAGTAACTCACAGTAACTTGGTGCTGATGTTATTTTCTGTTGTCCTAACCAGTTGATTGGTAACAGGCTCTATAGATGCAAGCCCACTGGTAGTAGGCAATTGATTGTGCCGTCCTCTTGACTTTCTGAGGGTGGTAGTGAGTGTCCCTTAGCGACCGAGTTTAGTTGAACAGTATCGATAGGTTCAGTGAGTTACCTGTCTACTTCAAGTGAAAAATTAGGGTGGAAAAAGTAATTAGTACAACTGCAAAGTAGGAAAAATAAGGCAAACTGAACTTGAAGTCCATTTTGGTCTAGACATGGAAAGAACCTGTGATGTCTGAGTAAGGCACAGATGTGTTCGTACGTGCAAGTGAGGGGTTGATCAAGCAGTTTTACAAACGTATGTAGTTCATCTGCCATGCGATTTCGGAGGGAAGACTGTTCCATATTATTGCATACTTGGTGAGGAAGAAGTTTTCCCGAGTTTTTGATCTGTTTTTCTCAACTTTGACCGTAGATACTTTGTTTCGAAGTTCGTATTCATGTGAATCTCGGGCAAGAACTATCTACATGTTGAATAAGTAAGGTTTTTGAGTAGTTTGAAGTAGAGAATCAAATTAGACCTAAGCCTTCTCTCCCAAAGGGGTGCTATTCCTAAGATTTGGCATCGGGAACTGTAGTCAATGACCGAGTCAGTCTTAAGTACTTTGCGGGTGAAGTCTCGTTGTATTCCTTCCACCTTTAGTATATCAGATAGGCGTAGGTTGGAAAATAAGAACGAGCAGTATTCAACGATAGGTCTTACACAAACTTTGTAAAGAAGGATTTTAGATTCATTTTGATAGAAATTACGGAGAATGAAGCCAAGCAATTTCCGCATTTTGGATGCTTTGGCTGAGATGTGTTCAGAGAAATTAAGACTGTGTGATTAATGTACCCCTAGGTCAGTTACTGATGCCAGTCTGGGCAGTGTGACTGCTAAGTGTTAGTTTCATTTTAAGAGACGTGTCTCTTATACATAACCAGCCGCATTTCTCTATGTTGAGCGTTTGCACCAGTCATCTACCATGTTGAGTTCATGTTGGATTGTTTGCATAGTACTGCGTAAATCGCAAATGTCAGTTTTATAGATGACTTTTAAGTCATCGGCATAGAGGTAGGTCTTACCTGTGCTAAACACTTGCATATATTGTTGATGTAGATTATAAAGAGCAATGGACCCAAGACACTACCCTGCACAACACCACTGGTTATTGGTCGAGGTGTAGATGTTTTAGAGTTAATCTTGGTTATTTGATATCTGTTCGTAAGAAAAGACTTGATTTATAATTCCAACTGACTTCAGTCTGTTGATTAGAAGATTATGAGGTACTTTATCAAAGGCTTTCTTAATATCGAAGTATAGTATAATAACTAGTTTCTTCTGGTCACGTATACGAGTAACCTCGTTAAAGAAGTCTATCAGGCATGTACTGCACGACCTTGTTCTAATGAAGCCGTGTTGTGACGGGTCTATTAGATCTTCCTTGAGTAGGTGATCAGATAGTTGATTTTGTATCACTTTTTCCATTATGCGTGATATGACTGGAGTGATATTTATAGGTCTGTAGTTTTCGACCAGGTTTCTCGGTCCGGATTTGTGTTTGGGAAGAACATACGTTACCTTCCAGGTTTCCGGATATGTACCTGTCTCTAAAGATAATGTGTATATTTTGAGTAGTAGCGTCTGTATGTCCGGCCCTGACATTTTATAAACGATTGAAGGGATGTCATCGGCACCAGAACTCGCATTTGGCTTAAGGGTTTTAATGGCGGTATGTATACTCCTAATGTCGAAGTTTATGGTACTAAGATAGTTTATGCCGGTGCACTTTATGTCGATATCTGGAGCATGAGATGTATTCCCATTGTGAGAAAACCATTCACTTAATAGTTCACATATGACGGTTTGGTCATTATACGTTACTCCATCGTGCAGTAAGGAGTGAATGTTGTGGTCTGTGTTCTTCCTTATGCGTTTCGTAAAGAGACGACATAGGGCTTGGGCCTTAGATGCAGCAGCGAGTGCAGTAGGTTCCTCTACCTGTTTATGCTTATTGTATTGACTTTGTACTGCTTCAAGTACAGAGTATATCTGGTTCACGGCACTGAAGTCTTTTGATATATATTAGTCCTTTTCAGTTTTCGCAGCTTAGACCTAATCTTTTGGTTTATATAAGGAGTAATTGCTTTAAAACCAATTCTAGAGGGTATAGTAGTGTCTAGTGCAGATTTGGTAGTGGTATTGAATATTTCTAATGTTAGTAAGAGGTTATCACAAGTAAAGAAACTGCTCCAATCAGAGTGCTTTATTAGAAATCGAAAGTTTTCCCAGTCAGCGTTTGCATAGTCTCTATGTTGGGAACGCGTATTTAATGTCTTTAGTTTGCTGCACATGGCAAGAATCGGAAGGGTGTAGAGGACTATTTAATGATCGCTGTTGTGGAACTTGTCGCCAACCACCACTGATGTTGGTGTGACATTATGACAATATCGAGTCAAGAATGTTGTGATTTCATGTAACCAGGTGTACATGCTGTTGCCAACCGTGCAAGTCTAAGGATCTAAATATGCTTTCAAAGCACAATGGGCCAGAATGTCTCGTCCAGTTGATGGTGGGAAGGTTGAAATCACCACATACAATTTTGTAAGTGAAGTCAAGCGAGGCAGCCTGAGCAAATGACTCACTTATAATAGTGTCAGTAAAACTAGGAGTGTTAGGTGCTCGATATATGTATCCGATTAGTATTTTACCTTCGTGGGTGTGCACAGTAAGCCATATCAATTCAGGAAGTTTGCTGAGGACATATACAAGACAACCACCACCCTTCTTGGTGACTCGATCACAACGGAAGAGCTTATAGGTGTCTATTTGTAGATATGTGTCTGTGGTATCAGAGGACAGCCAACTTTCGTTATCAAAACAAGTGAGGGTTGTTTAAAAGCAAAAGGGTGTGTAGGTGAGTCATCTTACTTTGTACAGATCGAGCGTTAATTAACGTAAGTGTCAGGTACGGCGACTGTTTGTCTAATAGAAGGGTATGATGTAAACCCGGTGTATTGTCTGTTTTGCCATGAGAAAAGGAGGAATTGGGAGCGCCGACTCCATATTGATGAGCGTTTAGTTTATTACCACTGGGGTTAATGCGAAAAGGGTAGTTCGGTGTTGTTTTGGTGAAAGAAGTATGTCTAAGACTGAAAGGTAGAGTTGACTGGTTAGGTAGTGTGTTCGGGGAGTGCTCAGGAGGTTTTGTCAAGGAGTTTTTAAGACTATAGACAGTTATCGAAGTTGAGAAGGATGTGCCGCTACCCATTAAATCGGAGTACATAGACGGTCTCAGAATAGTGGGATCGCCGCCCTCAACATTTGGAGACCCCACAGCAGTAGTGTTGAGGGAGAGAGAGATAAAAAAGGATGAGATGGTGTATATGACGAATTAGGGGGGACGATAGATCCCCAAGCTCATATTTTAAAATTTATCTTATCGATCATCTTATTGATTAAATGTTAGATATTTTTTATTGGGGTCAATTGATGAACTATCGACTAAATGCGCAAATAGGTCAATTGATGAACTATCGATTAAATGCGCAAATAGGTCAATTAATGAACTCGTTGATTAATGTTCAAAAAAATTTTTATGACAATATCGATTGTAAATAATTGTATAAATACGCTTGATTTGTGTGTTTGATTTGACTTGTTATCTGCTGTTTGTCTGTAGAATACACTTTCTACACCTTACCCAGACTTCTTGATCGAGTTAGCAGAGTTGGGGACAACGAACCAGAGTAGCTATCGAGTCGCTGAATCATTGATCCTTCGTTCGTTCGAGTAAGACGCATCAGTAATAGCATTCAAGCAATAACGAAACATAACAAATTGGCGACGGTGGTTTTGAATTATGGACCCTGCCAAACTTGAACTGTTACTTGAACAGCAGCTAAAATTGATGCAAATGTTAATGGAGACCAAGGTTACGCCTCCCTTACAGCCAAGCACGTCTAGTTCAACCACGGCACCATCAGTAGATGGCATCGCAAATAGCATAGCTGAATTTCATTACGATCCTGATTCTAATGTTACTTTTGAGATGTGGTTCAGGCGATATGAAGATCTATTTAAATTTGATTTCGCCAATCAAGATGATGCTTGGAAAGTGCGGCTGCTACTTCGTAAACTGGGTGCAAATGAGCTGGACAAGTATTGCAATCTGATCTTGCCGTTGAACCCACGTGACCGATCATTTGCAGACACAGTTCAAACATTAATCCAACATTTCGGCGATAACTCGTCACTGTTTAATACTCGTTATCGTTGCTTGAAGCTAACTATGAACGAAGATGATGATTTTCTTACGCATGTGGGCGTCGTCAACCGCGAATGCGAACGCTTCCGGTTAAAGTCCTTGACTGAAGATCAGTTTAAGGCCCTGATACTTATTTGCAGCCTACAGCACCAAAAGTTCAGTGACTTACGAACAAGGCTATTAAGTCGTTTAGATCAAGAGCCAAAACTCACCCTGAACGATATAGCTAATGAATATCAACGTCTCATCAATCTGCAACGAGACACTTCTATGGTCCAGAGTGGTGGATCTAGCCGATTTGAAGTACGAGCGGTGCAACAGACACCTCGCAAAAACAAACACGTCCCCGCTTCATCCAGTCCATCTCACTCCAGCTCTAGACAACAGACTAAAGCAACTCCTCCTGCTCCTTGCTGGCAATGTGGTGCATGGCACTACGTTCGAAACTGCCCATTTAATCAACATCGATGCAAGAAGTGTAAGGTTATTGGTCATAGGGATGGTTTTTGTCTGACGAAGAAGACTCCAAGTCAATCCAGAAATACCAAAAAGACCCTTCCTAGATCCCGCACCAATTCATTGAGCTTAGTATCTTCGTGTCAAAGCTCATCACCGTGTCAGAGAAAATTTATTACTGTTAACATTAATGGGCATTCATCTAAATTGCAAATAGATACAGCATCAGATGTCACTATCCTTTCTCGTAAGACTTGGATCAAAATGGGCAGCCCAAACTTGCAGCATACAACGCAAAAGCCTCGTACTGCGTGTGGTAACTACCTTCACCTGCTAGGACAAATGGAATGTACAGTCACTTTCCGCGATTTGGCATTTGTTGGGGTATGCTACATAACGCCAGCTGACCTAAATTTGCTCGGGTTAGATTGGTTCGACCACTTAAATTTAGCTGATGTCCCGTTGAATACCATATGCAACCTGGTATCACAACCCCAACTACGACAACAACCACACGACTTGGAAGCTTATACGAGGAACCTAATGACGCAGTTTTCAACTATTTTCCAACCTGGATTGGGTCGCTGCTCTGCCATGAAAGCAACACTTCGTTTGAAAACTGGGGCTAAGCCTGTTTTTCGCCCAAAGAGACCTGTCCCTTATGCAACATTACAAACAGTAGATGAAGAGTTGAACCGCCTTCAACAACAAGGAGTTATCACTCCCGTTTCCTACTCTGCATGGGCAGCACCTATTGTGGTTATTAAGAAGGCCAACGGCACGATACGTATATGTGCTGACTTTTCAACAGGTCTCAATGCAGCTCTAGAACAACATCATTATCCCCTGCCTGTTCCCGCAGACCTATTTACCATGCTGAATGGGGGAAGATTTTTCGCTAAGCTGGATCTAGCTGATGCTTATTTGCAAGTGGAAGTAGATGAAGCATCAAGAGAGCTGTTAACTATCAACACTCATCGTGGTTTGTTCCAGTATAACCGTCTACCTTTCGGAGTCAAAACTGCACCATCTATTTTCCAGCAACTAATGGATACCATCCTATCAGGTATCTCGGGAGTCGCGGCTTATTTGGATGACATTTTAATTGTAGCAACGACATTAGAACAGCTACGAGAACGCACGACATTGGTACTGCAACGCATCAGTGACAACGGTTTCCGGTTACGCCTAGAGAAATGCCAGTTTTATTTGCAGTCGGTAAAATACTTGGGGTTCATTTTCGATGCCGACGGCCGCAGGCCGGATCCTGAGAATATCCGAGCTATCAAACTGATGCCAACTCCTACTAATGTCTCGTCACTACGTTCCTTCCTGGGACTTGTCAGCTATTACTCAGCGTTCGTTCCATCGATGCATGATATTCGCGCTCCACTGAATAGCTTACTGCAGAAGAACAGCTCTTGGAACTGGACTAAACAGTGTGACGCTGCCTTTTGTAAACTGAAGTCCATTATTAGTTCGGAATTGCTGTTGACACACTACGATCCAGCCATGCCGATCATCGTAGCTGCAGACGCTTCCGCCTATGGCCTAGGCGCTGTTATCTCCCATCAGTTCCCGGATGCATCGGAAAAAGCCGTTATGCATGCTGCCCGCACACTAACCCCAGCAGAAAAAAAATACAGCCAGATAGAAAAAGAAGCTCTTGCGCTTGTGTTTGCTGTGCGCCGTTTCCACAAGTTCCTGTACGGTCGGAGATTCACGCTTCTCACAGATCACAAGCCTTTACTCGCAATATTCGGGTCGAAATCTGGCATTCCAGCCCATTCAGCAAATCGTCTTCAGAGATGGGCCTTAGCACTCTTGGGGTATGATTTCGAAATCCAGTACCGACGCACTCAACAATTCGGTCAGGCGGATGCCTTATCACGGCTCATTAGTGACCAGTTGGCGGCTGAGGAAAACACGGTAATCGCATCTCTGCTAGCGGAAGACCACGCCGAATGTTATCTGACGACCGCAATACGAACTTTGCCGGTATCTGCAGTGGACATACAAAATGCTTCTAAGAGCGACCCCATCATCAGGATGACTATGAGCTATGTCACCAACGGTTGGCCGTCTAAGAAGTTTGATGGTGATATAAAACAGCTGTATCAGCGGCGGGATTCTCTATGCATTGTAAACGACTGCTTGATGTTCGGAGAGAGAGTGGTTGTGCCAGAATCCCTTCGTGCAAAAGTGCTGAAACAGTTCCACCTTGGTCATCCGGGGTTAGACGAATGAAATCCATAGCCAGGAGTCATGCGTATTGGCCGCTAATGGATCAACATATAACAGAATTGGTTGGAAAATGTATGCGGTGTCAGCAAGCAGCAAAAGTAAACGCCAAAGTTCCACCAGTTTCATGGCCACAACCTGATCATCCTTGGTCCAGGATACACGTCGACTTTGCAGGCCCGATTAACGGAACCATGTATCTAGTTGTAGTCGACGCCCTTTCGAAATGGCCTGAAATCAACCCTATCATACCGCCAACAACGAGTAAAACAATACAGATCCTCACAGAAATTTTCTCCCGAAATGGTATACCAGATGCCATTGTATCTGATAACGGTTCACAGTTTACCTCAAGCCAATTCCAGTCATTCTGTCAACGACTAGCCATAAAGCACTTACGCTCGCCACCATACCACCCGCAGTCAAATGGGCAAGCAGAAAGGTTTGTGGATACGTTCAAAAGAGCCTTGGCTAAAACAAAAGGGGAGGGGACGCCAGCAGACGCGTTGCAAAATTTCTTATACGTGTATCGAACAACACCAAATGAGACGTTGCCTGAGCGAAAGTCCCCAGCAGAGATCCTAATGGGAAGAAGACTGAAAACGATCCACAGTCTGATGCATCCAAGTAATGCACCGACACCAGTACGGACAAAGTTTGAAAAGCGATCCACGTACGAAGTGGGATGTCCGGTGTTTGCCCGTGATTACAGACCGACCCATAGTCCATGGACAGAAGCGCGAGTGGTCAGAAGAATTGGTCGAGTCATGTACGAAGTTGAGGTAGGCAGCGACAGGTGGCAACGCCATCGGAATCAGTTACGCAAACGGTTAGCCCCAGACCGCCCATCAACAGAAGCAAATATTCCTCTTGACATCCTGCTAGACACATTCAACTTACCGGCAACCCACCAAAAGAAAAACCTCAACAACAAGCTGAAACACGTCCAAGACGGTGGCCTATCCGAGAACGGCGAGCAACAGTCAGGATGCAGGTTGACCCCAGGAAAGCCCGCTATTAAAAGGGGAGGACTGTTGGGGACGATAGATCCCCAAGCTCATATTTTAAAATTTATCTTATCGATCATCTTATTGATTAAATGTTAGATATTTTTATTGGGGTCAATTGATGAACTATCGACTAAATGCGCAAATAGGTCAATTGATGAACTATCGATTAAATGCGCAAATAGGTCAATTAATGAACTCGTTGATTAATGTTCAAAAAAATTTTTATGACAATATCGATTGTAAATAATTGTATAAATACGCTTGATTTGTGTGTTTGATTTGACTTGTTATCTGCTGTTTGTCTGTAGAATACACTTTCTACACCTTACCCAGACTTCTTGATCGAGTTAGCAGAGTTGGGGACAACGAACCAGAGTAGCTATCGAGTCGCTGAATCATTGATCCTTCGTTCGTTCGAGTAAGACGCATCAGTAATAGCATTCAAGCAATAACGAAACATAACAGTTGTATTGGAGGGCTTGACCTAGATAGTACCTAGAATCAGTAGGTGGGTTCCCAAGTAGGCCAACGTTTTGGCTTCCCTGTGTGTGGTGGGCAATTTTAGTCCTATCGTGGGTAGTAGGAGAGGTTTTATGGTTCTGGTAAGGAATGAAGGGATGCCTGTTATTGTTGCTAAGAGGGAGGTTTCTGTTGTGTATAGTTGTGTGCTGGTTCATGGAGCTTACAAGGTTCACACAATATGATTTATGGATATCGCGTGTAGGTGTGGTCCTTGCCGAGTGTCGTTGCACATTAGGATGAGTGGGTATCGCCAGTTCACTATGTTTGTTGTAGGAAATTCTATTGCTATGAAAAGGTGCATGTTTTGGGCTAGGGGTGCAGGAGTATTGATGGGTTTTTACAGAGAGTTTAGTATTATTTCGTACAGCGGTGTCTGAGCGTCTGTAGTTGTTAGCGCGATTCCTGGGAGGATCATTTTTATGCTTTTATCGGGGCCGCTAGGGCAATACTTGGACGTTATTGAGGCATAAGTGGATTGACATTTGGGGGTAGCTGAGTGTTTGGGCTGATGGTGAGTGGTTGCAGTTGCTTTATGTGCAGTCTTGTTCTTAGGAATAATAGCAGCATCCGACGTGCCTCCGTCTTTTGGAGGGGCAGTGTATGGTGTTTTAGGATTATTGCAGTGACAAGAGCTGTAGCTGCCGCGGCTAAGTAGGCTGGGTTGATCAATTTGTGTTCCATTGCAGATTCGACGCTGGACATCAGTCCTGTCATGAATGATTCTAATCTGTTTAAATGTTGGAATACGCCTCAGTAATGACTGACTATTGAGGAGGTGATTAGCTTCAGTGGTACTACCAAACTGAAATAGAATAGGACAAGAGGTTTTAGTGTGTGCTTTACATAATCTTCTTGTTACGCACCAAGATTCCGACAATCCACATTCTTGTAGTAGAGTATTTTTAGCAATCTTTACGTTCACACTATCAGGTATATTATACACAATGACATTCTCCATATACTGGAGTCTTTTCAACACTTCAGTTGATATGTGGTCAATAACGTTTTCACAGTTTTTCATAATTTCCAGATCGGGATTTTCTGGAACACTTATTAAATCTTTGTACGGTAATAAGTCATGGATAGTTTGGGTGAGGCTGAGTTCTGTTTGGCTACTTTTAGATCTACCAGTGGTGGGATTATTGGGGTTTATATCAAAGTTTTCAGGTCGATATGGTTACATACAAACCTGTTGCAGGTGTCTACGGGTGGTCACTTTGTGCATACTTAGTTGGGGGATGGGGCATATGTCTGGGTGAGAAGTCGAGATCTACATCATCGGGCTGGCTATTGCAGGCAGGCTTACATGTACTCCGTGGGCCGCTACTCAGGATGGCCGATTGTGAAATTGTTGAGTGTTTGGAATCAGCCGCACTGTTTAAGTACTGCTCACATGTGATGCTTTTGTTTGGACTGACAAATGATGTCGAATCTAACGGTATGTGACTTCTCTTATTTATATCTACAAGCGAGATACAAGGTAGTAATATGCCTTGTCCACGTAAAGGGTGCACGTTTAGTGTAGCTGAGGGAAGATCAGAGTAGGATGCAGACTGATCAGTGTGTTTATAAGGTTTCAAATCATTCGTTTTTGTGACCGATTTAGGTCTTTTGCAGGTGCTATAGGTATCAGGAGAGATTATATGTTTTTTAGATGGCCTGGACATTATTGGAAGTAATGTAAATATAAAGTTTAATTAGGTGGACGGGGACAATTATAATTTAACTTAATGGACGTGTAAGGTTCTATGGTAGGATCAGATCCAGTACTAGTTAAGAGTAAATGTATTAACGTTAATTAGTGATAGAGATAGCGTTAAAACTAGCATGGTTAATGTATGACGTCAAGTCCCAAAATGAGGTGTCAAGTTCATAGCCATTAAGTGTTAAATTAAAGAGAATAACTAATAGGAAAATAAAATAATAACACGTGAAAAAAAGTTACAACCTTCAAAAGCGCGTGTGTTCAGAGGACACAGAGAAAACTCAACCATGGAAAAGTCAGGAAGAATGATTCGAAATTCAATTGATTGAATGGTATGGCTCGGTCTTGTAGGCATGGTCTTACTAATGTGACATTATTTTTATCCATATTAAATATATTGTTATACCTCCAGTGGTTTTTGTCATGTGTAGCGTGGCGTCGAGTTGAGATTAACTGTGAACACCGCTACCAAGAAACACGTGCCAGACAAATCAGAAGGCGAGGTTGAAGGTAACCAGATTTATTTCGTTGGCGATCTCGTGGTATTGAACGAATACCGAGATCGTGCCAAGAAGTGGTACAAGTGGAAGCAGAAGACAGGAGTACGTGCGAACAGTACCAAAAACCGCGGAACAATGATGGAAGGTAATGGAAGCACAAAATGGCTATAATTAGCACAGTTAAACAAAAGCACATTAAAACAAACACTGGTACAGTTGGTTATAATAATAATTGTTTTTATTAAACCAGTCGTGTTCTCGTGATAAATGTGAGTCACTACAGGAGCCCCCCGCTAGAAAGGGTTTACACTTTCGATAAATAGCGGTTTGAATCGTGGGACTGATCGGCTGACGAGCGATTGTAGGACGGAAGAATTGGCGAACAGGAAAGCGATCGTTGATCGTCGAGTTGCCAACGTAGGTCGTTTTCGGAGAACGGTACCAGGAGCGATGTGTTGTATTTATTGTTTGAGTTGGCATGCTACACCAGAGTGGTTTGTATCCAGAATCTGAAGATGGCGTTCGTAGGGGTGCGCACCAGAAACGCTGCAGACGTAGGACGAAACCACGTTGAGCCGATGAACCAGAAGCGACCATAACGACCAAGTTCGAGACCAAGCGTATGCCAAGCATTCGAAACCAATATATCGACTGAGTACGTTGACAAGAGCGTGGGTGATCAGGCCAGCTTTCGCCAAAGTTGACTGAAGTCGACGGAACCAAACGGAGATGGTCGAAGGCGTGGGCTCAGGAAACAAAAAGAAAATCAAAAAAAAGAAGAGTGTAGCATGCGTGTAGTATAGGAATAATCCTACACCGTATCGGTTGTTGATTGTGCGACTAGTCGAGGAAGCGTACGGGTAACCGTACTCGGCGACCGGAACGTGAGACGGCAGTCTCGTTCGCGTCGCGTGAGCCTGCAATCTCATCCGAAGTCAAGGGCGGCGTGGTCTGCTGATCTGGACGTGAGACTGTCGTCTCGTCCGTAGACGGTGCAGATGACGCGTGCTGTTGACTGGGACGTGAGAGTGAGGTCTCAGGTGCATCTAGCGTGGGACCTGAAGATGGTTTGAGGATCCCGCTAGTAGGTTTGCTTGGTCTAGCATTGAATCTCAGGTTATCAGATAGGGCACTGTCATCGACGTGTGCTGGTTTGAGACGATCAATGCTGACGATCTCGACGCGGCCGTGTCGATCAACCTTGAAGGTCTTTTCGTGACGAGCGATCACGCGAAAAGGGCCTTCGTAAGGTTGTTGCAAAGGTTTGCGTACCGAATCTACTCGTATGAAAACATGTGAACAGGTAGATAACTCTCGAGGGAGAGCGACCTGTCGATGTTGTATTCGAGTTGACACCGGAGACAGCGTTCGCATAAATGCAGACAGTCGTTGGACGTAGTCTGATTTAGCGAAATTAGGTCTGCTCCGTGGTGTGAAGAATTCCCCGGGCAGACGCAATGTCGTGCCGTATACAAGTTCAGCGGCGGAACATTGGATATCTGCCTTTAAGCTCGTTCTGATACCTAAAAGAACGAGCGGTAAGGTTTCGTACCAGTCGTCGTTTTCGTGTGCTCGAAGAGCACTTTTAAGTTGCCGATGAAACCTTTCAACTAAACCGTTTGAAGCTGGATGGTAGGCGGTAGTGCGTATTCGTTCCGTACCAAGCAGCCGAGTAAGTGAGGAGAATAGTGCGGACTCAAATTGTTGTCCTCGGTCAGTCGTGACAGTCGAGGGACAACCATATAGAGCTATCCATCGTTCTACGAAGCGGTGAGCAACTGTCTCCGCCGTGATAGACGTGATGGGTATAGCTTCGGGCCATCTGGTGAAGCGGTCGATGCACGTGAGTATGTGATCATACCCGTGCGATGGTGGCAGTGGTCCTACAATGTCTAAGTGAACGTGATCGAAGCGAGCATCAGGCGTAGCGAATGTACCGAGGGGGGCGGCTACGTGCCTGTGCACTTTTGATCGTTGACATTGTAAGCATTGCTTAGCCCACATACGAACATCTTTATTCATGGACGGCCAGACGTATCGTGCAGCGATGAGGCGTAATGTAGCTGCGATACCTGGGTGAGATAATCCATGCAGGGCATCGAAAACGAGACGGCGATAAGCAGAGGGTACGATGGGTCGAGGAAAACCGGTAGAAGTATCACATAGAATGGTGCCAGAAGTCGTGGCTAAAGGTACTTCCTGATACTGAAGGGACGTAGAGTGTGGTGCTTTGTACAGCTGGGATCGTTTGCTTGGGCAGCGGCCATAGCAGGAAGATCGAGCACCGGCAGGGTAACTGCATTCATTTGGATTCGTGATAGAGCATCGGCAACACAGTTCGACTTGCCTTGGATGTGACGAAGGTCTGTCGTGAACTGGGAGATATAGTCCAAATGTCTGCACTCTCGTGGTGAGTAGCGGTCAGACTTGGTATGCAAAGCATACGTTAAGGGCTTATGGTCGGTGAATAAAATGAATCGACGTCCTTCTACTGCGTGCCGAAAATGTTTGATGGCGCAGTAGGCTGCTAGCAGCTCGCGACCAAAAGCGCTATATCTCGTCTCCGTGGTAGTAAGGCGTCGTGAGAAAAACTCGAGAGGTTGCCAACTACCGGAGATGTTTTGTTGCATGACTGCTCCTATAGCAACATCGGATGCATCAACCGCTATACTAAGCGTGGCTGATGGATCGGGATGGGCGAGAAGAGTGGCTTGCGCAAGAGCCGTTTTGATTTCAGTGAATGCAGTACGTGCAGAATCGTTCATTTCCAATCTGCGTGGGTTGCCGCGTAGTAAGTCGGTTAGTGGTCGTAACCGTTCTGCCGCGTGTGGGATGAAACGACGGTAGAAGTTAACCAAACCGAGAAAAGCCTTCAGTTCCTTGAGTGAGGACGGCACGTTGTACTCCTTTATTGCTTGCACTTTGTCCTCACAAGGTAGAATACCCTCTTGCTTGATAACATGACCCAGAAATATGATTTCTCGTTTACCTAACTCGCATTTGTCTGGGTTAACTACTATTCCATTATCCGAAAGGCGTTGGAATAATAGCGTAAGATGTTGATAATGTTCATCTACGTTTGATGATGCGATTAGCAGGTCATCAATATAGACGTGAACAAAATCGAGGTCTCGTACAATGCTATCGATAAACCTTTGAAAAGTTTGAGCAGCATTCCGTAATCCAAATGGCATTCGTAGGAACTCAAACAAACCGAAAGGAGTCGTGATAGCAGTCTTTTCGATGTCTTCAAGAGCGACCGGGATCTGATGATATGCTCGTACCAGATCGATCTTAGAAAAGATAGTCGTGCCCTTGAGCGATGCCGTGATGTCGTGTATGTGGGGGATGGGGTAGCTATCAAAGCGCGTAACTACGTTTAGAGCTCGGTAGTCGCCGCATGGTCTCCAACTAACCCCATCTTTTTTGCGCACCATGTGTAGAGGAGAGGCCCATGGACTGTGAGAAGGACGAATAATACCAGTAGCTAGTAAATTGTCAAACTCACGCTTAGCAAAAGCTAATTTGTCCGGTGCCAGTCGGCGAGGTCGTGCCGTGACTGGCGGTCCGCGGGTGACTATGTGGTGTACCACACGATTGGTCACCGATGGAAGCTCCTCGAGTGGTTTAGTGATTACGGGGAATTTCTCGAATAAAGCGTGGAATTTATCGTCACGCGAATAAAAAGTGCCCAGGATTCGGTACGCGTTCATGTGGGCTTTACAGCCCATGAATTTGCTGTTCGACGAAGTATCGATTAGCTGCAGCCTACGTGAATCGACAAGCAATTCATAGTGCTGTAGAAAATCGATACCTAGTATGGCTGTGGGAACATCAGCAATGATGAACGTCCACAGATACCGTCGTCGGTTGCCCAGGTTGACCGCGAGTTGTCGTGTACCGTAGGTAGGAATGACTGAGCCATTCGCAGCGCGTAGTCGAAGCACTGTGGCTTGTGACTTGCTGCTACCTCGTGGTACGACAGAAACTTGGGCCCCAGTGTCTACTAGGAACCTAGCGTTCGTGCGGTAATCGTGCACGTAGAATAGGCGACCAACCTGGGGTAAAGGGCCGGCGAGTACGGCCGCTTTTACTCGCCGGCGCTGGCGTTTCCCGCCTTGTATGAGCATGGTGCTCGACAACGGCGGGCGCCAGACCCGAAGGACCTATGGAACCAGCACCAACTGTCACTCGCTTCCGTAGCCGCCTTTCGGCGTGGCCTGGAAGATGCCCTTTTTGGGCGAGTGGTGACGGGTTTGCGAGAACTTGAGCGAGCTCGGGGGACGTAGGGTTGGGGTACGTTACAGCGATCTCGAAAACTAAGACGTGTGTGAATACACCCGGCCCTGTCACCATGAGCTGTGGAATGACCGGCGTCCATGTCTACATTAGGACGTGCCGTCGAAGCGACTACATAGGTGTCTCTATTACTAGTCCTCGCCAAAATTTTGTCTGCTATGAGAGCTACCTGGTTAAGCGGTGAGTCCTCGAGCAGTGCCGTCACAGTAGGTTGGATATGGGCTGGTAGTGACTCGAGCCATAATTCCTTGACTATCTCCGAGTCTGATGCTGTTGGTCCTGCAAGAGATTGCAGGCGCGTGAGGTGATGGCTTGGTTTAGCGTCACCCAGGGGGTGACGTGCTAACAGGGTCCTCAATCGTTCCTCCCTCGATGGGAGGAAATGTCGGAGAATTGCCTCCTTGAGGCGGTCATAAACATTAGGCACGTTAGAATTGAGGACAACCTCACGAACAGCTACTAAATGGTCCCCGGGTAATGACTCGAGAGCGTAGGCGTATTTTTGCCTTTGGCTCGTGATGCGACGAGTCTCGAACTGAGACTCTAAAGCAGCAAACCAGACCTCAGGGTCGTGGGGGATAAATGATACAGGTCGAAAATGAATGGCCTGTAGGTCTGAGTCTATAACATTAATAGTATTCTTATCGTTATCCGTCATGTCGTGTATATTATATATTAAAAATTAATATGAAAATATACGACAGACGTGGATAGATAAATAATAGACTCACCAAATTGACTTCTTTGGAAGATTTGACCCGAGGTTGAGGCGTGTTCCAAACTTTGGGATCACCAATGTAGCGTGGCGTCGAGTTGAGATTAACTGTGAACACCGCTACCAAGAAACACGTGCCAGACAAATCAGAAGGCGAGGTTGAAGGTAACCAGATTTATTTCGTTGGCGATCTCGTGGTATTGAACGAATACCGAGATCGTGCCAAGAAGTGGTACAAGTGGAAGCAGAAGACAGGAGTACGTGCGAACAGTACCAAAAACCGCGGAACAATGATGGAAGGTAATGGAAGCACAAAATGGCTATAATTAGCACAGTTAAACAAAAGCACATTAAAACAAACACTGGTACAGTTGGTTATAATAATAATTGTTTTTATTAAACCAGTCGTGTTCTCGTGATAAATGTGAGTCACTACACATGTATTGGTGATTGTTATAATACGAATGAATCAGGGTAGATAATTATGTGACTTCCACGTAAGATCTTATAGATTAGGCAGTTACATCATGACAACCTACAATTTTAGAATTAGGTCTCTCATTGGAGCAGTCTCAGTATCAAAGTAGACCATAATTCTACATTGTTAAGCCCGAATTAAGAAACGCAACATCCTACTAATAATCCTCATTTCCACTTTTCCTTTCCTGGTCGATTTGTACTTATGTAAACCCATTATTCTAAAAGTCTTCTGATTATTGCTCACATGTATTATCGTAATACTATATTGATCAGTCCTCATAACATACTAACTCAACCGATACTAATAAATGATCGTCAATATTATTTAGGTTTAACGGTTCATTAAAAAGCCTTAGTAGCATTTACATGCTTCAGAGAAATAAACTTGTTTTAAACATCAAGCTCTAGCACATATGACCTGTAAATAACGTAAACATTCATTTAATGACAACGTAAGCAAGGACTGAATAGTTATCTGGACCTAACTCTTGATATTCTTTCTTCACTTAACACCTCATTCTGTTTTAAACTCTGCACTATCTCGTAATATCTTTTCTTCCGTTCACTGCCTGCCTAATTTCCAATTTTCGAGCTCCATTGCCAAACAACAAGAATAACACCACAGAAGCTTACACTTAGTTTCATTTATAAATTTTCTATAATCATAAGGTCATTTAAGATGGTTGATACAATGACAGCCACATAATTATCTGGACTCATTTTAATTTTTCTGAATCGCGGAGTGACTAAAAGTTCAACAGCACCAAGCACCCCGAAGTTAGTTGCCATACTGTGTGTTTATTCTGGATGCTTTTGGTGCTTTCGTCACGAATATAATAATACAATAATAATATATATTTCTGCATTTGCAGGTACACGCCATTTTTACAGGCATGATCTATAAATTAAAACATCTGTTGGTTTACAAAATGCTTCTCAACTTATTAAGCTTATAGTTGTTATATAAGTGAATCTTTGATCCATCTGGAAGAGGTCCGTCGATTCCCAGATTTTCCAGGTTCAGCAGTAGTTCGTCGTGAAGCGTCCTATCACATGCGTTGCTTCAACACACTGTTGGAAACATTTCGTTCGATCCTGTCGGCTTTTGCATGACGAACTTGTTTCGGGCATTTATTACGACGTCTCGACCTGGTAAAACCTTTTGGTCTATTCACTCCTCGAGAAGAGGCTTTAGAGTGTAAAGACCGTACGGAAATAATCAGTCATGGCTTCAGTCATTTGAGACCCACTACCTACCATAATTATATCGGTAATGCAAGGGTGCGTTCTTATCCTGTACTTGACATATGTGGAAAGTCTCAGTGGATGAATGATTGTGGGTCACGCCGACTACTTTCATATTTTGGTCGTGATGCATGGATCGGGTTTATACACTTAGTTCGGATCGATTTGCAAAGTTCCATCTTATTTGCTGTTTCCAGATTGGTCAATTAGTTCCTAGATTCGCCAGCTTCATAAGTAGTCTTTTGCTATCGATATAATGGGCTATATTTTTTGTTAAGCAGTAGTATCTATCTAGTAGATCTGATCCACAGTCATGTAACTGGTTTAATTAGAACGACACAGCCCCATCGGTTTTTCTTCCAGTCTAACATACTGTAGCGTCTTGCATCTAGCTATATTTATTCCTAGCCTGCTTCTTGAATAGTCTAGTGCCGCAATGTTGACCGTTTACAGGCTTGACTAGCACTGATGACCTTTAGCAGACGCATCCAAGCATCTTTTTGCTAGCTCCCTTCTTTGACTTGCTTTGAGTTCAGAAAATGAGCAGCCAGCATTTGTTTTCACACTGCAAACATAAATGGGCGTAGAAACATATATAATGGACCACTTAGTACTGTAAAATGGGGAACAGTGAATATACATAAACGAGCCGAAAGCAGTCATGCTACGAAAAGTCAAATGACAGTGAAATAGGAATGGGGGACAGAACAATTACAGTTTACAGGTCAAACACAAGCTCGTGATAAACGGAATACGTAACAACATTAGTCTGGTTACTAATTGATTGCGCGACAAAACACAAATAATTTCAATTTGAAAACGGTTTCAAAGCCCTAGCTGTTGTACTATTATTCTAGTTATAAAGCCTAATTAGATCTGGGAGGCAGGTAAGCTTTTTTCGTTTACTTTGAAAACAGAAAATTTTAATAGAAGTGCTATATGTTTAACATAAAAAATTATAGAAATCTAATGTACAACAAGAGACCACCATCCAGCATGTGGATACCTTATAATACTTAATAAAACCCCATCAGTCACCATCCTTGAGGAAAACCGATAGACGATTTATCACGTTCTATACACACGAAGCAGAAAGTGTATTATAGGTGTGAGGCATGAGACATGTATGGCATCAAGGCACGAATAAATAAAGTGATCATAATCTTGGAATCCCATTTGTCTACAAAAACTCCAGGTTCACCACAGTCCCTCTAACACTTCATCCTCCTGTTATTACATAAATCGAAAGCGTCGTTGATTATCGCGAAACATATTGAATACAAAACTTTCCTGGCCCGGATATGGTTCATCCTGCCATACTAAGGGAGGCAGCCTCAATCCTGGCAACGCCGCTTAGCGTGATGTTTTCACACTCGCTTAGCCGAGGCAAACTACCGGAAAATTGGAAGTTGGCTCACATCACACCAATTTTCAAAGGTGGTCGACGCAATGAACCTTCAAGTTACCGGCCGGTAGCTCTTCTGTCGTTACCTTCAAAACTCATGGAGTCCCTGATATGCGACGGTTTAAATGACTACCTACTGTCCTTAAATTTCTTCTCACCCCAACAGCATGGTTTCAGGAAGGGTTACTCTTGTATAACCAACCTGCTGACTGCGGTGGATAGATGGACAAGCATCCTCGATCGCAAGGGAAAGGTTGATGTCATTTACCTTGATTTCTCAAAAGCTTTTGATAAGGTTAACCACTTGTGTCTTATCAACAAGCTCAAACGATTAGGTATCAAACCACCTCTAATCGACTGGCTTACTTCATACCTAAAAAATCGACACTTTAAGGTTAGGGTTAATTTCACTTTATCTCAAGCTATGGAATGTCCTAGTGGGGTCCCCCAGGGCTCACTACTAGGGCCTCTTCTCTTCTTGATTTACATAAATGATCTTCCTCAACAGGTAACGTCAGACTTATTACTTTTTGCCGACGACGTGAAACTTTGGAGAGAGATACGCAACCAAGACGATATACAGGCTCTTCAAGAGGATCTGACTCGACTTCATAGTTGGGCAGACGATAACGGACTTACCTTTAACACTTCTAAGTGTAAAGTAGTCCATCTGCGACATGTCGCAAACTACAGTTACAACTTAGGAAACTCCTCTCTAGTAGTATCCCAAGTCGAAAAAGATTTAGGAGTCCTGGTGCCCCATGACTTAAAGTCTTACGCTAACTGTGACAAAAATGCCTTCCGAGCAAACCTTGCACTGGTAACGTTGAGGCGCATTTTTGGACAGTTTGACGGAAGAACTTTCCACACAATCTTCAATAGTTTCATCCGTCCCCATTTAGAGTACGGAAACATAGTACTCCTCCCCTCACTCCAAAAGGATAAGGTCACTTTGGAGCGTATCCAACGGCGAGCCACGAAATCAGTTCGAGGACTCAAATCTAAGCCTTACGAAGAACGCCTCCGTTCACTAGACCTTTACCCACTAGAATATAGGCGTCTTAGAGGTGATTTATTAATGGCTTATAGTATTCTTAACACTTCTGGACATCCTCTTAAACACCTACTTAAGCTTAGTTCGAACAATAACCTAAGGGGTAACACCCAGAAACTGGAAACACAACATAGCAAGACGGAATGTAGACACAACTTCTACTCCTTAAGAGTTGTCAAAAGCTGGAATTCGCTGCCGGCCGAGCTAGTCCAAGCGACTTCTCAGGAGTCCTTCAAGAGGCAACTTGACCTATTCTTAAGGACCAAGGACAGCATCGCACTATGATTTACCAATTTCTTTTCCTCTTTTATTGTTAACATACCTAGGTTCCTGCCTGGAGGATTTGGTGATCCCCTGCTACTAGACACGGAAGCCTGTTAAGCGAAAGCTTCTTCTATTCCGTCCACAACCATTTGAACCATTTGAACTAAAGCGGGTTGTTGCATGGGACGTTACTCCCCGTTCCAGGTGAGCTGTTGTGTTAAGAACCTTCAGAGAATACCCATCAAAGTGAAATATATTGTCTTTGACAGTGAAAAAGATGAAACTTTTGTGTTTTATACTTGCAATTTGTCTAAGCATGCCACTAGTTTGGTGTTAGTAACTGTTTTTTCACTGTGAATTAATTGCACGACCAAGCCAATTTTTCCACATCACTATGATTAGTAATCTTCCATTTTATGCATAAGCAGTCGCTTGTCATCCATCAGTCGCCGTGACAATCACCAGACACTTCACAGTTATAACTACGCATCTAGAAATTCCTAGACGTTTCTGGCACAACTTCTAGTGGGCCCTGATTGAATAAGATGCTTCTCAGTGTTTTGAGAGGCTTTCTTGTTTTTTTGTCGAGGAGTTTTCCGGATCTCCCCAGCAGTCATGTGAGAGTATTTTGAGTGTGAGTGCGGACCTTCCCCACATTCACACTCCCACAAAAGCCCTGGTACGGCTGAGTGGGGAGGGTCCGCTCACTCTCTCACATGGCCACGCGTCTACCTTTTTTAACCCATTACTCTCATTGTGGGAAGGAGGTATCGCTGCACGTGCTTGTTGTCCTAGAGAAACACCCTACTGCTTTCACAGTCCTCCACAGTTAACAGTACGACTTCGCTCTCGGACCTTAATTTGCTGCTTCTAGTCTTACCGTTCTCCAGCCAACATGTCTGGCATAGTAGGACTCAAGCCAATGTAGCTCGGCTGAGTTATCACGAAAAACAAGCCCGACCACCCCGTCAGTATAACAGCTATGGTCGAGATGATTTAATGTATGATCGAAACTTAATCCTAATAATATACATGTCCTTCATGTTTTTTTGTCTTAGGTAATTAGTTACAAAGAATTAGATTATTTATTAAATCAGTTTTCTGTTAAATATTTCCTATTGTTAAGTTCAATTCAATCAATTAAAAAACAATAGACAACAAAAATCTTATAGTTCAAGTAATTGTAAAATTTATGAATTGTAAAGAGCTAACAATTATTTTAACGATATACTTCAATTAAATGTATACAAAAATGCGACCAAATTAAAATGCGTTTATAATCTAATTAATTATTGACAGTACCGATAAAAAGAACCTTTAAAAGTAGTTCACTCATCTAACAACCAAAGGTGTATGTGCTAGACGTTAAAGTTCACCTTTTAATCTGTTAACTAGTGTTATTATCCGGCTGATCAAACTGAAATAGATGGCTTGATCGCTTTAACTACTAAGCTGTTGCCCTTAATATAGTTATTTTGACTCTTCCACTATTAGTCTTGTTAATTTCATCTTGCTGCACAAATATTGTAGTGAACGAGAATTCATGTGGGGAAGACAGATTTATTGTTTAATACAGCCCCCAAATGCCCTGGTACGGCCGAGAGTGGGGAGAGTCCACTCACTCTCTCGAAATGCTCTGACGTGGCCACGCGTATATAACCTCTGCCAGTGAAGTCCTACTCACTGCCTTCTGGTGGCGGGGGTGTTGTTCACGAAATTTAGAGGACGAAAAGCGGATGTCCGGTGCTTTAACCGGGTTGGTGGACATGGAGAGTCCACCTAGGGGAGTTGGAGAACCCTGATTCGAAACCAATGGTGCACATGGGCTCCAGTATCCTGAGGGAACAAATGGCGTATGAACCAATCGTTGGTCACCGGCTACCATGGGACTGCATCTCCTGATGTTGCTCCATTGCCTTGTGGGTCAGACCTTCAGGTTGAAAGCTCCGGGTGTGGCCCCCTAAGAAAACCACCTGCTTCGGTTTAAACACCCAGGCAGTATCACAGCCCTCACACAAATCAAATGAGATTTGTGTGGCGCATATGTATTTGGTGCCTCCTTTCACCAATATCTAAGTTGAAATAATAATAATAATTCAACCGTACCAGAGCATTTGGAAGCAGCGTAACTAGCCTTATCACTAAACGTTGTGGTTCAGAGCAGTGTACATAAACTTGTGCTTGTTAAGTGGTCTGAATCTATATTAATTTTCTGCACAAGTACGTTACAGTTCGATAATAAAAGGAATGTATTATGCTTACGTATTAGTCTATATTTTTTATGTACAGTAAAATGAGTCAATCGAAGTTGTTTTTCATGTGACATTTATATTATCGCTACTCACTTCAGAGGTTATGATATCATTGAGGAGAACGTTAACACAACACTCAAGACCACTGAAATGGAACGTATCCACCTAGTATCAGTGTTGGTTTAAGTGGCTAGGACAGTATTCACTTTCAATATTTCTGTTAGTGATGTAACTACTACCAAACTATTTCATACGGAAATTCACAAGATTATCATGACTAAGAACCTTTATGTATTCATCCAATTTTATGCTTATGTATACTACTGAACTATATTTTTAGTGTGAACAACCTGTAGATCTTATTGTTTTAAGAATAAAGAGCTATATTGAGTGTTAAAACGTATTTCGTTATTTTTAAAAAAAATAGGTATGCCATTTTATTTGACAGATTTCGAACGTTCTACGAAGTTTTTAATCATCCTTATCCTATCACTTACACCTCAGTCAGCTTATGCTCAAATTGATGGAATCTACTGTGGTGAAGAAACCTGTTATGATGGTAAGTTTCGAAACCAGTATATTATTATATAATGTGTTAAAGAGTCTTGAAAATTAAGTGATAGGAGTGGGGATATTCTGCCTAGTAAATGTTTGTTGATAAGCTCAGATATTATTAGTATACCATACTGATGTACCAGTAAGATTTAAGATAGCGCCTGTTGGATTCTTGTAAAAAAATTTAACGGAATTACGAGTAGCTTATTTCTTGTTAAACGCTTAGTAAATACTACCAATATTTTACTACTAAAACGCTTTAAATTGGTAAATATGTGAAGACTAAAGAACAGAAATTATAATGGATGGTTTAAAGGTTCTTAGTGTTCAAAATTAACTGCGTAAGTGTTCCTCTATACGGAATTACAATGCATTCATCTACTCGGCTTTTTGTCTCTATTCCTAGCTGCTAACTATATTCTAACCGTAATTCTAGTTTCTGATCCTAAATAAAATTCCTATGTCGTGAATTATTCATCTCGACCGCATTTTGATTAGGTGGAAGTGGACATAACTTTCCAACAGTTATTTTATTCAAAACTCAGAACCCATCCCATCCGGTGCATCGGTACAAGCTACTATACCCTATCGGGACGGCGAAAAGAATGAATGAATTTGTGAAATAAAAAGTGTCAGATAATTTTAAAATCTAAGATTTCATGCAAACTGAAGAGCTAATGCATCCGTGCTATTGTGACTGATTCTGATCTATACCACCTAGCATTTTAGACTACTGAGCGCGATTATCGCACGCACATCAACCGTGTAGTGAATATCTATCAATGTGGCTCAAATTAACAGTTAATGACTACACGGGTTAATATCACGTCTTGGTTTTGACCATCTCTATTTTCCTTCCAACCTGTTACTACACTAGCAAACACCGTGGCTGCTACCTTGACACAGTGGTCAAGTTTTCTTGTCCTGATGACCCAATCGAGCTATATTGGCTGGAACACATGATACTGTAGGTTCTACCATGCCAGGCTCGGGGAGTGGCCCCCTAAGATAACCACCTGCTTCGGTTTGGGCACCCGGGCAGTATCACAGCCCACACACAAATTGATGAACTCTTTATGCCTACGGAAATTACCTTTCTTGCTTTGAAAAACAAACAATTGATTCAGATTATTATCATTACAATTATTGTCATTATTAATACTGTTATTATTATTACTAGTATTATTGTCATTATTGTTATTATTATCATTATTATTATTATTTTCCACATTACTCACCCTCTTTTATACTTATACAGCGGCTCGTCTTTGGTGGAAATCCGACTGTATCTAAACGTTCTCGAGTCACTGTCCGGTTGAAAATTGTATGTTACCACCGAATACGAGGACTGAAGCAGATTTTCTGAAACCACGTGCACCATTCAAACTGGCTGCCTTCAACGTTCGCACATTTATGCAGGTCGGACAACAGATAGGGCTGGCTATGTCTTTGGAAAGTCTTAATATCGACGTGTGTTGTCTATCCGAGACCCGTATTCAAGACTCTGGCGAAGTACTACAAATTCGATCTCCATCTGTCGCTTCGAAAAGCTTGTTTTACGTGCGCTTATCCGGGGACCCTGTGGCATCTTCGTCTGGTCTTGCTGGCGTTGGTGTCGCACTAAGCGCTAGAGCTGAGGCAGCACTAGTCGATTGGATCCCCATTAACAGTCGGTTATGTGCTGTTAGATTAGAAAGTTCCATCAAAGTGAGAAGAAATCGGCGTGAGAAACGATGTCTTTTCGTCATCTCCGCCTATGCCCCGACAGATTGCAGCCCGGATGCAATCAAGGATGAGTTTTACCACCAGTTATCAGTTCTTCTCCAGAAAGTGCGTTCGACAGATATTGTAGTACTAGCCGGAGACTTGAATGCTCAGGTCGGGCGTCTAGGCACAGAAGAGAGTCGTTTAGGTGGCCGATGGGGACTCGTTGGTCGCAGGTCAGATAACGGGGACCGTCTACTGCAACTTTGCACAGACCACAACCTGTTTCTGGCTAGCACTAACTTTCGGCACAGTCATCGCCGATGTGCCACCTGGCGTCCTCCCTCTGCATCTCAAGCCTGGACTCAGATTGATCACATCGCGATCAGCTACCGCTGGCGTGGTTGTGTAAAAGACTGCCGCTCCTTTTGGAGTACCTATCTGGACTCTGACCATGCCTTGGTCTGCGCCAATCTTGCCTTACTTTTCAGTGGACAACGAAGTGAACGCCATCAACGGATTGATGTTAGCAAGCTGGTTGCAACTTCTGTTGCAAGTAAGTATCGAACCGAGCTAGCCTCTAGGCTAGCTACCACTCCACCGAAAAGTATAGATGAGCATTGGTTGCAATTGCATGACGCCATGAAAATGGCGGGAACAGTCAGTTGTGGGTTTGCGAAACGTCCCGCTTTAAGCACTGGGTTTCTTCTGGTTCCTTACAACTCATTGAAGCCCGTCGGTCTACTCCGGGTGACCGTGAGTTTGACCATAAACGAAGGATGTTACGTAAGGAGATTGGGCAAAGCTTGCGTAAGGACCGAGAAGCCTGGTGGTCGATGCGTGCTAATGAGCTGGAAGCAGCAGCTGCATCTGGTAACTACCGGAAGCTCTTCCAGCTCATCCGAGCCACTGGCAGCAAGAAGTCTGGTGTGAGTGAAACAATCTGCGAGGATGATGGGATGCCAATCACTAACATCCATCGACGTCTTGGACGATGGGCAGAATTTTTCGAAGGGCAGTTCAACTGGCCTGCTGCTCCGGCAACATCGGTCAGACTGTCCTGCCCTCCATGGCCGGTGACGACTGATCCACCAAATGAGGAGGAAGTCCGCAAGGAACTCCAACTCTTGAAGCGTTACAAATCACCTGGCCCAGATGACTTACCTCCGGCTCTTTTTAAAGATGGTGGTGACTTTTTGACTAAGGAATTGACGACGTTGTTTACAAAGGTTTGGGAACTAGAGAGTGTACCAACGTCATGGAATGAGTCGATAGTTGTCCCTATCTTTAAAAAGGGTTCACGTCGTTCTTGTAACAACTATCGGGGGATAAGTTTACTTCCGATTGCGTCCAAGCTATTGGCTTCCGTCATTCTTCGTAGGTTGTTCAAAACCCGAGAAAGATTGACTCGCGAGGAGCAGGCTGGGTTTCGTTCTGGTCGAGGATGTATTGATCATATCTTCACCCTCCGCCAAATGTTAGAACACCGCCATACTTATCAAAGGCCAACAATCGTAGTGTTTCTTGACATCAGGGCTGCCTTCGATTCGTTGGACAGGACTGTTCTCTGGGATTGTCTATTGAAGAAGGGTGTGCCTGAGAAGTTTATTAACATCCTAAAAGCCCTGTATAAAAACACCTCAGGCAGAGTGAGGGCATACAACCACCTCTCTCCATTGTTCCATTCGAGCAGTGGGGTTAGGCAGGGTTGCCCAATCTCACCATTCCTCTTCAACTTTGCCATCGATGACATTCTGGAAACAGCTCTGATGAATGTAAGTAATGGTGGTGTGGATCTGTTGCCTGGAGAAAGACTTCTCGACCTTGAGTATGCGGACGATATTGTCTTACTGTGCGATAATGCCCAAGGCATGCAATCCGCACTTAATCAGTTGGCAATCAGTGTCCGTAGGTATGGTATGTGCTTTGCACCTTCGAAGTGCAAAGTACTTCTACAAGACTGGCAGGATTCTAATCCTGTACTCACCCTGGACGGTGAGCAGATAGACGTAGTTGAGAAGTTCGTGTATCTGGGTAGCTGCATAAGTGCTGGTGGGGGTGTGAGTGATGAGATCAATGCACGAATAGTGAAAGCCAGAGCGGCTTATGCCAATCTGGGCCACCTTTGGCGCCTTCGTGATGTTAGTCTGGCTGTAAAAGGTCGGATCTACAACGCGTCGGTGAGAGCAGTTTTGCTCTATGCTTGTGAAACCTGGCCTCTCCGAGTTGAGGACGTTAGACGACTCTCTGTGTTCGATCATCGCTGTCTCCGAAGGATTGCTGACATTCAGTGGCAACACCATGTCAGTAATGCAGAGGTTCGGCATCGTGTGTTCGGGCACAGAGATGATAACTCAATTGGTGTCACCATCTTGAAACACCGACTTCGGTGGCTTGGACATGTTCTCCGAATGTCGTCCCAGAGAATTCCACGTCGTGCATTATTTGCCGACTCTGGGACTGGTTGGAAGAAGCGGAGAGGTGGTCAGTGCATGACATGGTGTCGTGGCATGAAAGAAAGCTGCAAAGGACTGGCTTGTGTTGGTCCTTCACGACTCCCTGGTTGGGGTCCGAGAGATGGTGCTACACAGTGGCTAGAGACGTTATCAGATATGGCTCAGAATAGAAGCCAGTGGCGATCCTGCTGTAACCTTCTTTTACTTTCTTCATAAAAAGTGGTTGTGTCTCCTTTACCTGAAAGATTTCTTCTGATTGTACCTTTTCGTTCCGTCGTTACTACCACACTACCTTACTCCAATCTCTTCGTCATTGTTCTCTTTTTCTTTTGCGTTCCTTAGTTTTTTTTGTTTTTTTCTCTTTCTACTTCTCTTCGAATTCCATTGTTTTGTGTGGCGCATATATATTGGCGCTCTCTTGTACCAATATTTATGTGTTCAAATAAATAAATATAAATAAATAATGAGGGCTGATGTCACTTTCCGGCTGCCCCAACCGTGGAAGGGTATTGCTTGAGGAACCTGAAAAGGAAATTGGATTAATGTTGGTCTTGACGACCTGGGAGCGTGACCGCAGAGCCCAAGGGACAACTGCTTGAGGCCGGTCGCGCACGGCCTTTTCGTGAAAGGTTTCTGACGTGTTAGCTCCGTTCTTCAAAGGGCCTTACCGCCGGAGACGGAAATCCGTGAGGTAAAGTGAGGTGTGACATTTTTAGGGTCGACCTTTTCTAACCCCACCCCTCCTTGTGAGAAGGCAGCATCGCTGTCATGCTGGTTGTCCGAAGGAAACACCGTACTGCTGTCACACCTCTCTACAGTACGACTTCGCCCTCAGACCTTGAGTTGCTGCTTTTAGTCTTACCGTTCGCCAATCGACCTGCCTGGCATGGTTATTTATTTATTTATTTATTTGAACACATAAATATTGGTACAAGAGAGCGCCAATATATATGCGCCACACAAAACAATGAAAATTCGAAGAGAAATAGAAAGAAAAAAAAACTAGGGAACGCAAAAGAAAAAGAGAACAATGACGAAGAGATTGGAGTAAGGTAGTGTGGTAGTAACGACGGAACGAAAAGGTACAATCAGAAGAAATCTTTCAGGTAAAGGAGACACAACCACTTTTTAGAAAGAAAGTAAAAGAAGGTTACAGCAGGATCGCCACTGGCTTCTATTCTGAGCCATATCTGATAACGTCTCTAGCCACTGTGTAGCACCATCTCTCGGACCCCAACCAGGGAGTCGTGAAGGACCAACACAAGCCAGTCCTTTGCAGCTTTCTTTCATGCCACGACACCATGTCATGCACTGACCACCTCTCCGCTTCTTCCAACCAGTCCCAGAGTCGGCAAATAATGCACGACGTGGAATTCTCTGGGACGACATTCGGAGAACATGTCCAAGCCACCGAAGTCGGTGTTTCAAGATGGTGACACCAATTGAGTTATCATCTCTGTGCCCGAACACACGATGCCGAACCTCTGCATTACTGACATGGTGTTGCCACTGAATGTCAGCAATCCTTCGGAGACAGCGATGATCGAACACAGAGAGTCGTCTAACGTCCTCAACTCGGAGAGGCCAGGTTTCACAAGCATAGAGCAAAACTGCTCTCACCGACGCGTTGTAGATCCGACCTTTTACAGCCAGACTAACATCACGAAGGCGCCAAAGGTGGCCCAGATTGGCATAAGCCGCTCTGGCTTTCACTATTCGTGCATTGATCTCATCACTCACACCCCCACCAGCACTTATGCAGCTACCCAGATACACGAACTTCTCAACTACGTCTATCTGCTCACCGTCCAGGGTGAGTACAGGATTAGAATCCTGCCAGTCTTGTAGAAGTACTTTGCACTTCGAAGGTGCAAAGCACATACCATACCTACGGACACTGATTGCCAACTGATTAAGTGCGGATTGCATGCCTTGGGCATTATCGCACAGTAAGACAATATCGTCCGCATACTCAAGGTCGAGAAGTCTTTCTCCAGGCAACAGATCCACACCACCATTACTTACATTCATCAGAGCTGTTTCCAGAATGTCATCGATGGCAAAGTTGAAGAGGAATGGTGAGATTGGGCAACCCTGCCTAACCCCACTGCTCGAATGGAACAATGGAGAGAGGTGGTTGTATGCCCTCACTCTGCCTGAGGTGTTTTTATACAGGGCTTTTAGGATGTTAATAAACTTCTCAGGCACACCCTTCTTCAATAGACAATCCCAGAGAACAGTCCTGTCCAACGAATCGAAGGCAGCCCTGATGTCAAGAAACACTACGATTGTTGGCCTTTGATAAGTATGGCGGTGTTCTAACATTTGGCGGAGGGTGAAGATATGATCAATACATCCTCGACCAGAACGAAACCCAGCCTGCTCCTCGCGAGTCAATCTTTCTCGGGTTTTGAACAACCTACGAAGAATGACGGAAGCCAATAGCTTGGACGCAATCGGAAGTAAACTTATCCCCCGATAGTTGTTACAAGAACGACGTGAACCCTTTTTAAAGATAGGGACAACTATCGACTCATTCCATGACGTTGGTACACTCTCTAGTTCCCAAACCTTTGTAAACAACGTCGTCAATTCCTTAGTCAAAAAGTCACCACCATCTTTAAAAAGAGCCGGAGGTAAGTCATCTGGGCCAGGTGATTTGTAACGCTTCAAGAGTTGGAGTTCCTTGCGGACTTCCTCCTCATTTGGTGGATCAGTCGTCACCGGCCATGGAGGGCAGGACAGTCTGACCGATGTTGCCGGAGCAGCAGGCCAGTTGAACTGCCCTTCGAAAAATTCTGCCCATCGTCCAAGACGTCGATGGATGTTAGTGATTGGCATCCCATCATCCTCGCAGATTGTTTCACTCACACCAGACTTCTTGCTGCCAGTGGCTCGGATGAGCTGGAAGAGCTTCCGGTAGTTACCAGATGCAGCTGCTGCTTCCAGCTCATTAGCACGCATCGACCACCAGGCTTCTCGGTCCTTACGCAAGCTTTGCCCAATCTCCTTACGTAACATCCTTCGTTTATGGTCAAACTCACGGTCACCCGGAGTAGACCGACGGGCTTCAATGAGTTGTAAGGAACCAGAAGAAACCCAGTGCTTAAAGCGGGACGTTTCGCAAACCCACAACTGACTGTTCCCGCCATTTTCATGGCGTCATGCAATTGCAACCAATGCTCATCTATACTTTTCGGTGGAGTGGTAGCTAGCCTAGAGGCTAGCTCGGTTCGATACTTACTTGCAACAGAAGTTGCAACCAGCTTGCTAACATCAATCCGTTGATGGCGTTCACTTCGTTGTCCACTGAAAAGTAAGGCAAGATTGGCGCAGACCAAGGCATGGTCAGAGTCCAGATAGGTACTCCAAAAGGAGCGGCAGTCTTTTACACAACCACGCCAGCGGTAGCTGATCGCGATGTGATCAATCTGAGTCCAGGCTTGAGATGCAGAGGGAGGACGCCAGGTGGCACATCGGCGATGACTGTGCCGAAAGTTAGTGCTAGCCAGAAACAGGTTGTGGTCTGTGCAAAGTTGCAGTAGACGGTCCCCGTTATCTGACCTGCGACCAACGAGTCCCCATCGGCCACCTAAACGACTCTCTTCTGTGCCTAGACGCCCGACCTGAGCATTCAAGTCTCCGGCTAGTACTACAATATCTGTCGAACGCACTTTCTGGAGAAGAACTGATAACTGGTGGTAAAACTCATCCTTGATTGCATCCGGGCTGCAATCTGTCGGGGCATAGGCGGAGATGACGAAAAGACATCGTTTCTCACGCCGATTTCTTCTCACTTTGATGGAACTTTCTAATCTAACAGCACATAACCGACTGTTAATGGGGATCCAATCGACTAGTGCTGCCTCAGCTCTAGCGCTTAGTGCGACACCAACGCCAGCAAGACCAGACGAAGATGCCACAGGGTCCCCGGATAAGCGCACGTAAAACAAGCTTTTCGAAGCGACAGATGGAGATCGAATTTGTAGTACTTCGCCAGAGTCTTGAATACGGGTCTCGGATAGACAACACACGTCGATATTAAGACTTTCCAAAGACATAGCCAGCCCTATCTGTTGTCCGACCTGCATAAATGTGCGAACGTTGAAGGCAGCCAGTTTGAATGGTGCACGTGGTTTCAGAAAATCTGCTTCAGTCCTCGTATTCGGTGGTAACATACAATTTTCAACCGGACAGTGACTCGAGAACGTTTAGATACAGTCGGATTTCCACCAAAGACGAGCCGCTGTATAAGTATAAAAGAGGGTGAGTAATGTGGAAAATAATAATAATAATGATAATAATAACAATAATGACAATAATAGTAGTAATAATAATGTAGTATTAATAATGACAATAATTGTAATGATAATAATCTGAATCAATTGTTTGTTTTTCAAAGCGAGAAAGGTAATTTCCATAGGCATAAAGAGTTCATCAATTTGTGTGTGGGCTGTGATACTGCCCGGGTGCCCAAACCGAAGCAGATCAGCCCTCATACCCGTAACAGCACAAGAGACCAAGGTGGTCACATTCAAATCCTTCCTACACCTCCTAATACCTCTCTTATCTCCCCGACTAACCCTCCTCACGTCTCTTTATCACCTCGCACCGCTAGGGCAAACGACTCGACTACGTGGAACGCCATTCCTGGTCTCCTGAAACCACGCTCTAAACTACACGTATTAGCCTTCAACGTCCGAACACTGTGCCAAATAGGACAACAGGCTTCCTTAGCTAGGACTTTAGAATCTCGCGCCATCGATGTGTGCTGCGTCTCCGAAACGCGCAAACAGGTTCCAAGTGGCGTCATTCACTTGACCTCACCATATCAAAGTAACGAACCAACTCGATTTACGCTTCGTGTATCTGGAAGTACCGATGCTGTTTTCCGTGGCTTCGCCGGCGTAGGTATAGCATTGAGTTCTAGGGCAGAACTGGCTCTCTTAGACTGGATCCCAGTAGACAGTCGTTTGTGCGCTGTCCGACTAAGCGGAACATTAAGGACTCGGAAAGATAGTGACACTCGTCGTTGCTTCTTCGTCGTATGTACTTATTCTCCCACTGACTGCAGCTCAGACAGTGTAAAAAAAAAGTTTTACAGAAAGCTTTCAGCATAAGGAAAAGCATCTTTTGACATGGCGACCCCCTAATTCGTCCCAACGTTGGACCCAAATAGATCACATCGCTATCAGCCACCGATGGAGGGGCTCGATAGAAGACTGTCGCTCATTCTGGAGCACATGCTTAGATTCAGATCATGCTTTAGTGCGAGCGCGTATTTGTCTGCATCTTACTGGACGTAGGAAAGACGCTGCAAGGAAATCTCTAAGGGTCATACTTAATGATAGTCAAGCTAAGAGTATATTTCAGGAACAACTAGAAAAACAGTTAGGCAGCCATTTATGTGATGCTCACCTCGAGGTAGCGTGGAATGATATCCGAAAAGCTGTGGAAGCAACAGTGTTATCTGCTAGTACGGTAAACCACAAGGTTAGGGAGAAACACTGGATCTCAGCAGCATCTACCGCACTGATAGATGCTCGCAAACTCATCCTATCTGGCTCTGAACATTATGAAGAGAGGAGTCAGCTTAAGCACAAGCTGACAAGATGCCTACGCAATGATCGTGAACAGTGATGGGTAGCGAAAGCAAGAGAGATGGAAAAGGCAGCGGCAATAGGTAATAGCAGACAATTGTTCAGACTTGTTAAGGAAACCAGTATTAGGAACCCGACTGCTAGCGAAACTATCTCAGAGAAAGATGGACATATTATACATTCTCAATCCAGGAGATTGGATCGATGGGCAGAACACTTTAGGGGTCAGTTCAACTGGCCTTCAGTCACACTTCGGTTTCCCACGATCTCCAGTCGACCCGAGTGGCTCCGACTCTTTACGAAGTTGAAAAAGCTGTGAGAAATTTGAAGCGAGGGAGAGCAGTAGTTCCTGATGGATTTACTCCTGAGATTTTCAAGGATGGTGGTTCAGTATTAGCAGTGAGATTAACCGAATTCTTAGGTAGAATTTTGGAACTGGACGTAATTCCATTTGACTGGTCTCAATCACTGATTGTGCCAGTCTATAAGAAAGGACAAAAGTCCTCTTATGACAATCACAGAGGAATCAGTTTGACTAATATAGTGTCTAAAATATTAGCTTCAATAATACTTCGGCGCTTAACTAAAGCTCGTGAAGAGCAGACTAGAGAAAACCAGGCTGGTTTTTGACCTGGACTTGGTTGTATAGATCAGATATTCACACTGCGTCAAGTTCCAGAACATAGACACACATTGAGACGCCCCACAATGGTAGTATATCTCGACCTTAAGGCGGCATTCGACTCTGTTGATCGTGAGGTTCTATGGCAGTGTTTGTCACTGAAAGGAGTACCAAAGAAGTACGTTAACCTTGTAAAGGCTCTCTACTCGAACGCAACTGGTAGAGTGAGAGCTTATGGCGAACTGTCATCAGAATTGATTACCTCAAGTGGTGTTCGTCAGGGCTGTCCACTCTCTCCATTGTTGTTGAACTTTGTCGTTGACGTGCTTTTAGATATAACAGTCCTCATCTAAGTCTTCAGGGCTTGAACGTCTACCAGGAGATTCACTTGTTGACTTAGAATATGCCGATAACATATTTCTATCTGGTGAAGACGCTGACAAAATGCAGAGTCTTCTGACCACTCTAAGCAAAAACGCAAGCATGTTGGGCATGCGATTCTCTCCCTCGAAATGCAAAATATTACTTCAGGATTGGACTGCATTGACACCCGAACTAATGATAGGAAGTGAAGTAGTTGAGCGTGTCGACCGCTTCACTTATCTTGGAAGTCTCATCAACCCTTGTGGTCTGGTGTGTAACGAAATCTCAGCACGGAGACAGAAGGCTCGACTAGCTTGCTTTCGCCAACTTGCGTCATTTATGGCGTAGACGAGATATCCGTCTATCAACCAAGGGACGTGTTTATTGCACAGCTGTTCGTTCCGTCCTACTTTATGGCAGTGAAACATGGCCGGTAAGAGTAGAGGATATTTGTAGGTTACTAGTATTTGATCATAGGTGTCTTCGAAACATTGCTCGTATATCATGGGACCATCGAGTAAGTAACGCAGTTGTTAGGAAACGAGTACTAGGTAAGGATGGCAAATCATCAGTTGAGATGGCTGGGACACGTGTTACGTATGCCCATCCACCGACTGCCTCGACGTGCTATATTTTGCGGTATAGGAGTAGGTTAGGAGAAAGTTAGGGGCGGTCAGACCAAAACATGATACAAATCCATGAAGTCACTGACAAGTGGACTGAGCCATATTGGTAGATGTAGACTACCTGGTTGAGGACCGCCAGATGGTAGCAACCGATGGTTAGAGACCCTGAATGACATGGCTCAAATTCGTTTGCAATGGCGCAAGTACATCCACTCTTCGTGCTCTCCTGAATTCTAATCTTCTGGATTGTTCATGTCCTTTATTTTCTTTCCAAATTTATTTCACTGTATTATAGTCCTTGAATAACATCTTTAAACGTCAATGTTTCCGATTACTGCTTATACTCTTACCACCTCTACTGCTACGGGATTTGAATGGACAACTGCATCTCTATGCTAATGTGGTGTGGCAACTCGAACTGGTGTACGTACGTACGAAGCTCCACGTTGTTGCTGACTGATTGATCGATGTAGATGAACAATTTATCCCAGTAATATGTGTCCCAAGCACCCTCATTCCATGAAGATTTACAACCTCATCAACCTATTTGCCATATTCACCTAGCACTACGCTTCTAACCACCACCCAGTCGATAGTTTCAACATACGGGAATCGCTTCAAACGTATCTATGTCAAGATACTAGTAACCTAATAATCTACCACTGAAAGGGGAGGTGGATCAGTGACGGTGTTGGTGACCCAGGAGCGTGACGACAGAACCCAAGGAACAACTGCTTGAGGCTAGTCACTCGCGCGATTTCATGGGAAGTTCTTGATGTATCAGCTCCGCACTTCAGAAGGCCTTACCGCCGGAAATGGAAATCAGTGGAGTAAAGTGAAGTGTGACATTTTTAGAGTCTACCTTTTGTAACCCATTACTCTCATTGTGGGAAGGAGGTATCGCTGCACGTGCTTGTTGTCCTAGAGAAACACCCTACTGCTTTCACAGTCCTCCACAGTTAACAGTACGACTTCGCTCTCGGACCTTAATTTGCTGCTTCTAGTCTTACCGTTCTCCAGCCAACATGTCTGGCATAGTAGGACTCAAGCCAATGTAGCTCGGCTGAGTTATCACGAAAAACAAGCCCGACCACCCCGTCAGTATAACAGCTATGGTCGAGATGATTTAATGTATGATCGAAACTTAATCCTAATAATATACATGTCCTTCATGTTTTTTTGTCTTAGGTAATTAGTTACAAAGAATTAGATTATTTATTAAATCAGTTTTCTGTTAAATATTTCCTATTGTTAAGTTCAATTCAATCAATTAAAAAACAATAGACAACAAAAATCTTATAGTTCAAGTAATTGTAAAATTTATGAATTGTAAAGAGCTAACAATTATTTTAACGATATACTTCAATTAAATGTATACAAAAATGCGACCAAATTAAAATGCGTTTATAATCTAATTAATTATTGACAGTACCGATAAAAAGAACCTTTAAAAGTAGTTCACTCATCTAACAACCAAAGGTGTATGTGCTAGACGTTAAAGTTCACCTTTTAATCTGTTAACTAGTGTTATTATCCGGCTGATCAAACTGAAATAGATGGCTTGATCGCTTTAACTACTAAGCTGTTGCCCTTAATATAGTTATTTTGACTCTTCCACTATTAGTCTTGTTAATTTCATCTTGCTGCACAAATATTGTAGTGAACGAGAATTCATGTGGGGAAGACAGATTTATTGTTTAATACAGCCCCCAAATGCCCTGGTACGGCCGAGAGTGGGGAGAGTCCACTCACTCTCTCGAAATGCTCTGACGTGGCCACGCGTATATAACCTCTGCCAGTGAAGTCCTACTCACTGCCTTCTGGTGGCGGGGGTGTTGTTCACGAAATTTAGAGGACGAAAAGCGGATGTCCGGTGCTTTAACCGGGTTGGTGGACATGGAGAGTCCACCTAGGGGAGTTGGAGAACCCTGATTCGAAACCAATGGTGCACATGGGCTCCAGTATCCTGAGGGAACAAATGGCGTATGAACCAATCGTTGGTCACCGGCTACCATGGGACTGCATCTCCTGATGTTGCTCCATTGCCTTGTGGGTCAGACCTTCAGGTTGAAAGCTCCGGGTGTGGCCCCCTAAGAAAACCACCTGCTTCGGTTTAAACACCCAGGCAGTATCACAGCCCTCACACAAATCAAATGAGATTTGTGTGGCGCATATGTATTTGGTGCCTCCTTTCACCAATATCTATGTGTTAAAATAAATAAATAATAAACAATATCACAGAATGTCCTCGTAAAATATGAGGACCATACATCAAATACTTCGTTTACAGATCTTTCATCAATTGTCTCTTACAAGCTTTATCTTTCATTCGTTCCTTTTGTTATTACGATTATTTTCTGTCTACGTTCCTGTTCTCTTCAAATCGATCCTCTTAATCTTTTACTACCAGGCATTCCACTTCTGATTGGTGTTACTTATATCTGTTGAAATAAGTAGCATACACCTCTATATGATGTAGGAACATGGGCTAGAGCACATTTATGCACCAGTATTACGTGCAATCAAAAGTAAATAAATATTACGATAGAACAATGGGAAGAAGGAATTGCTTTGTAAAATGCGATGTATTTGCGTCATACATTTCGAACAAACTGGTCGCACATATACTTGTCAAGACAATATCATATGATCAATAGTCGATTAAATAAAGGTTCAAGTAAATGAATTAACAATTGTAACTAAAGGAAATAGAAAAAACTAACATAGTATGGAAAGAATAGAAAATCGTCGCCTTAACCTAGACCATAAAATGACTTAAAGATTACCAGGGCATATTAAAGGTTATGACAAATCTTTTTTGCACACATAAAGTGGGTTTGAATCTACGAATAGCCAAGTTTTGTTATATCCCAATGAGTAGAAAAATTATATTTCTGACGTTTCGTGACTTAATGTAAGCCACTTTTTCAGAGCATTTACTCACGAATGCATATTTATTATTAACTCTCTACCTAATGATCAGTTTATTTGGTACTATCAAGTTTAGAGGTGTTTTAGTGATGTTTATAAGGCATCCTATTTCTAGAAATTATGAGACAGATTTGATATCCTCCCGACTAATTTAGTTTCGTTACGTCCTGGATCTGTCTACTCACTACTATGCAAAGGATGACTTGTCTAAATCTATATTAAAACCTTGACGCGATAGGCTGACTGGCTTAACATTGAGGCTAGTATGTGTTAGTTTGAAATGAGACTAACTTTTTGGGGTAGAGAGGCGAAAACTATTCGATCACCTGATTGGCTGACAAGCACGCGAGAGAGAAAACCCCATTTCGATGTGGTTCGTGATTCAGATTAGTGTAAAAAAATACGTGAATAAATAAATGACTAAGCAGACCACAACGCACAAACAATTAGGAAAATACAATTACGTCTAAAACTGGGGATTAGGGTAGAAAATAGAGTACAGTAGATTACGTTTAAATTACAATAGCTTTGAAATAGAAAGGGTTGTGGCAATGAATTGTACATTAAACGAAAGCTTATAGTCTGTAAAATAAAATAGGACCAAAAATAAATGTTACTGTTTTACGAGTTTTAAAGTAAATGAAATGACGTCCTCAAAAATAGCTTCCGTAGTTGGTCAAAGTTTCTTGTTTCTCTGTTCATATCAAGTTTAAATAACCAATTAATATCACCAGTGTTCATGATCTTCCATATATAAACCTGTACTCGATAAATAAGTTATATTAATCGATAATGTTGAATAAATATTTCCGAGTTACTTAATTAGTCATTCAAGTTTAGGAATATTGTATCATTATTTGTTTTTTTCTCTCAATATGTCAGTGTTAATAATAGCCATAGAGCTGTGTTGCAATGTTTAAAACGCTTAACTTTCAACTACTATATCGTAAGTTCGAGTTCTGTTTCTTCTGTTTAAGTTTAGGCAACTGGATAGTATCACTATGTTAGGGGTGGTCAAACCAAAACGTGGCATCAGTCCTTGAAGTCGCTAACTTCTAGTCTTAGCCATGTTGGTAGATGCAGACTACTTGGTTGAGGTCTGCGCGACTATCGTAACCAATGGTTGGAGACTCTGGGTGAAATGGCTCAGAATCGATCACAATAGCGTCGGTGTATACACTCTTTGTCTTCCCTTAAACTTTGAGACTAAAATTATTTCATATCTTTCTTTCTACGAACTAATTCTTTATATCTGTACTATATCCGTACATTAAATCTTTCCTTTATATATTACACCACTGAATTAACTACTTCTATGAATCCGGTGTTCGTCTTGCTGTGTTAATGAGGTGTGACAACTTTGACCGATGCATGTATTTGCCTGGTCCTACGTTGTAACTAAGTATCCCTATCCGTGTAGTTAAAAGCTAAGATTACTAATCTTTATTTCTTGAATCAGTTGAATAATAATAAATGACAATAGTCACACCTTGTTCTAACTTTTGTACACTTAACTTTTATGTTTTACAATTTTGTTGTTTTTTTTTTCAAAAAAAAATTAATTAACTTGGTTTTTAATTATAACAGTTAGGAATGTAAAATGTTGTCACTATTCCTAGTCTTCTTATTAATTATTTTGTAAATAAAAATTAATTTTGAACAACTTATTGATAATTTTTAATCGATCATAACTTCCTCTTTCTCTCCCCCCCCCTATTGATTGTATTGAATGTGTTATTTTCTTTTATATTTCATTAAAATTAATTAGATGTTTTACATTGTATGTAATTCATGTTTAGCTCTTAATTGAAATATAAATCATTGGCATAAATTGATTGAAAAGGGCAAGAGATAATGTAGTTGAGTATCGAAAATTCATATGTTTATTCAGAAATAAAAAGATCACATTGGTTGGTAACAAAAATAAAACTATGTTTAACAGAATTTTATTATCACTATTATTATAATTGTTATCATCGTGAAAAAAGAAATAAGTATATATTACATATATTTGAGATTGTACAGCTTTGAAAATGAATTTGACGAAAAGTGAACTCTTCGCTAAACCAATTTTTCTTTCTTATTTTATGTCTCAATCGGTGTATTCCGTTTATTTAAAAATATCATACACATAGTTCCCTTTATCATTTTGAAAAGAGCAAGAACAACATTCTAGCAGAATAGCATGAATTCATTTTTATTTCGTTGGTTCTCGTCAGCTGCTTACAACCTGTGATATTTAAAATCATAATTAATGGGTTTAAATTACTTACATAAAAGAGCAGTTGCTATCAGGCGCCAAAAGCCTGATTTATGTGTTCAAAAGGAGATGGTTATTAATCTTTCCTTGCCTTGGTGATTAATATACCCTCGTTATATCTTATTTATTTTTTTATTTTTTTTCCCTTAAACTCTTTATTGCATTTATTACACCATTGAGTTTTATTCCAACTATCTTATTTTATTTTATCAACTGAACTCTACTCATTTTATTCCTATCAAGGTTTATTTGTTTCTAACCGTTTGAACTGTTGTCACAATGTTCTTTCATCACATAAGGTATATATTTACAATATTCAGTCTATTAAATTTATTTACACCCTTGCTATACTATATGAATATTTAAAAATAATTTGATCGACAGATAAGACATTGGAGTGAGATTTTTTAATAACTTCCCTTTATTACGTGCGTAAGGCGTACATTCTACACAGTAATCTTTACTGATCAATATTTGTCAAAATTTAGCTGTGTACACTGGTTTGTATGTTCAACTTTGAGACACACTTTTTGTTTAAGTGCTGGTGATACTATCGGATTACTATGCGCTAAAGTATGTAGGGCTGGATCTGGATTTCTGATTCTCTAAATAAGAGTCTATTGATGATATTTATTAGTTTAGTTGCTCCTACATATTACCAAACGTCTTCCTTTACCTGCTACTATTATATACTGGAGTATACTACACGCTGGTTTGTATTTCAAAATTATCTCATGTAATGAAGGCCCATAGCTTCATTAAGGAATTTTCCATCATTATCAAGTACTGTACACGTAACCTCAGGATTACCCAGTGATTTTACTGTGCATCGAAAATACTTTAAATCTTTCTGAAATCCATACTTGTAGCTCACATATGTCTTCAACTTTTAAAGTTGATCTTGTTCAGATATATATTAATACGGAGTGAAATGCTGAATAGTTTACTTGTATCCTGATAGGTTGATAAAAATCCTACCTGTTCTACAGGAGGTTTAATGTCGATATAGGCCTAGTGCGTTTTTATGTCCACTCAGATATTTTGTCATTCACAAACTGACTATCATTGGTAAGACTTCCATAATGAGTAAAGTGGTCATCACACATATTAATTTCAATCATTGTTAAACTACACAATGATATAGATTTGGTTTGAAGTCATATTCTACATTTAGATGAGAAGAAATGTATCTTAAATGATATTTTATTGTTGTTATGACCTACAAAAGACTCCAGACTCTGTTAGCGCGTTCACTACCTACATACTATGAGTTAACCAGAGAGCCTCGATGTAGCAAACAAGTTAGATGAAGGAAGTATTATTTCTAAGGGCCTATTTGTGAAAATGAATAAAAATAAACTATGCATCCTTGACTTAGTCATTACAGACGACAGTTTCTTGTAAAGCGTAATAGGCGTACTTCCTGTTTTGGGGGGAATGATGATTAATTCGGACCTCGATCATCTAATATCATTGTCCTATGGGATTTCAGTAACAGCCGTCCCCAAGTGCCTGTATGGCCGAGAGTAGGGTAGGCCTGCCCTTCCTCTCGAAATGCTCTCACACCGCCACGCGTATACAGCCTCTGCCAGGGGAATCCTGCTCACTACCTTCTCATGGCGTGGGTGTTGTCTACGAAAATGAGAGGACGAAAAGCGAATGTCGGGCGCTTTAACCGGATCCCAAACCAATGGTTCACATGGGCTCCAGTATCCTGAGGGAACAAATGGCGTATGAACCAATTATTGGCCACCGGCTTCCATGGGACTGCATCTCCTTACGATGCTCCACTGCCTTGTGGATCAGACCTTCAGGTCGAAGGCTTGGGGTGTGGCCCCCCAAGAAAACCACCTGCCTCGGTCTGGGCACTCAGGCAGTATCACAGTCACACACAAATTAAGTGAAAATGACGATATTTACTGGAAATTCTATTCTCGCTTCGATTAATAGTCAGACGATTCGCGTTATTATTATTATTGTTATTATTTACTACGTCTTTATTCACTCTCTTTTGTTCCCACTTTATGTATCCTTATTTTTCGACTTATACAGCAGCTCGCCTATGGTGGAAACTCGGTTCTATCTAAACGTTCTCGGGTCACTGCCTGGTTGAAAATTGTATGCTACCACCAAATGCGAATACTGAAGCAGTTTTTCTGAAACCACGTGCACCATTCAAACTGGCTTCCTTCAACGTTCGCACACTTATGCAGGTTGAACAACAGATAGGGCTTGCTATGTCTTTAGAAAGTCTTAATATCGATGTTTGCTGTCTATCCGAGACCCGTATTCAAGACTCTGGTGAATTCGCTCTCCATCTGTCGCTTCGAAAAGCTTGTTTTACGTGCGCTTATCCGAGGACCCTGTGGCATCTTCGTCTGGTCTTGCTGGCGTTGATGTCGCACTAAGCGCTAGGGCTGAGGCAGCACTAATCGATTGGATCCCCATTAACAGTCGGTTATGTGCTGTTAGATTAGAGAGTTCCATCAAAGTGAGAAGAAATCGGCGTGAGAAACAATGTCTTTTCGTCATCTCCGCCTATGCTCCGACAGATTGCAGCCCGGATGCAATCAAGAATGAGTTTTACCACCAGTTATCAGTTCTTCTCCATAAAGTGCGTTCGCCAGATATTGTAGTGCTAGCCGGAGACTTGAATGCTCAGGTCGGGCGTCTAGGCACAGAAGAGAGTCGTTTAGGTGGCCGATGGGGACTCGTTGGTCGCAGGACAGATAACGGGGACCGTCTACTGCAACTGTGCACAGACCACAACCTGTTTCTGGCTAGCACTAACTTTCGGCACAGTCATCGTCGATGTGCCACCTGGCGTCCTCCCTCTGCATCTCAAGCCTGGACTCAGATTGATCACATCGCGATCAGCTACCGCTGGCGTGGTTGTGTACAAGACTGCCGCTTCTTTTGGAGTACCTATCTAGACTTTGATCATGCCCTGGTCTGCGCCAATCTCACCTTACTTTTCAGTGGACAACGAAGTGACCGCCACCAAAGGATTGATGTCAGCAAGTTGGTTGCAACTAAGTATCGAACCGAGCTAGCTTTTTAGACTAGCTACCATTCCACCGAAAGGTATATATGAGCATTGGTTACAACTGTATGACGTCATCAAAATGGCGAATAAGGCCGTGTGAGCGAAACAATCTGCGAGGATGACGGGATGCCAATCACTAACATCCATCGACGTCTTGGACGATGGGCAGAATTTTTCGAAGGGCAGTTCAACTGGCCTGCTGCTCCGGCAACGTCGGTCAGACTGTCCTGCCCTCCATGGCCGGTGACGACTGATCCACCAAATGAGGAGGAAGTCCGCAAGGAACTCCAACTCTTGAAGCGTTACAAATCACCTGGCCCAGATGACTTACCTCCGGCTCTTTTTAAAGATGGTGGTGACTTTTTGACTAAGGAATTGACGACGTTGTTTACAAAGGTTTGGGAACTAGAGAGTGTACCAACGTCATGGAATGAGTCGATAGTTGTCCCTATCTTTAAAAAGGGTTCACGTCGTTCCTGTAACAACTATCGGGGGATAAGTTTACTTCCGATTGCGTCCAAGCTATTGGCTTCCGTCATTCTTCGTAGGTTGTTCAAAACCCGAGAAAGATTGACTCGCGAGGAGCAGGCTGGGTTTCGTTCTGGTCGAGGATGTATTGATCATATCTTCACCCTCCGCCAAATGTTAGAACACCGCCATACTTTCAAAGGCCAACAATCGTAGTGTTTCTTGACATCAGGGCTGCCTTCGATTCGTTGGACAGGACTGTTCTCTGGGATTGTCTATTGAAGAAGGGTGTGCCTGAGAAGTTTATTAACATCCTAAAAGCCCTGTATAAAAACACCTCAGGCAGAGTGAGGGCATACAACCACCTCTCTCCATTGTTCCATTCGAGCAGTGGGGTTAGGCAGGGTTGCCCAATCTCACCATTCCTCTTCAACTTTGCCATCGATGACATTCTGGAAACAGCTCTGATGAATGTAAGTAATGGTGGTGTGGATCTGTTGCCTGGAGAAAGACTTCTCGACCTTGAGTATGCGGACGATATTGTCTTACTGTGCGATAATGCCCAAGGCATGCAATCCGCACTTAATCAGTTGGCAATCAGTGTCCGTAGGTATGGTATGTGCTTTGCACCTTCGAAGTGCAAAGTACTTCTACAAGACTGGCAGGATTCTAATCCTGTACTCACCCTGGACGGTGAGCAGATAGACGTAGTTGAGAAGTTCGTGTATCTGGGTAGCTGCATAAGTGCTGGTGGGGGTGTGAGTGATGAGATCAATGCACGAATAGTGAAAGCCAGAGCGGCTTATGCCAATCTGGGCCACCTTTGGCGCCTTCGTGATGTTAGTCTGGCTGTAAAAGGTCGGATCTACAACGCGTCGGTGAGAGCAGTTTTGCTCTATGCTTGTGAAACCTGGCCTCTCCGAGTTGAGGACGTTAGACGACTCTCTGTGTTCGATCATCGCTGTCTCCGAAGGATTGCTGACATTCAGTGGCAACACCATGTCAGTAATGCAGAGGTTCGGCATCGTGTGTTCGGGCACAGAGATGATAATTCAATTGGTGTCACCATCTTGAAACACCGACTTCGGTGGCTTGGACATGTTCTCCGAATGTCGTCCCAGAGAATTCCACGTCGTGCATTATTTGCCGACTCTGGGACTGGTTGGAAAAAGCGGAGAGGTGGTCAGTGCATGACATGGTGTCGTGGTATGAAAGAAAGCTGCAAAGGACTGGCTTGTGTTGGTCCTTCACGACTCCCTGGTTGGGGTCTGAGAGATGGTGCTACACAGTGGCTAGAGACGTTATCAGATATGGCTCAGAATAGAAGCCAGTGGCGATCCTGCTGTAACCTTCTTTACTTCTTCATAAAAAGTGGTTGTATCTTCCATAACTGAAGGATTTCTTCTGATTGTACCTTTTCGTTTCCCCCACTATTATTATCACACTGCCTTACACTAGTCTGGTCTTCATTGTTCTTTTTTTTCTTTTACGCTCTTGCCTTCTTTTTTCTCTCCCCATTCATTGTTTTGTGTGGCGCATATATATTTGGTGCCCTCTTGTACCAATATTTATGTGTTCAAATAAATAAATATAATAAATCAGTAACAGCCTGAATGGGTCAGTGGTATTATTTCATTAGAGATCAGTATTTCAGTGAACTCAATCAGAGACTTAATATTTCATCAAATTTTGTAACATTGAAACCAATATGTCCTATTTTGAAAGTCTACATATATTGTGGTGTGTGCTACTGATACCGACAGATATAAGTAGTATGTATCATCGATCGAAAGTGAAATGCATTCAGGCAGAAGGTTAAGAAGATCAAAGAAAAAAGAATGAGAACAAAGAATGATTTGTGTGGAACCTAAAGAACAACGAAGTCTGAAACGAGTGACATTTTGCAACTGAAGTATTTACTGTTTATTTCTCAGATTTTACTAATATGTTCTGTAGTTTTGTATGCAAATACATTTGATTGTCCCCACTTGTGTTCTCGTTCACTACAATATTCTAAAATCATTTCTTATGATTGATAATTAGTTTAGTAGATTTAACAGACAATTGTTTTTAACCTCATTGCCATCCGTTGTTTAGTATAATGAAGTACAACCCAATCACTCAATGATCAATCAATGTAAATGTTTTCTTCTTGAGTTATTGATTTCGTATCAATGTAATCAAAAATGTGATTATAGAGTTTTCGTATGTCAGTTATGTAAGCAGTGATAGTATATCAGATGGGAATAAGTTAATAGGCAAAGGTTTGTATTTATAATTTTTCATAGTTTTCAATATCAGCAGTGGGAAAATACCAAATCCTTACAACTAAACTTCATACTTATTGAACAGGTTAGTAGCTCGTCAGACGTATTAGCTCAGTAAATAACTTGTGCTGGGATCTAAAGTGATAGGTGCTGGGTTCGAACTTTTTCTATACTTTACAAAAATGTAATAAACAGTGTTTACATTTATTCCACGGTATTAATCTTTTTCCGGATTTCACAGTGTTAGGTATTGGTATATTCAATCAAAATTAACCTTTTTAAAAATAATGGTTGCTCAGTATTTAAGACATGTAATGTACAACCATTGAGTTACTTGTTCGAATCCCGCACCATCTGACTGGTTGGGTAGTATCACTAGCTTTCTCACTAAGAGGTGTAGGTCACTGTCTAGTATTCAAGTCTATACTATGTTGCTAAATTGTATTAAGGTATCAGATAACGCTTATCAGCTTGTCAGACTTAAAATTATCTCAGTTTTTGATATCCATATTATATTAGCGCATCTGAGATTTAATTTCGTCTGTTTTTTTGGGGGAAAAATGTCAGTTTTACAGGTTACCCGAGATGATGATAAAAATAGAATTCGTAAAGCATATCATGAAATGGCAAGAAAACATCATCCAGATAGACAGAAAACATCTGAGGATAAAATAAAAGCGGAAGAACGCTTCCGTTTAATCAACACTGCCTATGAGGTATGTTTAATAAGTAATTTAAAAAATTATATTTAAACTTTGCTAATCTAAAGAAGCACTGAATTGTTTAAAGGATCTTTGAACTCCAACCATGTTAAGAGTGAAACATTTAGAAGCGAGTGGTACTTGACGATGTCGCGTTGTGTAACACCGATTAGTTGAATTTGGGAATATGGCCCATTGAATTCCAACTTCCCGGTCTAAAGTCAACATGTTTGCTACTGCATCTTTGGCCTAAGTTATGGATGTCCACTCCCGAAGAGAGTTAAACCAAAACAAAACAACGTTCTGTTAGTTTCTGTTTTCCCATGGTTCCCTAACTAAATCAATATGTGGCAAGAACAAACTTAAACACTGTATGATGATATCGTAGTTTATGCTCTTCAAAAGTCTGTCTCACGATTCTTCCATCATTTTGGAACATCAAAATGTTTACATTTATACCTTCATGAGTACATCTGATTCACTGCAACCGATTTCGACGCATGATACCTAAAGTCTTTTTCTCATAGAATACGATTGTTTCCACTCACAAGTTTCTGACTTCTTGGAATCATGTGATGTATAAGACATATTAAACGGGCTTTAATGAACAAAAGGTTTATATTATCACCAACTAATTAACCATCTTCATGAAATACCCAAAACCTCATCTCAACTGTACTCACAATAGTGAAATATTCAAAGCATCATTAAATTAATATAATTTACATTCATATTATTTCAACCTAAACCATAAGTAACTTACGGAATATAATTAATATTTTCCACTTGTTTATTTAAAAAAATCATTTTTCCCCTATTATTTCAGATTCTTAGTGATCCAGAACAACGAACAGAATACGATTATATGCTTGATAATCCAGATCAAATGTACTATCATTACTATCGGTATTATCGACGTCGTGTTTCGACAAAAGTTGATGTTCGATTGGTAATTATATCAATTCTTCTTATTATATCATCGATACAAGTAAGTTTTATTATTACTGTTGTATTAGAAATGTGTTTGAGATGTGATTATTATAATTATTTGTAAGGGATTTGCATGTTTGCTACCCACCTCCAGCTATTACCTCGATGTATAGTGGTGGGGCTTGGATATCGTGGTGTTTTAATTGAGCTATATTGACTGGAATATTTGTTCCAATAAATCCTACCATCTCAGGTAAGTTGCTTAGAGAGCTTTAGAACTAAAAGCATTAAACTCGTCGTCTAAGTGTCAAGTTGTACTACTGACTGTACGGAGGCGTGACAACAGTTCAGTGGTCCCTCTAAACAATCATCATCTGGGGTGATACTGTCTTTCCACAACTAAAGGAGCTAGCTAGAGAAGGTTGATCCTAAAAATGGCCGTAAATTGTTAAAAAATACAGAGGTAACAAGTAAAAGTACCGACAAAAAGTGTGTGTGCGACCGGTCTCAAGCAGTTGGTGATTGTTTTACTTCTCTTTCCGACCGACGACTGTACAGAATATGCGTATTCAAAATCCATTCTCGTGTTGGACTTATTTAATTCCGTTATCCGCTAGCACGATTTTTGGGTCGTTGACTATATACGAGAATTGTCGACATGTTTATTTCAATAACGGTAATCACATGACCGAACTGGAGTCAGATCTTGGGCCATTAAATACTCTCAGGTCGTCAATACTGCCTCTAACTTAGTTTTTTTATTAAGTCCCTCAGAAAGTATTATTCCACAATGTAAGCGCTCGAGAATTTATAACCCCCTTTATACCTATAACAGCCCTAGAAACCACCTCGTTTACAAATAAACATCATCTTAATTACGTAATATTTCTTGCAACTGTATCTTTATTATTATGACTCACAGTTGTATCTTTTAAAACCAATGGTTATTGGGTTCACATCTAAGTGTGAACATCATCAGTATCCGTGTACATTCAGCATATTTATTTGTTTCCCTTTCTTCCTCTCTTGACCTGTTGGTTGTGCATATATGGAAAAAATGAGGGTGTTTATAGAGTTATACATGACCCTGGGCTTCTTTAAATTCATTGAACCGTACTAAATATAGTAGCAGTATAGGTAAATATTCAATCAAAACCACAACACGTGATTCTACATTTTCTAGATGTTTCTGCGAAGCTCCTGCCCAACGGCGACTGACTCAGACGTTTCCTCGTGTTTCTGGGTCTTTAGAGATTTTGACGAAGGATATTTTAGGGCTCTTCCAAGAATTTCCACCGTAGTAAATCTGTTATAATGTTCAATAAATCTGACGTAAGTCCCCATGTTTTCAAATCAAAAGGCGGAACTGCTGACTAAAAGAATATATTTTCTGTCCTAATAAACTAACATGCTTATATGCAAAGTATTTAACACAATAATTGAATTCAAAACAGATTTATTTTCAACAGATAAAGGTGATAATCTGGTCCAATCAGATAGACCAAATAATGTTAGAAACGCTACTGGTCAATTTCTGAGGAAACAGGCATGCACTATTGATTGAAACGTGGTTTAATTTTTTGAGTAAAATGTTTCTATATTTATGAATGACCAAAATGGGGACTTGTGGAGACGGTAGTAATTTAAATTATAAAAATTATGAGTCGATCTAAGCTAGACCAGCATTGGAAACTTGGAAGCACTGGACGACCGTCTCGTCGTAGTATAAGACTACTCAGCGGCGCGCACCCATGACCAGCACGCGAGACTCGAAACCAGGACCTTCGGCCTCACACGCGAATGCTTAACTTCCAGACCATTGAACCGGCATCCAATAGTGTTAATGTCTAACTCCAATCGGTTCATGATCTTGAGCAACCCTTCATCCATTGTTTGAGGTGGAGACTGAAGGTACTGGGTTCGCGTCTCGCATGTGGGGTCGTAGATTTGCACAGCTGAGGAGCCCCATACTAGGAAGAAACAGCCGTTTAGTGCTTCCAGGTTTGCAGTGATTATCTAGATTAGATCGGCTCACGAATTCAACTACTAAAATTTATGAGTGACTTGTGCATAACATTATCGATTCAGTTAACGAATAAAAGCTCTCTACTCACTCTTGATTTTCTCATTCAGGTAACTGGTTTTGGAATACATATGTGAAGTGTATATGTAAGTATCAGACTCGGACCACCTCACAACATAATAGGAGTAAACACGGTTAACAGTTAATAAATAAATGATTAGAGGTTATAGTAATGATGGATCATTTACTGTCTATTGTAATGAATGTCTAACTATCAGGGTTAATTCTTACTCTGTCATATCAGTTCGTTCACTGATTATTCCTCTTTTTTCTGAGAAAAAATGCTTACAACTTTGCTGTTTATATTTCTTTTAGTATGCTGGTCAATGGACAAGTTATAATCATGCATTAAGTTATTTACTGAAAGATCCAAAGCATCGTGCCAAAGCAAAACAGATAGCTATTGCTGATGGTCGTTTAAATATATCCAAATATGAAGTTGGCAGACGTTTAACACGTGATGAACTGAAAGAACGTGAGGAACAACTACTTCGGGATATATTAAAGGAGACTGTTGAACTTCGGTAAATAAATTGGAAGTGGTTAGTTTTCAGTGTATCTAATGCACTTTTGGATGCTTCGCTTTTTCTTTTTTTTTCTTGTTTCTTGGATTCGTAACGGTTGTTTTGCAGGTATTTTCTTCTTTCCATGCGTAATACGTATCACTTTTAATGGGTTTCAATATATGCATGTTTGTATTCATATTTTGCACAAATTCCTATCTTTTTTCGTGTTTTTTATTCCCATCATGCACTTGGTGGTAGTGGTTGTATACAAGTGGTCAAGTGAGAGTATTTGAGAGGGAGAGCGGACTCCTCACCCTTGGCCGTACCACGACATTTGGCGACAGCAATGATACAACCCTGTATCACAACCCATGCGAGTACATTTTCGACGTCCGCGATAAACAAGAAAGTTTATAAATATTTTCCTTTAGCATCTGAGAAATATATTTGTAATCTGTTGTAATATTACACCAAACAGGCTTGATACAGAATGAAGCTGTCTATTTCTGGATCCGTGTTTTTCTATTATTTTTAACCGAATCTATCTGGCGAAGCTAATGAAGGACTTTTACCATTGACTTGATTGAAAATTACAGTTTCTGATAACAATAGTTGGTTTAAGTGTAACCCCATAAATTAACAAATCATTTCCATATGTTTCCATCTTAATTATCAACATTCTTGGCTGAAGTACGCGATTTGCATAAAGTAAACTTCATAATAATGATACACTTGACACAGGTAAATTCGATAGAAGATAATGACATTGGCTTGATGAAAATGGTGACTATGTTGACAGTAGATAATTAAATTTTGAAAATTTAATGTTCAGAATCCCAAGATAAAGATGCTATTGTATTTTAGTGAAAGAAAATTAGTGATCTGAACACTTATAGGATATTTTGAGGAGCAAGTAGACTGATATTGGCAGCTCAACTTATCAGTGCCTCAGATTAAAAATTTTCCACCTATTATCTGCAACTATCCAAAAATCCATAAACCAAATATCCTTCTATGGTTTATATTTTTAATAATTAATTTCAGTTTTTTATCAGATAGCTCATTAGTTAGCAGAGAAATTAAAGCTTATCACGGACTGAAGAAAGAACATTTTAATCTTTGAGAGAGCTGTATTTTAACACTTGTTAAACCTCATATCCGTGAGATTTTATTGTGATATGAAGGTTTTAGCTTGTTTGCTCCCTTTGAATTGAATGTGGTTTAAATGTGTAGGGTTGTAGCGTGGCGTCGAGTCACCGTTGACTATGATCACCCACTGCACTGAAACTACTTCGTAGGTGAAAAACTAGAAGGCGGTTGACGGTTGTATTAAGATATATTTGTTGGTAATCTCGTGGTATCGAAAGAATACCGAGATCATACCAAACAGTACAAGTTGAACTACTGAACATAACCGAGAGCGTTCAAGGTCATAGTCAACGAAAGAAAGTATGTTTTTAGTACAGTTAAACAAACAAGTACAGTAAAACAATCACTGGTACAATTGGTTATAATAATAAGTGTTTCCATTATACCAATCGTGTTCTCTTGATAAAAGTAGGTAGCTTGTTTGCTCTCTCTGAGTTGAATGTGGTTTAAATGTATTAAGATGACAATTAACTGATAAAAGCTTACTAGTTAGTGATCATAAATAAAATTCTCTTTACACATTTAAACAAATGCATAAAATTCATATTGTTTTGTATGTAGATATGGCGAGTAATTGCTTAATCGTTTGGAATGCAAATATCATATGAAATTGACTTTTTTTTTATCGTGTGTACTATTCGTTCACATCTTAAGAGAATTAAATATAACTCAGTTCAATTTAGAAAAATCTGACCGTTAATCTAACTGTAGCGATGGTGTATTCCTAAATCATATTTAATTAATTTTTGGAGTCCAATCGATACTTATCACCAGTTTTTTTTTCTTGATTTTACACTTTGAACTTTTTCTCTTGTACTCAAGTTGCATTATCGATTCAACCTGAGGTTATTTAAAATTATTAGAAATCGGATTTAGCGTTCAATTAATAGATTTATCAATACTCAATTTATATATATATAAAGTAATAATGATCATTGATTATTAATCTTATGAAACTTAACCAAATAACATGAATTTAAGTTCATTCAATTATTATCGCCGTAATAGATATTATCTTCCAGAAAGATTATCAATTAGCCGTAGTCAATTTAAGACCTTAATGCAGTCCAGATGGCCACACGTCACTTCATCCACGCAAAGGACTAATGTCCTCAACAGCAATAAAAATCTCCAAATATAAGAAATATACCATCTTAAAGAAGCATAAGATGAAGTAATAAAAAGAGTGGAAAATGAAATAATACATAATCTAAAGATTAATAAATACTACCACATCTTCATGTTGTCTTTATGTCACCCAATATATCTAATAATAGATAATGACAACAAGGATGTCTACATGGCTCAATTCAACAGTTAAAGTTCTCATGGATTGTCCAATTCTAAGATTTCCTCAACTGTCTATTAATAGTAACATGGCACGTCAAAGTAGGAGTGGATGGGCTTATGTAACAAATATTACCTAACTACTTTAGTCAGCGAAAGTTTTTAGCTTCTTCAATCGACTCTGTCCTTTTACCTAGTATCCCCTACGTGTAACCATAGTAATGCTCACTTACGAATAATATCTCAAAGATACCTATGACCAGTTACTTTAAGCCTACTCCTGTTTTCTCTTTTCAGCTCACATTTTATGTCACAGCAAATTGCATCGTACATAAAAGTTAGTAAAAAGATAGAATATGGTTAAGTATAAAATGTTCTATTTTTACATCTACACAGATTTGAGGTACAATGTTTTTCATTCATAACGTTCAAATGCCGTGGTACGACCGAGAGTGTGAAGAGTTAGCTCTTCCTCTCCAAATTCTCTCACATGGCCACGCGTGTACAGCCTCTGCCAGGGACGTTCTACTCACTGCCTTCTCGTATTTTAATAAATTAGAATTTTATTTTGCAGTGATCTGATTAGGAACCCCTTTAGTTTGACTCTTGTTTTATCCAACATCAGATTTGATGGTACAGGAGATACATACTGTATATTTTAAAGTGTGAATCTGTCGCTCAGTGGTTGTTAAGATGATTAGTTTTAATCATTATTCTGATAGTTAGTTTTCTTACCGTTTTGATGAAATGATCCAACGAATTGAAACCTATTAGTTTTCTATTCTAGATCTTCTGATGTTCTAGTCAGTTATTCGTTTCGTTTTTCATTTAATTTTCAATGTTATTTCCTCATCAAAGCTTCAAAAGCACGATTAAGTGACTTGTCAAATCTGACAAATCAAAACTCAAGACTGTCTGTAAAGATGGCACTATAATTACGGAACTATATAATATCTCTACAGTATTTACTAAGCTCGTGGACGATCATAAAAATGCTTATTAAAATGGATATGTGAAGTCATAACAACATACGTTATGTGACAGCTAATAGCTGTGTCGAGATCATAATGGCAGATGATGTCAAAATGAGAATAGAATCAAAATATAGAAACTGTTATCATAAAGCAAAATTCGAAAATATCTGTTGCAAGTATTAAGAGGATACAATTAAAATATTAAAGTGAATATTGTCAACGTGTGTCCATACTCACGAATGTTATGACGACATATAAGTTGCTTTTTTTAGATGGTAGTTGGAGGTAGTCAACAGGAAACCCTGGACCCGGGTTTCCTGTTGACTACCTCCAACTACCATCTAAATATCAATACATAGTGCCCGCGGTGTCGAGTCACCTAGACTGGTGGCCACATTGCAACATGATCGATAGCATTCGATCTGCACTAATAAGGACTAGACAAGCATGACATTGATCACCACCCAGTGATCAATCAATTGTGACATATACGTTGCACCATATGCTCAAAAGTTATCAGAAATGAAACGGGTTACTGAATATTAATAAGTAGTATAAAGCGATGCACAGAAGGAAGTAGAGTGATAAAACAAACCTAACACTATATTTTTATTGGTGAGCACATTTTTCCCCGTTAAATTGGTCACTCACAGGAGAGTTTCTTTTCTTTTTTTCTTTTGTATTTCATTTCAGAGGTGATTGTTGTCGACCCAGCCTAAAACGTGTTCTACTGGTTAGAATATTGTTTTTCCCTTGGACTTGTTATATATGGTTACGTTGGATGCTTTATTGGGTTGTAAAGTATTGGATACTTCGTAGGGAATATGACGAAGAGGCACGGATATTTATCACTAGACGTCGGTTAAAAATAAGTGAGAGTGAATGGGATTATGCAGGCGAAGAACAACAAGCAAAGTATTTATCACAAAAACTTTGGATTAATGAGAATTATCAGGTTTGTAGTTTTTCCTAATTCAATGTGCTATTGATTTGTTACCTAAATAAGTCGAATGAGGATTTTTGGTGTACAGTGTGTTGGACGAGTGTACGTTGTATGTTCGTCATCATAATCAGTGAACCGATAGCTTAGTGGTCGAAACAGTCAGCTTCAAACTAGTAGTTCATAATGAGTCAAACATCGGTACATCTATTCGAGTCAATACACCATATATCAAGACAGATACTAGAGTAGTAGAAGTAGTATCATTATGAGTGGGAATTCGAACAGAAAGAAAGAATTGCTGGAATGGAAAAAGAAAACGACAATTCCAAATCTCGTAATCTAATATGGGATAGAAAATGAATAAATTTGTGCCATCGCGATCAATTCTAAACCTTGTCATCTAAAGTCCTCTAATCACTCATTGTAATAATTTCGCAGGCATCAATATGGTAGTCTTCACCTACCAACACATTCCAATCTAGTAGTCACTAACTTCATAGACTGATGTCATATCTTGGTTTGGCAGCCCTTAGATCACACACCTGTACCCCACTATTCTCGTGTTTTGTTTTTTATAAACAGACTGTATTATTAGTTGTTCCACACAAGACATGTGACTAAAAAGCGAGTGTATAGATCTATATTTGGTAAATGATTTATATCGTTGTAGGCATTCAGTGTGTTAAGCCCTTACCCTAGTCTCAAGTTTTCTATCCATGTGGAAGCATTTATTTTCCTGGATTATTGTCTAGCTCCATATTTTTTAATCCAATGGCCACTGACCACTGTTCCGATTGAGCTAATTAAGCGGAGTATCTATTGAATGGTTCCTAATTTCCTTGTCAAACAAGAGATGCACTGTGGTTAGTAATCCAAGTGAATAATAGCTGTTGGTGAAGGTTTTTCGGAAGCAGCTAATGGGAATTGAAATTCAATAGACATTTTATATCGCTTTTGCAGTGTTCGCGAAAGTAGTCATGATGCACAGAAATACTAAATTAGACGTGCACACGAAGATTACTATCTTTTGTACAAGGATAATGTTTTTTGGACAGGCTCTTTTCGTCACCCTAGCTTCCTGATAAACTCGCACTTGTTAATCAACAGATAAGAAATATTTAATTCTGACCTGTCAAATTATTTGAGTCAAATGTTTTTTGTCATTGTCAAAAACCAAGATGGACTTCTGTGTAAAAAGCCAGCGGAAAGTGTGCGTTCGGTTTTTCATTAATAAGAGCATAGTAGGTCAGTTGGCTACTTGTGTTAACATCTGTGTTTTTCTACTTGTTTTAAGTTCTAGAATAAGTCTCTTTGTAGTGAACTAGGTTCTCCTTAGAAGAGTTTATTGATGCGACTGATCCTACTTACTTCTTGACATGTTTCATTCGTTGATCATTCATTATTTTTAAAACTATTTCATGGTTGACACGCATAATGTTCAGTCTTAGAATGAATAAAAACCGTCTAATGCTAAATTCTATAACTAATCACATGTTTTATTTAAACACATAAACATTGGTACAAAGTGCTTTCAAAATGTATATGTACTACACGAAGTTGTTGACATTCAATTTTTCTGTACTGTCCGAGTTCTCGAACCAAAACAAGTGGTTTTCTTAGGAAGCCCACTCCCCGAGCCTTTGACCTAGAGGTCTAATCCTTAAATCAGTGAAGCAGCGTTAGGAGATGCAGTCCCATGGAAGCAGGCGACTAACAATAAGCTCATACGCCATTTTTCCTATGGGCTCATGTGCACCATTTGTTTCGAATCAGAGTTTTGCAACTCCTCTAGGTGGATTCTCTGTCCCCAACAACTCGGCTTAAGCTTGGAACATCCGCTTTTCGGTCTTTCAATAGTGTAAACTACACACCGTCCATGAGAAGGCAGTAAGTAAGTCTTCCCTGGTAGTGGTTGTATATGCATGGTCATGCTAGAGCATTGTTAGAGGAGGAGCTGACTTTCCTCACCCGCAGTTTTACATAGATACATATTTAAATCTTAAAAAAAATAACTTTTAAAATCCATTTCAGAAATTTCTTGCAGATCAACAAGAAGCAAATCGAATTCGAGCAGCTGAAGATACTGATTTAAAACGTTATAGACGATACACAAAACGTGCTGGACCTGCCTCAGTGAATCTTGAAGATTTATTTTAAAATCCCCGCCATTCAAACTGAATATTAATTGTCCAATGTCCTTGTCGATCCTGCCATAGTCCCGTTCTATGTATTATATATATATATATATATATATATATATATATATATATCGAGTGGCCGATCATTTGTTATTATGTATCTATAGTACACAGTTTTCTTTCACCAGGTTGTTTTGTGTATACATAAAAGAGCAGTAGGTGATTTTCATTCCACACTCTTAATCATACTCTCCTTCTTCTCCACAGTCGAAATCTTTTATTACCCTACCCGTATTTTGTTTTATTTGATTAAACCACCGAGCTTAATTTCTAAAAAAATTACGTATGGCTTGTGAACTCAGTCGTAGGTTCATTTCTTATCAAACTTATGCTCTGTCTCTCACTCTGTTATGTATGTGCCTTAAATTTTGATTTACTATTGAACATTTTCAATCCTACAATTAGTAATTATGGTTTGTATTGCTTAATCAAAGTTTGTATAAATAAATTACTATTTAGCAGATTTATACATTTTCTATTTTTAGTGGAATTAGTTTATTGTCTTTTATGAGCATATGCTTCCCATCGTAATTTGTCATGGATGTAAATCAATGTGTTTTGTTGCTTCTCACGATTATTGTCTTATCTGTTCAGTGTTATAACTAGTTTTTTTTTCCTTAAATAAATTGATAACTGGGATTATGTACTATGCTAGTTATGATGATTCTACAAAGTAACATGAATAATACTAATTCAAATGAGTATTTATAATACAAGATAAGTGAAATCGGTTCTCTAAAATATTATCGATCGAAAGTATTTCTCTGCTGACTTTAGTTAGTGAATTACTTCTGAAATTCGGAGGTAATAAACGTTAATTATATGTTTACAATTTAAGCGATGCTTATTTTCAGGCGAATTTCGACTCATCCTCCAAGCACTTGGCTTTAAGCTATACTCGATGTGTGAAGGCTAGTAATACTATCAAATTTCCCAAATGAAAGCAGGTAAAGTGAGATTCTAACTTTGGACTTAGTAGCTGAAAGTCGAAAGCCTTAACCATTACTACACCGCTCCACCATTTAGTCAATCCTGTGTTGAAAATAGTGACATTAAAGTAGAGATTTAAATTAGCCACCCACTATCGAAATAGAACATGGTACAAATATACATCAGCTCACATTGTTAAACCTTATAACACCATAACACGCGAAAATTTAGAAAAGTGAATGTTGTAACGTGTGGATTGCAGGTTTTGATAAGCAGCGTATTTATCGATCGAATCAGTGACACGTAAGGACGACCGAGAGTCTCGATTGGCCCCGCTTCCCTGTCTAGCCCAGCCAGTTGAGTCTAGAACGCAAGTCGTTAAGAGTAGAGGATATTCATAGGTTACTAGTATTCGATCATAGGCGTCTTCGAAACATTGCTCGTATATCCTGGGACCATCCAGTAAGTAACGCAGTTGTTAGGAAACGAGTACTAGGTAAGGATGGCAAATCAATTGATGAAGCAGTGAAACTTCATCAGTTGAGATGGCTAGGACACGTGTTACGTATGCCCAACGACCGACTACCTCGACGTGCTTGTTCAGTGGTATAGGAGTAGGTTAGAAGAAAGCTAGAGGCGGCCAAACCAAAACATGGCACAAATCCATGAAGTCACTGACACGTGGACTCAGTCATGTTGATAGGTGTAGACTACCTGGTTGGGGACCACGAGATGATAGCAACCGATGGTTAGACCCTGAATGACATGGCTCAAAATCGTTTGCAATGGCGCAGGTGCATCCACTCTCTGTGTTCTCCCAAATTCTAATATTCTGAATTCTTCATGTCCTTTATTTTCTTTCCAAATTTATTTCACTGGATTATACTCTTTAAATAACATCTCCAAACCCTAATCTTCCCGATTACTGCTTATACTCTTACCACCTCTACCACTACGGATCTGAATCGACAACTGCATCTCTGTGCTAATGTGGTGTGGCAACTCGAACTGATGTACGTACGTACGAAGTCCTACGTTGTTACTGACTGGCTGACTGAGAACGCAAGTCACAGCCTCTGAGTTATGAATCGTTATATTTCAAACATACTCTTTATATACCAACCAAACAGACCATATCGTACCATAAAATAGAAAACAATATTGAACGAGTGAAATAAATAATGGCCAATAGGGAATACCCATTTAGAGTCCAAGGACATCATTAGACTTAACATGATAATGATTGGTATATTCCTCAGCATCCCTAACAGTGAAGGACACGGGAGATATTTAAAAATTTAGTGAACCTGGATTATTCAATTGGAATAACATCATGATCCATTCTGCCTCTTAGAAGGTTAATTATGTTCGGAATAGTATTGAGTAACACCGGATTTTTCTGAGCTTCTTTTGAGGTTGTTTGTAAGCTGGGGATTACTTCCATTTCTTTCTAAATAGACAATAACAAATCACTTTCATATTTTATGAACTTTACTAAGTCCGATCTCTAAATTATTCGACAAATATATGCTAGTCTCTCTGAAGTGCTATGTTGTGAATTACATAATCGGTATAGTCATTGGTGTGCGGAGACGCTTTTTGCAACTGTACGTGGTAGTAGCTCATGTCTGATTTATCATTTTGGGGAATATAATTAGTTAAATCATTCTTCTCTCTACTTGTTAGTGATGAATGAAAACAAAATACTAAGAAACAAATTGATTCTTGGTGTTACTGGCAGTGTTGCTGCAATCAAAATACCATGTTTAATAGAAAAACTTCTAGAAATAGGATTTGAAGTTCGTCTAGTTGTTACAGACAATTCACTTAACTTTTTTTCAGTAGACACTGTAAGTGTCCCTGTGTACAAAGACATAGACGAATGGACAAGATGGAAAAAACGTGGTGATCCTGTGTTACATATTGAGGTATGAATTTATGATTATTTGATTCTAATGACTTTATTATTATAGCTTAGAAATTGGGCAGATATACTACTAGTAGCTCCACTGAGTGCTAATACAATGGCAAAGGTGGCGTATGGACTAGCTGATAATCTACTTACAACACTTGTACGTGCATGGTGGTTTCCCAATGAACAAAACATTATCAATAAACCAGTATATTTTGCTCCTGCTATGAATACTTTAATGTGGCAGCATCCATTTACTCATGAACAAATCGAACGTCTAGTTGGTAGACTTCATTGGAAATGCATAGATCCTGTTCAGAAGACGTTAATTTGTGGAGAGACTGGTATTGGGGCAATGGCAGAAGTCAGTGATATTGTGAATTGTTTAAAACAAGAACTAAATAAAAACTTGTTTTAATTGGATCGTTATAAAATATCGATAGAATTATATTATAGGAATGATCCAGTGAGAGTCAAGAAAATGACTATCAGGTTTTTTACGCTAAATCTCAAAATGGATGACTTTTGACTTACCTCGAGTAAAATGAACAGTTTAAGTAGTTTTTTATTGTGCTCAGAAAGTTTAGAGTGGCTAGTGAAAACTTTTGTAATCAGAGTAAAAGTAATAGTGTCAAACGTATAGAGAACTCACAGATTTACACATAAACTTTGTGGTAAACCCAGAAATTGTTTTGTTAGTGCCTCATCGAATAAAGGGCGACCTAGTGAATCAGGAATGTTGAAATAGATCACTATTTTTACTCATGACTTCATATTGATATAGAGACAAAGATTGTACTCTTATAGTTGTCTCTTCGGAATTCTTCATCGGATTTATTAATAAGGATTTCATAGGCGATGATAAGTTTTCTAAGAAGTTTGCAGGTTTAAGAATGATTTAGTAAGAAATCGTCATTATGAATAAATTAATACTTAGATTGATGATGTTATGTTGCGATATTTCTGAATTCTTAAATCGAAAAGTTGATAATAAACCTTAGAAAACCAATTCTTTAACCACTTAACTGTAATGTTTCATCATTTCTGTTGCGAAATGTTTGTGATATCTGTAAACTCTGCTCAGTCCCTGGAAGTGAATTTATAATCATATGGTCATTTTCAACTTCTCTCATGCTTGTCTATAGATGATACTTTCGTCAAAACATTTATTGACTTAGGCACAAAGTAAAGTTTATTTTTAAGGTGATTCAATCAAAAAGGACTAAATAATGCAGGATTTGACTCGAATATTGAACATTTTAAGCTGGTACACTTAACATCACTTCATCAGTATCAAGTTAATAAGCGAGAAAAGCTTACTTAAGTGTTTACTGCTAGAAATTACTGAGATAAATAATCATGAAAGCTGAAACTTGGAGTTCGCCAATGACATACAGTAATGTTAGGGAGGTTCCCTGATATGATAATGAGCAGCTTATTAAAGGTTTGTGAAGTTACAGATTCGTAACTTAAGAGTGCTGAAGAACCTGGATTAGGGTTTTAACTGCACATAGGGATTTATTTATTAATTTACTAAATGTTGTGTAGAAGACACTATTTTAAGAGCTGTTGTGCATAAAACTTAAATGTGAACAACTTAATAAGATTGAAACTTAAGAAACTGCTTGCATCGGATAAAATTATCAGTGATTCCTGTGTAAGATATACAGTCAGATTTCTAATTGTTAATCACAACGCGTAACTCCACATTCGTTATAGAAACAATAATAAAAATCAGTATATAAGGTCACCTGAATATATGGAATAACAGGAATAGGTAATTAAAATTTTAGAAGAGGGTCCCACTGTTCACTTCTAGCAACCAAGTGACCATGCTAACAAAATCCCATTCATTTTCCTTTTATTTGTACTAACGTTTCGTCTTGTGGATAGTGATAGGAACTTTGGAGTAGACTGGCTAGTCAGACAGCTAAAGGGGTTTATAACCTATGTATCGTAATAGAAATCCAGTATAATGTTTATTTATTTGAAATGTAGATTATATTACCTGTGACATCAACTGAATGCTTACTTACGGTAATTTGATTGATGTTAACGGTGGCAGCTGAGCGATAAATATAATGGAATAGTTAAATTATTTTGTCGTCTGCGATAATACTTCAGATACAATATACAAGATAATCAACTGTATAGTATGACTGGGGACCCTAGACCACGATGCTAGATAATCAAAACACTAGACTAGATGGTATAGAAATATTCCCTATCCATGACCAGCAATTGTAAATCAGCTAACAGATCAGAACTACAATTTATTGGGATGAAATACGCATCAGTCACAATGTTAAATCCGAATATAATGGAAGTATAATTCTTTTTCATATACAATAAGTCTATTTGCTTAGTACTCGTCTGCCTTTACTTAATATCCAATCAAATCTTACTTTTACTAGGGAAACATCAAAATACTGATTCATCATTGAGAATGTTGGTGTGGAATCCCAAAATGTTTATTCAAATGAGCTATAGATTTGTTTTACAATTTGACTGAGTCAGTCGTTCCTTTTAATTTGACTAACTATTAGTCAACTATGCCAAAAAATAATCATTTTAACCAATACCTAATGTTTAATGCAACAGGGCATACATAGGATACTGAAGAATCATGAAGAGATGACGCAACTCAGTGGCTTAAGATATTATCAGAAATAGGTTAGGACGAAATCTAATGGCGATCTTGCTATAGTTCTCTATTACACTCTTCGAAGAAGTAAATCTTCCCCCTAACTGGGATTTATCCCTGCTCATTTTTTCCAAGAACTGAATTGCTTTTTATGATTTTTTCTTATTCTGACCATATCCACCCTATATCTATCACTTCACAACCTCATTCCCTTGTTTGTGTGGCGTATATCTATTCTGGTGCTCATTTGTACCAGTGTTTAGATTAATCATACGGTAGATAGAACCAATCGTTTCGAGTGGTCAATCGCACAACTTAGGTTTCCCCCAATGGGGCTTGATCCCGTCTACATTTGACAAAAGCTGTAGGCATTCGAATCTACTACCCTAGTTTATGTGTCAGAAGAAATTCGTGACACTCCTGCTCCTTTCTTGGGTTGGTTTGACTTCGTAAATAATTTTAATAATGCTTTGTCCAGATCTTGTACTTGCTTCTCGTTAGTCACCTTTCGTTTGTATTCTTCATTATCTGATTATTTACAATTTTTATTACATGATCTCAATAACTCTTGTGTAGTTATTATTTTAAGATCTATTTAACCAAGTCTGATCTACTTCCTATTTTCAACCATTGGTTAGAAGCTTTATTATTCTAGTCACTACTGGTACACCTGTCTTTTAACCATCATCAACCTGTACTTTTCATCGATTAGGATAATTACATGGTCTATTTCATTATGATCATTAACTTAAAATTGTTTTGATCTGATTTCCTCATATACCCTTATAGATATCCATGTATATTGGAGTAACGCCTGATGACGATCTAAATGCGAACAATATTATTCACTTAAATGTGTTGTCCGAATTAAAATAAATGAATATAGAGAGTGGAACGTTATTCAATAGCAATAGTCTATTAATTAATATCTATTAAAAAAGTAACCAACTAAATGCTATTTCATCATTGGGTTAGAATTACAATTTGTACACAGTATGTTGTTGAATACGTTCTGTTTTGATGGATAATTTAGTCGGAACAAATAACGAGGCGTAGTAAAATAGATTATCTGTACGCACTTTATCAGTGTTTAAAAAAAAAAATGATGTATAAAGTTGTTCACTTTCGCCAAAACGATGCATCAAGGGAGAGTTTCTGTAACATTGTATCAAACCATCTTTTAATTGCTGACATTGGTACAAGAGGATCAGATGTTGAATTATCACGTGCAAAACTAGCAACATAATTAAATAAACTTTCAGCTGCGAATCGAGTGAACTGAGTCATCTTATCAGCAGAAACTGATGATTCAGGAGTGATTTCTTCTGTTTGTTGTGGCAGATTTGTTAAAAGATCAACAGAAATTCCAATTTGAGCAGGTACGACTCCATTTGAACATTGAAAAGAGGCATTAGTGCCAAATGGGTGTATAACATTTTGAAGCTGTGCATCTTCAAAAGTAAATAAAAATTAGAACTTCAATTTTACTAGAACGAAACTAGTTAACCGTTAAAAATTACTAACAACTAATCACTGCATAAAATGTGATTAAAGTCACTCACTATCACTTTGTAAAAGTTTCTGCAGATTGAAAAAAAATTTACAGATTCAAGTATGTGCAAGCCCATTAATACAGAGGTGTGGAGCACGTAAAATTGATATGTCGAATTTGATGACTGGTTGGTATCATGTAATACCAAAAAATTAAATCACCCTTATCCAAGTGTTACCATTTGATCATTCTTTTTACTTTACATATCAAACATACTTGCCGATTATAGCTCTTGTTGATTGAACTGAAGATTGCATTTATTGATGATAAACCATAGATTCTGGAGCGATTGATATCACTGCAAGAAATACCTGGTGAGATTTTGATTCTGTTGAAGCTTTTCTATTCGAAGATAAAATTAAATACTGTTTATCGACTTTTCCAATTATAAAATTGAAACAATCATAAAAATGTTTTCGAAGGTAATACTTTTTTGTTTTAGATTATTGATGATTGTTTTATCTGTTAATCCGTTTAAAGACGTTACGAACAGAAAAGTCCTTTTAGCCAACAATTTTTAATGTAGTTCATACAATATCTTCAACGATAAGCAACGCAGGATACTAAGAAACTAAACCAAAAAGCGTTGACAGACATTACTCTAAGGTTACCATAAAGCTTCTTCACTTAGTGTACATGAAAGTATCGTAGATACGGTGAAATTGGAAAATATTAGTAAACAAGTGTCTTCTTGAGAAAAAAAACTAGAAGGATTTTGGGAGGAAAAACGTATTCGCCATATGCAGAAGTAATATAACATGAGAATCCTAAAGTGACTTGCTACAGCAAGAGAAAAATTCACAGCATGTCGTCCCTTGGTCCAGCAATACTAACAAGGTTGGGATAATGGGGGAATTATTTACTGTCTTAGACTTATGGTGACCTACACAGAACTTACCGATTTTCTCATGTCTTCATACTAGGTCAGCAAATTGTTCTGCAACGAGCTTGACAGCTGCTTGCACATCTGGATAAGATAGTTTGTTCAACGTATCGAAGACAGTGTGGCAATAATGTTTGCTTGTATACGTATCCTTGTGATATGCCTGCCCATTAATTTATCTGTGATCGTATTAGATTAACCTACTGATCTATTAATAAAAGCATGCGCGTGCTTTAAAAAAAGCCAGTGCTTTCGTACTTGTTGTGAATTAACTTTGCTTTTAGGTATTTATTGCACCAAAAGCATGCTTGGTCTACTTTGACTTAAATTATTTCGGTTAAGATTTAAAATTATCTTCAAATCAATCTTGTGGTACTTTTTTAGTTGACTCTCACATTAGTGATTATCTTGTGTACTTTTTGTCGTTCCTTGAAAGATATTGGGCTGCAGTGAAAGATAGAAATATTTCGGTAGATGTAATTTTCATAGATCTAAGCAGAGCCTTTGGCAACGTCACCTGAGTCCCAAATTAAAACTGGAAAGCTTTGAAACCCATTATGAAATCGCAAACTGGACAAACGGCTTTCTCAATGACATGAGTATCTGTAAATGGGTCTCTATCAGCGTGGAGACCTGTACAAGGTCGGATTTGGAATATGGGATTCAAGCAGCGAGTCCTCGTTCTGAGTAAGAGGCGGATATGTTAGAACGAATTCAAGAGTTCGGATTCATTTTAGTACAACGTAGATTAGACCTGTCTATTGTAATACTCGATTTAATTAATTACAGTACAACTGCTCGATATTCTATTGCGTAATATACATTAATACAATTCCAAGTCGATATAAACTTAATACTATTACTATTTCAGTTCAGTTATCCACTAGATTATACTGTACTTTGAATCCGATTATTACTACTGTTCGTGTTAGATAATTCTACTGCTTAAAGATATATTCAGAAACGTTCTTATTGGAGCCCTTGTTTAATTTACTCGTCGTCTGTCACAGAGTCAGGGATAATGAACATGATAACTTAAAGTCGACCCTTTGGAGATTGTTCAAGGAATTTATCTGACACAACGAATCTGTGGCTATATTGATTGTGCAAGAAATATGCAACATATCTGAAGTAAACTGAGTGATGTAGTCTAGTAGTTGAGATTCTCAAGGAACAACCTTTCGCACTTCAATAGCTTTCAACACTCAGTCATCAATTATGTCCAAATTTGCTATTTTCGAGATATTTGTTTGGTTATACTATAATTTATTTAAGACCAGAAACCTAGTCAGATGTAATACTTTAATGACTAATTTGTCAAATTTATTCAATGAGGATTCTTGAGGATACTATTCTCCACACTGTTCGCAAATGTACATCACATGAATCGTATATAGTACTTTAACGAAATCTAAGTGAAATTATTAGGGCTCCGTCAACTAACTGGTTTACATAATTGACGCGCATTTAATGATAAGTAAATAGACTTTGATATTCGTTGGAATGAGCTATAAAGCCAAGTTACATTGCGCTACAATGTGAAAAATCCAACTCTAATCGGTATTCCAGGCAAATGAAATGAAAGACCAAAAAGGAACACCTTGACATGTTTTTACCACATGACGCCTGTTACCAACTTAGAAATAAAAGTATCAAGACAACACAAGGCCAAACTACTTCCAGCACTGATGAAAGCCAAAAGTCATGGAACAAAATACAAGAGAAGGAATGAAACTAACTTTAGCAAGTTTGCCAACTTTATATATCGCGCTAGGCTTCTCGTTCGTTAGACACCAAGAAAGTGCCAGTTAGGGACCCCATTTTGCTGAATCCCCAGATAAACTAGAAAGAAACTACTGCAAAAATCATATCGTCTTACCCCCGCCACCCATATTTGGCGGAAAGACAGTTTCTCCTGTTAGAAACACAACAATATGATTTACATCATTTAAGGGTAGCAAATCCAGAAGAAACTGAGACTCTGATATTCTATTAAAACTTGTTTGTACCTAAACTTTGATGTGAATGAAAATTGAACGCACTGGTCTTCCAGCTACCAATACTGCAAACATTACGACTAGTAAAACATAAATGGTTCAGATGGTTATGGACGGAATAGAAGCTTTCGCTGAACGGACTTCCGTATCTAGTAGCTGTGGATCACCAATACCTCCAGGCAGGAACCTATGTATATTAAAGATAAAATAGGAAAAAGAAATTGGTAAGCCATAGGAAGATACTATCCTTAGTCCTTAAGAATATGTCAAGTTTTCTCTTGAAAGACTCCTGGTAAGTCGTTTGGACTAGCTCAATCGGCAGCGACTTCCAGCATTTGATTACTATTAAAGAATAGAAATTGTGTCTACAGTCCGTTTTGCTGTGTTGTGTCTACAGGTTCTGGGTACTATCCCTTGAGTTTGTGTTGGAGCTAAACTTAAGCAGGTGTTTAAAAGAATGCCCAGTAGTGTTTAAAATGCTGTAAGCCATTAGAAGGGTAAGGGTTTAGTGATTGGACCCACTCTTCATAAGGCTTGAATTTGAGTCCCCGAACTGATTTCATGGATTGCCGTTGGATACGTTCCACAGGGTCGTTATCCCTTCGTAGTGGGGAGGAAATACTATGTTTCCGTACTCTAAATGGTGACTAATGAAAGATTATATTGAAAACGTTTCCGTCAAACTGGCTAAAAAGCGCTTCAATTTGACTAATGCAAGGCACTTTTGTCACATGTGACGCTAACTGCAGTTGGCGTAAGACTGCAAATCGTAATGTGTCAGCTATCCTAAATCTTTTGGGATACTTCTAGAGGGGAGTCGCTTAAGTTGAAGCTGTAGTCTGAAACATGTCTCAGATGGACTACTTTACACACTGAAGTGTTAAAGGTAAGTTCGTTATCGTCTGCCCAACCTTGAAGTCGAGTCAGATCCTCCTGAAATGTCTGCATACTCTATTGGTTGCATATCTTTCTCCAAAGTTTCACATCATCAGCAAAAAGTAATATGTCTGACGATACCTGTCGCGGAAGATCGTTTTTAAAAATCAAGGGAAATAGTAGCGCAGAAGTCCGTACAGTGAGCGCTTTAAGTCCAATAATCTTGGAACTGGAAATCGCAAACAAGATAGTTTCTTTTCATTCGCTTCTTGATTTATCAACACTATTTTAGATCACTGGCGGTGTCCAGTGTGGGTACTTTTAGCACATATTCCAGATATGACAATATACATTGTTACGAATGATGTACAAGAAAATGATTAACTCAGTAAGACGAGGTGTATGTTGATGAGTAAGGCAAATCAATAAAAAATAACTCTTACAAAAAATGTTATGTTAAATAACAAGTGATAAATGTTATGAAACAAATATTTCGGAGATAACAACCGAAAATGAATCACTTCAGTCTTCAGTAATAAGGATAGGAGGTCTATCGACGTATATTAATCCTTGCAGTTTGTAATACTGTGGAGGTCCAATGTCGTTTTGAATATGTTAACAGAAGGTTCTGATATTACGTGTTCCGGTAGGGAATTCCAGTAATTCACTACTCGGTGCGAGAAACGGAACTCCAGACGTAAACGATTTGATCTCGGTTAACAAAGATCCCTCTTCCGCCACGATCCAGTGGCGTCGTCCGCTGATGGAGGTTTCTGAGTACTTGACGTGCTGTAAGACAAGTCTTCAATGATATTATGTTATCGCGATGATATACTAGTTGGGACAATTTTGAGACCTGTCTGAAAAAAGTATATAAGGTGATAAGACCTCTGTATTTAATAATTGTTTGTAGATTATCCGCACATCCAGTATGGTGTGCGGATAGTTAAGACGGACTTCTTTTGCAACTGGTTTTTGTTATTAAATCTCATAATTGGATCTTTGTAGTTGTTGGTACTATATAAAGTCCACATAGGTTATTCTAGCTTCTGAATAGATCAGCTAATTCATTCTTTTTAAGCCACAATTGAGCTAGTTGGTTAAACGCTAATTAACCCGAACTGTTTTCGTAAGGTCGCATATGCATTAATTGCTTACCCCATTCATTGAGGGTTGTTAACTTATTTTTACCCGGATATGATTGATCGACAAACGTGTGAGGTAGAAAACCAGGTTCATCGATAGGGAAACATATGATTGAAACGGGGCACAAAATTGACATTAATACACCTTTTCGAATGCTGTGTAGAAATTGTCAAGTACGAATTCTCAAGTTTATTGAAGCCTTGGCTATTCTGAAATCTAAACTCCTCTTATGTGTACAAAAACAATTTGTCGTAATCCTGAATTTACCTTGGTAATCCTTAAGTCATTGTATGGCCTAGGATAACGCGACAATTTCTTATTATTTCTATATGATGTAAAGTTGTTTCTCTCCTCTTTGTCACTTTTAACTTGAACTTTCATTTAACTGACCTTATTAGTTTTCATATAAAATGTCCCGACAAGTATATACGTAACCAGATTGTTCGAAATGTATGGCGCAAATACATCACATTTTTCAGACCCACCTCTCATTGTTCCACCCAAAGGTATAAATAGCGAGCCAAGCCTGGCTGAGCTGAGTTCGCTCACTCGCTTCCTCTCACGTGTTGCGGTTCGTTTATCTTCTTTTCGACGTCATCTTTTGTCCCGTTTCATCTCGCTTTTCTTTCTTCGTTTCTCTCCGACTGTCTGTCTGTGAGAAGTATACGAAAAATATCCGAAGTTTATTCTCGCATTTGACTTATTTTACCCCGTTTTTCTCTAAGGTATGTGTCGTGTTTTCTGCATTGATGATTCCTTTATACTTGATGTCTGCTTAATTTAGAATTCCAGCTGCAATATGTTCGTTCGTACTCGTCTGGTACTTCTTGGTTAAAATGTGCTATTTCCGGGATTCCCAGTTTGTACTATAACTCAAATATTCTTAATCATCAAAGAATATCTAGCCAATAATTATGTACAAGGGTAGTCAGAATGTATATTTCGATAGCAGTCATTGTAAGATCCAAAGTATGGTTTGGACTTCTGAATAGCCTTCCAGGTACGTTAGACACGCGCACTTCCCCGTTGAAATCAAAACAAGTAATCGGGTAAATAGCGGTTCTATAATTCATCAAAAATTTAAATGTAAATCGTTACCTAAACAAATATTACCGGCCGGCTATTCAACCAATAATTGTTCAATCAATAAAATCTAAATTACAATAAATAAAGTAGTTGATGAAAGATGAGGGAAAATTACCAGTCACAACAAATGAACGTTATTCTATCCTGACTGGATAGAACACACAAAAGGAGGAGCAAATCAATATGGCTACCGCCAAGAACAAGTGTCAAGTAAAACAACACAGATGCAGTTCGGGAAGAAACACAAATTTAGTGAATGTGTAAGAAAAACAAAAACTATAATAAAAAAATACAAGTATTAACAATTCAAATGTAATCAAAAGACAACAATGCACAACTAAGTGGATCAATAGGAACAAAGTGCAGGTATATACATAGAGGGATTTTCACAAACACACAAAACATTCAAAATCGATCTTACAGTCATCCTACTGTCTGAATGGAGTCAGATAACGGCACCACAATAATGCCATGTTAGTATGTGAAAAGAAGGAAGATGACCCAACTTGAAAGTACTTTTTCGTCAGGTATGTTCGTATATGCAGACGCAGTGCATCAGACTCAGATGCTGGTTTTCAGGATGTAGATGATGATGGCGGTCAACATTCTTTGGAAGAGCATGCACCTTCTAACTCTCCACTACAAATTAAACAAAGGAGACGACGTTGATCATTTACTTGGAAGGAATTCATCCTTGGGATCCAAATATTGTCACTTCCATCATGGGCTTTAGGTCTATGCAATATGTGGTGAACTAAAAGCCAACCAAGCACAGCCATCCTTGCATATAAGGATGTGTTTCTGTAGGTCTTTCAAGACGGTAGTTGTCGTCGAGTGAAAGTTTTTATTTAAAACAATTTCTGTTGAGTAATAATCCAACGTGTAGCTTTCGACATCTGGTGTCTTAGGAGTTGCACAGGCAGCTTACCAAGAACGATATTGCCAAACTGAGGAAACAGCTGTACCCAAGTTGTTGAACGCACTTTCTAGTTAACTGAGTTTCGACTTGTAAATATCAACGAAATTTTCCAACGCATCTAGCCAAACGCAGCAGTAAAATTATTCCAAGGAAATGGGAACATATCTGTGGTTTGCAACTACCTTGATTTACTTGTGATTATATAAAAACAACTACGACCTGTCTTTGATAATCAGTCTCATTCCATACCTAATTAGAATGTCATCCGTCCGTCAATACACTTGGCAAATTTTAATTAAAAAATCATGCATATCAGTGAGTTTTCCGAGTCGTAGTTTATAATAGTACATACCTCTGTTACTGGTTATTTTTACAAGAGTATCATCAATCTAAGACCTGAAGTTCCATGCAGTAAGTAATAACAGCGAGAAGTTTTTTAGTCCGTGGTGAAATTTCCACATAACTGCACCTTTCGCAAGTAAATCTGCTTTGTTACGTGAAATATAAAGAGTTGGTTGCCTGTATATATAACCAGAGAAGCTAATATTCACAGTTCAGTAGGTGTTGCTATCAATTGAAGCAGATGTATAACATTTTCAACCGCGGAGAAAGCTACCATCTTCAATATCAATCTGTTTCTAGCATAATCGTAAAAAAAGGTGAAAATCGGCTGAAATCACAGCAAGGAAGACAAAATCATAAACAAAACTATATAATATCAACGTTGCTTGTTTCGGTTCTGATGGCCGTTATGAAAATATTGTTTCTATGGTTATATATGCACTAATCGTGTTATATCATATAAAAACACGTCATAAGTCGAATTTAATTGTATGGATAAGTTGGAATAAATGTTTGCCTAAGATGCAGTTAAAAAACTGTTCTAACAACACCTGAATAATGAATTTTTATAATGCCATCTTTATAATGCCATACACCGCAAGATAAAAATACGGCTGATTACCCAGTTTCAAATCAGAAAACTGTTTTGAAAATTTGTTCAGAATTAGCTTTTAATTTGAACATCAGACAAAGTACAAAATAAGGAAGAGGCCCAAAAATATGTCGCTATGTGACAGTTCGTTGCCTTCCCTTGCACATTGTGGCACCAACGGCGTTACGAAAAAGACAAATCCGATAGTTTTATTCAACGCAGTGTGACCTAAAAGAATGTTATAACGCTATTGTAATGTTTCGTCACGAACTGTGGCCATTAAAGAAGTAGAACTGACGACAGTGATAGCGTTTATTTTTTTAACAGCGGTAGTGGGTATTATTACAGCCAAAAAATAACGTTCGGTTTTTACAGTTGATACGGAGTAACACTAATATCGTATGTAAACATGATTACATATACTGTCATAAATTAGGAAATGTGGTCTTTACTTCGTCGTAACAAAAAACACTGAATGTTAATGTACACAATCAACTGTGAGTTGATATATTTTAAGTTCTTCAAGTGAATTTATCAACGGGCTGGAGCCAGCGAGTGCCAAGTTATCGGGCAGACAATCATTCATCTTTAATATAACAACTTTTAAGTTAGAACGTAGACAAACGGAGAAAATACAAAGGGTTAAGAAGCGAAGACAAATTAGTCATACAAACAAATAATAGGGGAGAAACGTTAGAACAGGCAGACAAATTCGGGTGATTGTCAGTAGAATGTGTAGGACAGTTTGGTGTTATAAGTGAAGGGAAAGTGATGTGTTTCAATAACAATAACGATAGATGTGTTGCAAGACATGCATCGAGCTTTAAAGTTTTTTGTTAAAAACATCCCGTTTTATTGAGTACAATTAGTTGGTGTTTCAGGAAAAAACCATTGACAGTAATTGTAAGCACGGTTTTCGAGCCATCATCTGAAGTCATCAGCTAAGTACTCTGAAGTTAAGTTGGTTAAAATAGCAATTCAGAATAAAACTACTCGTAAGGAGAAAAATAGCGACCTTCACAGGGTTTGATAGTAGACCTCAAGTGATGCATTTTGGTTAGTTGATTTAAAATGCATTCTGAGTTATAGATCATTGTCAGTTCTCTTGCTCTCCTTATGTATTATTGCAAAAATAGAACTAGCTGTTGAAGTCTATCATCATAAACCTAGTTTTTAACCCCATTACTCATTTTTTGCTAGTCTCCGATCTTATTGAAAGAGCTTTTTATCCCTCCCGAGCAGAAATGGTGAAATGAAAAAAATATTTTTCGAGATAAAAACACATGTTCATTTTGGAATGAATTCGAAACACTTGTAAAATGACAGTATCAAGCTATCTTCACATAAAATAGCATTATAAATGTTTGACTACTCCACCAACATAGTCTCCATTGGTGTCTAAGCGTTCCGTGCATACTGTGCCTAGATTCCTTTCAGTGGGGATGACTGATAAGAAATTATTCCCATGGGATCCAACTTGGTCGAGTAGAACGGGATCGGATGTTCATAATGTGTAATTTGAGCATAATTTTAATCCATAGTTTTTCTTTCATTTCTCCAGGTTCATTATAAACGACGATCAGTGCTGTTCAATCTCCACGGGTCTCCAGATTATGATGATGCCAGCGTAAATTAACCGCTCTCCTACCTAAGAGATTGTCCGTTGAAGTCAAAGGCAGAAGCGGTCTCAGTATGATTTTTTAATTCCATATACTGATAACCCCAGACTCCTAGTAATAAACTTCCGTTCTTCATGTAATTTCCGAACCGAAAGAGAAGTTGGTTGGTGAAGTCCATCTTTGTAATATTTCTCATCGGGAATATATGAAGCTCACCGTCGAATGTTTTAGCAAGTTAAAAAAATATTGCGTTTACTGTCACTAAAGTCTCAGAAGTAAACCTAGGCTGAGGATTGGTGTTTGAGATAATGTAACGTCTAAACTAGGACACATACTGTCTCACTCTGATATATCAAGAGAAGTGGCTTGATTATAGGTATGACCCTAGAAAACTGGAGGCTAGTGAACACCGCACCGTTTTTACATGGATGCTAGAGCGAATATAACATCGATTGATACGTTAAGCCTACACAGCTTATTCTAGCTTTCGGATAGACCAGTTTTTTCATTCATCTCGAGTCACATTTTGACCTTACTCATTGTTCGCTTATCAGCCTTGTCTGTTTTTTTATGTACACGTACGAATGTCTATTACCTATCTTACTCATCACGTGTCTGTAACTTATTTTTGTTCCACTATAAATATCGACCCACACTTGATTAAACGAGTCGGCTCATTCGCTCTCTCTATCGCTCATCATTTCGCTTGGCTTCCTTCTCTTCGCTTCGATCTTTTTTCTGGACCAACGGTTGTGTGAAATATACGTATTCAAAATCCGTTATCGTATTTTGGCTTTTTTAATCCCATTATTCACCAACACGAGTTAAGTCGATGATTATATACGTGGATAAGCGAGATGTATATTTCAATAACAATCATTCATGTGATTCAAGTGGAGTGATACCGGGCCACTAAAGAACCTCTAGTAACCTAGGGTGATTGGTTATGTGTCGGCCAAAATCATCTGAGCAATGTCAAAGTATTGTGGCTCTAGTATTTATCTACTTTCTTATTTTGTGAACGCGCAACACTTCCTATTATTTTATATTAAATGTTGAGAACAGTCTGTACTTGAAAGGATGGCCTCACTTTCCAACAGTTCCGTTCCACGACTTAAATACGGATCTGCTCGACCATTGGTTTTAGTTCTTCCGAAGACAAGAGGAGTGATACCTACCGTTACGATAAATCTTCAAGGTACCGGCTAGTAGCATTTGTTCTATATCTCCGAAAGTTATGCAACATTTAGTATACGACGGTCTACCTCAACAACACAGTTTCGGGAAAAGCTGTCCGAGAAGATACAATCTGCTGAATGCAGGGCATAAATGTACAACTCTCCCTTGTCGTAAGGAGAAGAATACTGTGATAAACCTTGGTGTCTAAAGGTTTTTTGTAAGGTCATTTATACCTGTCTCGTAAATAGGCTCGAACTGTTAAATAGTGAGTCACTGATAACAGGCTCATATGATTCACGTAGAAAAAATTGACCTCTCAAGATAAGAATATACGACGTTTTCTCAAACTGAGTAATTTCGAGAGAGAGTCCCCAGGGTTCAGTACCATAGCCTCTGTGTTTATTTAACGAAAATGACCTTCGTCAGTCAATGCAATCTGAGGTACAAAATTTCGTGCAGAATGTGAACATCGAGGGGGGGGGTAACCAAGATGATAAGCCGATAATTCGGGAGATCTGACTATAGTTCAAAGTTAGACAGATAACGGTAGACTTACTTTCGACACTTGAAAGTGTGAGACGGTTCATCTGAGACGGTGAAGATTACACAAAACGTAAGTAACTCCCATATAATGTTACCCCAAGCCGAAAAAGACCTAGGAGTATTGATTAAACTTTGCCTTGGGTGTTATAAGGCCTTCGTTAATAAAAGTCATGACGCCCCAAGGTGGAAGCCGAGTTCCTTCGGCAGTCACGAGGCTGATGCCACCTACTTCAACCAGAGCAACCACTAAAAGATACAACCTCGAAGTGCTTGGGATCAGTGAAGCTCATTTGATGAAAGTTGAACAACAACAACTAACTTCAGGAGAGCTTCTATTATACTCCAGTCATGAAGAAGAAAATGCTCCACATACACAAGGAGGTGCATTGATGCTATCAAAACAAGTGCAAAATGCACTTGTAGGATGGGAATCTCATGGACCACGGATCATCAAAGCCCCCTTCAAATCAAAGAAAGAGAGCATTACAATGAACGTCATCGAATGCTATGCGCCCACCAACGACCACAATGAAGACGCTAAAGATCAGTTCTACTATAGGCTGCAATCAACCGTCGAGAAATGCTCATCAAAGGACTTGACCATTCTGATAGGAGATTTAAATGCCAAGGTTGGAATAGACGACGCCGAATAGGAAGACATCATGGGACGACATAGACTAAGAGAAAGGATCGAAATTGGTGGGAGTTTTGCAGATCTACGTGCCCTCAACAAATTGGTCATAGGCGGCACCATATTCCCACAAAAACGTATACACAAAGCCACATGGACGTCACCGGATCACACTACGCAAAACCAAATCGACCATATCTGTATCAACAAAAAGTTCAGGAGGACGATGGGGAATATGAGAACCAAGAGAGGAGCTGATATAGCATCAGATCATCACTTGCTGGTCACCAAGATGAAATTAAAACTCAAGAAGCACTGGACAACGGGGCGGACAATATCACAAAAGTTCAATACGGCTTTTCTTCGGGATACTGACAAACTCAACAAATTCAAGATAGTCCTCAGCAACAGGTTCCAGGCCTTTCATGATCTACTCAGTGGAGAAGGAACTACTATAGAGAGAAACTGGAAGGGGGTCAAAGAAGCAATCACTTAAACATGTCATGAGGTTCTGGGCCACAAGAAGCACCATCACAAGGAATGGATCATTGTTGAAACAATGGATAAGATTCAAGAAAGGAGGAATAAGGAGGCAGCAATCAATACCAGCCGAACAAGGGCAGAAAAAGCCAAGGCACGAGCTGAATACACAGAAGTAAACAAATAAGTGAAGAGGAGCATAAGAACCGACAAACGTAAATATGTGGAAGATCTAGCAATGACGGCAGAAAAGGCTTCAAGAGACGGCAACATGAGAAAACTGTATGACACTACAAAGAAACTCTCTGAAAATCGCCGCAAGGCAGAACGACCAGTGAAAAGCAAGGAAGGCGAGGTAATCACCAACATTGAAGAGCAACAAAACAGGTGAACAGAACACTTCAAAGAACTCTTGAATCGACCAGCTCCACTGAACCCACCCAATATCGAAGCAGCACCCACGGACCTCCCAATCAATGTTTTGGCACACCAACAATTGAAGAAATCAGCATGACCATCAGAGAAATCAAGAGTGGCAAAGCAGAAGGACCGGACAACATCACAGCAGAGGCACTAAAAGCAGACGTAGCGGCAACTGCAAGGATACTGCACATTCCCTCCAATAAGATTTGGGATGAGGAACAAGTACCAAAAGACTGGAAAGAAGGACTTCTGATCAAAATACCGAAGAAAGGCGATCTCAGCAAGTGTGATAATTAAAGGGCATCAATCTTCTCTCAATACCAAGAAAAAGTCTTCAACAGGGTATTGTTTAACAGTATGAAGAACTCTGTAGACGTTCAGCTTCGAAACCAACAGGCTGGATTCCGCAAGAATCGATCGTGTACAGATCGAATTGCGACACTACGGATCATTGTGGAACAATCAATCAAATGGGGTCCGCCACTGTACATCAACTTCCTTGACTACGATAAGGCGTTTGATAGCGTGGACAGAACAACACTATGGAAGCTTCTTTGACACTACGGCGTGCCTGAGAACATAGCCGATATCAAGAGGAATTTCTCCTGAGAATTCAACTGCGAAATCGTGCATGGAGGACAATTGACAGACTCGTTCGAGGTGAAGACCGGTGTCAGGCAAGGTTTCTTACTCTCACCGTTTCTCTTTCTCCTGGTGATCGACTGGATCATGAAGACGTCAACATCTGGGTGAAAGCATGGGATACGCTGGACATCGAAGATGCAGTTGGACGACCTAGACTTCGCTGATGATCTGACCCTTCCATCGCACACGCAACAACAATTGCAAAAAAAGATGACCAGTGTAGCAGCAGCCTCAGCAGCAGGATGTCTCAACATAGACTAAGTGAAAGGCAAGATTTTCTGATGCAAAACAGCATGCATCATCGAATCGCATCTGACGGAGAAGCTTTGGAGGATGTAAAAACCTTTACATATCCAGGCAGCATATATATACTGAAGCTTGTTAAGCGAAAGCCCCTTCTATTTCCTTTCCAATCATTTGAAACATTTTTGAAAATATTAGTCTCTGCAAATCACACAACAGTCACATGCTTGCTGGTGATTAGAAGTGCAAGACCTTTAGGACTACCAAAAAGATTTGTGGTGGTTCCCAAACAAAAAGGAGCTTACACAAAATATATTGATACACTAGGTTATTAATGATATATCAAGAAAATTAATGGTAAAGAAACCTAGATGTCTGTCCGTTAGTAAAAACAAAGGTAATAAAATACCGTTAGCATTACAAAAGGTATATTAAACAAACAGACGCTAACAGTTACTATAGAATGAATGTTACTTGTTAACTGCCTCGTGAGAACAACGACCACAAACTGAGTTCACTTGATTGACAGGTGTTCCTCTGCAAGTGACTGCATCAATGACGTAATGAGGAAGACGGAGTCCAATAGTATTATACAATAGTAATCCGCGCCAAAAGTCTAACGTTGAGTCGGAAGGCTTATAATGACGTTATAATACTATTACAGTCTTCAATCAAAACGGTGGCCAATAAAACAGAAGAACAAACGGCGTAGATAGTGTTTTATATTTTAAACAACGCGGTAGTAAAATCGTATATCATTCATCGAAACAATTATCATCGTCTTTTTAACAAGTGATGCAGCAAAACAACAGAGATTGAATAAAAATGTGGTTACAACTAAAGTGTGACAAATTAGAGAAAAAATGTGGTTTCTATTTTTGTTGTTACAAAAATCACTGAATATATTTCACCATAGATTTCACTGACTGTTGATACTCCAGGTTGCTAGGACTTCCGTCTCTCAAGTACCACTCCAGACGTTAGGCCGATACTACACAATTCTTCGGTTGGTGCTGGGTGTTAGTATGTTCTTCTTGAGTGTGTTTGATTCAATAGTATACGTCTGGTTTTCTAGTGTTTTCTCTAAGGTCTGTGTTAAAACTGAACTTAATTAAAAATTCTAGATTTTTAGGAGTGTTTGGAATGTTTTAAGTCACTAAAGGTTTCTCTTTGGTCGAATATATTCCAGAGATTGAGAATACAGTAATATGAGGCTTAACTCTCAGTTTCTTATTTAATTTCTGGACTTGGAACGAAATAAAATTATTAAAAATTGAGGGGAAAGTCTTTATTTCAAACGGATTAAAAATTTACTTCAAAGGCCTTGTCTTTAATGGTTTCCTTGTAATTGCTGGAAAAACGTTTTAACTGGGCATATTAGATCAGTTAGTCGTATTTAAGAATCCAGCTTCTTCTTTGGAGTTGTGCGTAGTTTTTCGCACTTCGATTCCGTAGTTAACAATTTATCAAGGATTTCATTGGAACTGTTTCAAGTTATCGGTAAGGAAAGCTGTCCTTGAAGTTCTCTTAACTTTTCTAGATACAGGACAGATGGTCCTCAATCAGTAAATTACAACAACCAATAATAGGAGATTTATGACCTGTAATACTCGAAATAGAAACTTTGGTCGGCATAATTATAGAATCGGGATTTAATGACTCCAACAGACACGATGGATTCTGTACTACCAGTTTCAACAGTAAAATCACAAATAGCACCACCAAAACTGTAATCTGAACATAAACAGTGTAAAATTCTATCTATGAGCTTAATATACTCCTGTTTAGTTTTGCAGGGAAAATGTGATTGTCCCTCAGGATAATTAAAGATATTTGACTGGTCTTATTCACGGTACTTTTTAGACATAAATATAATTACGAAATTGTCATAAATACCTCAGTAATATTGGGTCTAAAATATGTAGCCAACAAAGTGTTACAAAGAATTTGTACAATGAAATATATAACGCAACCAATAAATTACTAAAAATCATAGAACTAATTGCATGTTAAAAGGTAAAGTGTTTATAATAAACGAGAAGCGAAATTTCATGTAAACCAGATGAATCAGATCAATCAGCTCATGTGCAACCAGTCAAGGATGACAAGTCAATATGGAATTAATCAAGATTTTGCGGTTGTTTAGGATAAATCTCATTAAGTAACAAACATGTAAAGAACATTTGAACCTAATTCAAAAAAAGAAAAACAATCCATCTTATAAATCCATCTTATAGTTTCCATGATGGACCGATATTTATTAAACAACCAATGAAAACTATGAAGCACATGACATTTATTCCATTTTAATATAAATGGACTGATTCTCAGTGGGGATTTTTTTATAGCTAGGATCAATCAGTGATATAAACTCTGAAATTTAATAATCATCAAAATATCTTTTAACAACGGACATTTATATTTTCACGACATAGGATAAACAAAGTCCAATGTTTTATACTTACTTACTTACTTACGCCTGTTACTCCTCGTGAAGGAGCATAGGCCGCTCACCAGCATTCTCCATCCAACCCTGTCCTGGGCAATCCTTTCCAGCTCCTTCCAGTTCCTATTCATCCTTTTCATATCTGCTTCTATTTCCCGACGTGATGTGTTCTTTGGCTTTCCTCTTTTCGCTTCCCTTCAAGATTCCAAATTAGGGATTGCCTCGTGATGCAGTTTGATGATTTGAGTAATGTATGTCCTATCCATTTCTATCGTCTTTTCCTAATTTCTTCTTCAGCTGGAAGCTGGTTTGTTCTCTCCCACAAAATACTTTATACTAACTTCATAAATTCAAAATGAATGTTTCATATAATCATTTATTACCAATGTACTCTGTCTATATCATTATTAAATTTATCTTAAATGAGAAAACCATACTCCAGAAAAGTGTGAAATACCTATTCATAACATGTTGTTGTTGTTGCTGTTGTTGTTTTTTCTTCTTATAAACAAATGGATACATAAAATTCATATTTAAACATCTGGTTTTCTTCAACTAGTATAGAAACAGTTTACTATGGGAAGTATTTTTCAATCTGAACAAGTTTCTACAAATTAGAGAGAAAAAAATGTATATTAAGGAACTAAAATAATAACATATGTCTTAAACAAAAACTATACAGAAGAATAGAGTAAAACGAATGTGAATTCAGTTGCTTTTTATTAATAATATAAAATGTAAACTTTAGTTATTGTTAAAGTTAAACAAGATAAGGGATGAATCAATCAGGTAGATGATAACAGATCTAGGATTTTGGCATGAAATTCATTCATCCATTTAACTAAATAGAGTTTTGACATAATAACTGATGTCAGTTCATAATGAAAGCTCTAAATGTAATTCTAACTTTAACCATCAATTGTAAATCATAATTCTAATTTCTCATATTGATTTATAACCCTTACTTGGTCCTAATTAATTAGGTGGACACTTTCAAGGTCAGTTTAGCATCGCTCAAAGGTTGTCCATAAATTATAATCTCATCCAAGATAAATATTGTTACTCATATAACTCAGTAGTGTCGTATAACTTACATTATTCTTTATTATTATGTTTCATAGCATTACTGTATGTACTGTAATATTACTGAGTTAATTGTTTCGTGATAGAAAATCTCTTCTAAAAAGTGTTCTCCTCTTTCTTCTTATCTGAATAAAGTTGGGATCATTGAATTATTTCTAATATAACGTAATGATAATCATTTTAGTGGAATTATATGGATTCATTTTTTTCCCATGGTCTTAATTGTTGTTTTTTATCTTTGCGTTATTTATCTCGTCAATGCCATTTTCAAAAAATTTCGTTTTTGTTTTGTTAGAATTTCCCTCCTAGTGTAGTAAACAAGAACACCAGTGGAGACAATCGAATGTATTTAACACAAAATTATAGGACTTGCTAATAAAATCTAACAATCATAAAGTAAATGCTTAATTTCCGAAATGTCCACCAACTGTCTCGAAATGACTTAGACTTCATTGTTCTTGCATTTTCATACAAATTCCATCCTGTTTCCATTCTTTACTGTTCGATCCTCTTGTCTCTATGTTGTCAGACCTTCTGTTCACGACTAACATCATCTACTACTTATGTCAATATAAGAAGCACACACCACACTAGAAGATACAAAAAAGCCGTCCAATACTAACAAGTTTTGAATGGTTTTCAAATTTAGGTAGATTGTTGATCTCAATACTACTAAATTTATTTACTTATGGTAAACGTAACTTTAACATTCATAAAATACTAGTTTTACATCCAGAAAAATCAAAATAATGTATGCAAAAGAAACTGGTACAACCTCTTATTCAACTATGGTCTTAATCTCTCGTAATTTTGTTTTATCTTCATGTTTTTCTTCCTTCACAGTTATCTGCTTTCCATCTATCTTCTCTAGAACTTTTGCCTCCGACAGGTTTGTTTCTGTTTCTATGATCCTAATGAACACATTTAATCCCGAATTCAACATTTTATCTTATCATACTGAGCCTTTCTTTCCCAATAATATTTTCTTTATCTATCTTCATGATGAACATTCGGGCCCTCAAGAATAAACTTTTATTAGTTTCACTGACAAAATAACGTTTCAACGCCTTTATTTATTTTAGCTCACTGTTATTGTGAGTATTATCATCTTGAAAAGTAAATATATCTTTGCGATTGTTCAGTTTTGAAAATGAATTCGCCGAAAAAAGAACTCTTCGCTGAACCAATCTGTCTAATTTAGTTTATTATCTAATAGTTGAATTCATGAGTGAATTAAAGCTAGACCACCATGGAAACCCGTAATCACTCTATGGCCGTTTAGTCCTAGTATAGGACTCCCTACCGGTGTGCGACGATGATCCCGCCTCTCGGGACTCGAACATAGCATCTTCGGTATCGTGAGCGCACATTTAACCTTTAGACCACTGAGCCGGCATCCAACGGTGTTAAATTACGCTTTCTCGCTCAAGTAGTCAATTAGGGGGTTAGCGCATAGCCCACCATGTATCAGTACCAGGTTTTAGACACCGCACCTCATAACACTTACCTTATAAAGCATCACTTTTTCACTAACTCCTCACCTTAACATTCAACCAGATCATTTCATCGAAACTAACGAGGTCACCATCAGTGGCGATATCTTTTGAGATAGGTTTTAGAGCTTGTCAATGTCAATGAGCTCTGGCCAATTCATCGTGCAGGTATCGAACAGTTTACCGATCTTCATCAGTGTCAAGGGCGACCAACGTACATCAACCAATTGCACGCCACTGAAGGGTACATGCGGCATCTACCTCACTTTATTTCTCCTCTCTATTCTTACTAATTCACTTCGATAACAACGTTATGTTCGTTATATATAATCATCAAAGTAACTAAAGTGCCTGGATACAACGAGAAAGTAACCCATGTTAGGTTCTAACTGTGAGGTGTGCCTTTGACGAAACCTATTAGGTCACCATTCCCGTCCAACTCAGGTAGGTTCCCAACCATCCACACAGATTCCCTACATTGATGATCTACGAGTCCTTTTTTGGGAATCGTTTACTGTTACGGTTGATAAGAATGAACTATTCTTCAGGTTTATTATATCAAACTAATTCAAAATTTTTTATCATAAGGTAAGTTTTATAAAATGTTAGTTTATTGACTGAAAGTTATTGGGAGGAAAATCTTAAATTCACTAAAACTCATTATTTATATTCAAATGAGAGTTATTCACCATTAAGTTAACAAAGTACCAACTGACTTCCTAGGGGTCTTGTCTAAACAAGTTAAATTTTTTTTCTGGAAAATTAGATTAAACCATAAGATTTAATCTTTTATCCTGACAGTTTTTAATACTTAATTTACTGTTTGTAGTGAATATCCAGCTAATTAACTTGATCCAACAAGCATGTGATTCACAAATAGTATCATGATCATTGATTTATTCTACATTACCTTGATAATTAACAAATATGTCGAAAAAAGTCAAGTCCTGATTATGTACAGGTTAAATTTACTAATAGATTATACCTACAACATACTATTCAGTACGGAATTATTACCATTTCATTATTCAATATGAATGGTGGTGAATAGTCAAAGGTTATGGAATCATATATTAATATAATGCCATAACAACAAGTGTTTAAAATGTAATAAACATTGTCTATTTCAAATATAAGAAATTTGAAAAGTACATGTCTATGTTGATAGCTTGAAAGATGAAAAACAATTATCATAAAAAAGTACTTTCCATCACTTTGTTTACATCACCAAAGTGTATAATCCTAATCATTATGAGAATACATGTTATGATACAAGTGATTAATTTCTTCTAAATAGTACCCTTTTGACATTTTAAAAAGAAAATCGTAGAGGTTTATACGATTTAGGTCGCTTATATATATGAAAGTTATCAGTTTAGGCGTTGTGGAGATTGTTAAGTTTTTGATTGAGATCATGAGTCGATTTATATTAAATCACAATTGAGAACCTGGAAGCACTGGACGGCCGCTTCGTCCCATTGTGGGGCTCCTCAGCAGTGCGGATCCACGATCCCGCTCGCGGGATTCGAACCCAGAGCCTTCAGTCTCGCGCGCGAACTCTTAACCTACTGGACCACTGAGCCGGCATCCAACGATGTTAATGTCTAACCTCAACCAGTCTACGAAGTTTTGTGACTATCTTCCGTTGTGCTGAGGTAGACACCTGTTTCTGCCCAACATGGATTAGCCTCGCTGTTCACGGCAGCTTCGTGGACTGGTTGGGGTTAGACATTAAAACGATTGGTCCAGTAGGTTAAGAGTTCGCACGCGAGACTAAAGGCCCTAGGTTCGAATCCCGCGAGCGGGATCGTGGGTGCACACTGCTGAGTAGTCCCACAATAGGACGAAACGGCCGTCCAGTGCTTCCAGGTTTTCAATTGTGGTCTAACATCAATCGATTCATGATCTCAATCAAAAACATATGGAAGTGTTTTTTTCTGTCCGAAAAGATGATTATAATTGTTGATCTATGCAATATAAAAGAGGATACATTAAACGGTATTATGAACCATTTGGTGGTATTCAATCGGTTTGGATTATTATGTTTTTATTTTAATATCACATCTTTCCATAAATTATTTTCTTACTGGATTTCGTTGAAATTAAAAAGCTTATAATCGATTGTTAACATAGTTATCTGTGTGATGTGGGTTACTTATATCCACATAGGTAGTATATAACAGTGGTCAAACATAGAATGTATTTCAGTAGAAGACCGAGAAGGAAAGAACGGGAGCGAAACGTAATAGGTATGAAAATGCATGAACAATGACATCTGAGACAATGGACTGATATTTGTAAAGGAATAATCAAGTTTGAGACGATGGATTGATATTTTGCAAATTAACTATATACTATATAGTTTTCAGATTTTATTGAGGTGCTCTGTAATTTTGTATCGGCTGCATTCGGTTGTCCCCACTCGTGTTCTGTTCATTGCATCTGCATTATGCATTGTAATCTTAGACCTGAATTTAAAAATCTAAGTAGTTCGTCCCTATACTTTGATCTTATTATATACCTTAGTTACTACACAAACATTCATTCATTCATATAGAGGATAAGTAAATATAACATTGATTAGATTTATGATGGCTGAAATAATCAATAGATTGATTGGAAAGTTTTAAAAATCTATAGTGACAATGTAGGGGCTGGTAAGATATCAATTCCACATAGATTACACTAGCCTCTGGACAAATCAATCTATTCATTCTTCTCAAGCCACATTTTTACCCTGTCACTTATTCACTTCTAACAACTCCGCCAGGAGAGGTGCTGACGTAGCTTCAGATCACCACCTAGTTGTAGCCAATTTAAAACTGAAGCTGAAAAAGAACTGGACAAGTGGACAAACAGCACTACAAAGGTTCAATACAGCCTTCCTTCGAGATACTGACAAACTCAATGAATTCAAGATAGCTCTCAACAACAGGTTCCAAGCCTTACAAGATCTACTGAAAGAAGAAGAAACTAGTATGGAGGACAACTGGAAAGGCATCAAGGAAGCATTAACTTCAACGTGTCAAGAGGTTCTGGGCCTAAAGAAACACCATCATAAGGAATGGATCTCTATAGAAACACTGGACAAGATCAAAGAAAGGAAGAACAAGAAGGCAGCAATTAACAACAGCCGAACACGAGCAGAGAAAGTCCAAGCACAAGCTGAATACATAGAAGCAAACAAACAAGTGAAGAGGAGCATTAGAGCCGACAAGAAGAAATACGTGGAAGAACTAGCAACGACGGCAGAAAAAGCTGCTAGAGAAGGAAATATGAAACAGCTTCACGATACAACGAAGAAACTAGCAGGGAAATACAGTAAACCAGAGAGGCCGGTCAAAGACAAAGAAGGCAAGCCAATCACCGAAATTCAACAACAGCGTAACAGATGGGTGGAATACTTCGAGGAACTCCTGAATAGGCCGGCTCCAATGAATCCACCGGACATCGAAGCAGCACACATAGATCTTCCTATAGATGTCAACCCACCAACGACGGAAGAAATTAGAATGGCCGTCAGACAAATCAAGAACGGGAAAGCAGCAGGACCCGACAACATACCAGCTGAAGCACTGAAATCAGACATCGAAGCAACCACAAGCATGCTATACCTTCTATTCAAAAAGATTTGGGAGGAGGAACAAGTGCCAATGGACTGGAAAGAAGGACACCTCGTCAAGATTCCAAAGAAAGGAGATCTGAGCAAATGTGAAAACTACAGAGGCATTACACTACTGTCAATACCAGGGAAAGTCTTCAACAGAGTGTTGCTGAACCGGATGAAGGATGCAGTAGACGCCCAACTTCGAGATCAACAAGCTGGATTCCGTAAGGATCGGTCGTGCACAGACCAAATTGCAACACTACGGATCATCGTCGAACAATCAGTTGAGTGGAACTCATCACTATACATCAACTTCATTGATTATGAAAAGGCATTCGACAGTGTAGATAGGAGGACATTATGGAAACTTCTTCGACACTACGGAGTTCCTGAGAAGATTGTCAACATTATCCGGAACTCATACGACGGACTACAGTGCAAAGTAGTGCATGGAGGACAGCTGACAGATGCATTCCAAGTAAGGACTGGAGTCAGACAAGGCTGTTTACTCTCTCCCTTCCTCTTTCTTCTGGTGGTCGACTGGATTATGAAGACCTCGACATCTGAAGGAAAACACGGAATACAATGGACAGCTCAGAATCAATTAGACGATTTGGACTTCGCAGACGACCTAGCCCTCCTATCACGTACACACGAACAGATGCAGATGAAGACAGCCAGTGTAGCAGCAGTCTCTGCATCAGTAGGCCTCAGCATACACAAAGGGAAAACCAAGGTCCTCAAATTCAAAGCGGAAAACAGCAATCCAATCACTCTTGATGGCGAAACTCTGGAAGATGTAGAGTCCTTCACATACCTAGGAAGCATCATCGATGAACAAGGAGGTTCAGATGCAGACGTAAAGGCGAGGATCGGCAAAGCAAGGGTCGCATTCCTACAATTGAAGAACATATGGAACTCAAAACAACTTTCAACCAATATCAAAGTGAGAATCTTCAATACGAACGTCAAGGCAGTTCTACTGTATGGAGCTGAAACTTGGAGAACTACAACAACCACAATCAAGAAAGTACAAGTATTTATAAATAGCTGTCTACGCAAGATACTCAACATCCACTGGCCGGATACCATCAGCAATAGCCTTCTGTGGGAGAGAACAAACCAACTTCCAGCTGAAGAAGAAATTAGGAAAAGACGATGGAAATGGATAGGACATACATTACGCAAATCGTCAAACTGCATCACGAGGCAAGCCCTAACTTGGAACCCTGAAGGGAAGCGAAAAAGAGGAAGGCCAAAGAACACATTGCGTCGGATATAGAAGCAGATATGAAAAGGATGAATTACAACTGGACGGAGCTAGAAAGGATTGCCCAGGACAGGGTTGGATGGAGAATGCTGGTGAGTGGCCTATGCTCCTTCACGAGGAGTAACAGGCGTAAGTAAGTAAGTAAGTACTATCCACTTATTAATCGTGACTGTTTTTTATATGATCGTATGTGTGCTAACTACTTACCATACTTGTTATGTGACTGTAATTTATTTTTGTTCGACTATAAATATCGATTCACGTTCGAACAAATTGAGTTGGCTCACACAGCTTCTCCGATCAGTTTCACTTCGCTTTCTCCCCCTCACTTTCTTCTCTTCGTTTCTCTGATCGTCTCTCTGGAACAATGATTGTACGAAATATACTCATTTGAAGTCCATTCTCGTATTCGACTTATTTAATTCAGTTATTTCCCAACGGGATTTTAGTTGATGACTATATACGAGGATTAACGACATGAATATTTTGATAACAAGCAGCAAATGATCTACCTAGAGTCAGAATTAGGGTCACTAAAACAGTATCATCCAACAAATTATAACAGTGATTTTTGTAGTTGAGATCATGAGTCAATCGAAAGTGGACCACTATGAAAAGCCGGGAAGCACTGTATGGCTGTTTCGTCCTAGCATGAGACTCCTCAGCAGTGAACACCTACTATCCCGCCTCGCGAGATTCCAACCTAGGACCTAATGATCTCGCGCGCGAACGCATTAGAGCCAACAAGCAGAAATACGTACGGTTAAAGCTTCAAGAGAAGGAAATATGAGAAAGTTATATGACACGACGAAGAAACTAGCAGGGAAATATAGTAAATCAGAGAAACTCATTAAGGATAAAGAACGCAAGCCAGCAGGTGAGAGTTAAGAACAGAGGAACAGGTGAGGAGAACACTTTGAGGAACTTTGAATAGATCAGCCACACTAAACCCACCGGACATCAAAGCAGCATTTACAGACTTCTTATAGATGTGACTCCACCAACGACCGAAGGAATCAGGGTGGCTATCAAACAAAGCAAGAGTGGCAAAGCAGAAGGACCGAACGATATACCACCTGAAGCACTGAAGCCAGATACAGAAATAACTGAAAAGATGCGACACGTTCTATTCAAGAAGATTTGTGATGAAGAACAAGTGCTGATGGAATGGAAAAAAGGATATCCCATCGAGATACCGAAGAAAGGAAATGTAAACAACCGTGTGAACTGCTGAGTAATTATACTATTGTCATTATTAGGAAAAGTTTTCAACCGCGTTGTTCAGCGAAATGGAAAATTCAGTTGGCATTTAACTTCGATATCAAAAGGCTGGATACCGTAAATACCGGTTGTGAACAGACCAAATCGTGACACTACGGATTACCATTGAGCAGTCAATGTAATGGAACTCATCACTATACATCAACTCTCTTGACTATAAGATCTCAATAAAGTTCAGTGAGTTTGAGTTCATAAGATGTGGTGTATAGGATCTGAGGAGTGAGGGTGTTACTCATTGATGATATCAGATGATAATTGTTAGAGTTTGACCTGAATTTTGAAAATGTTGATTGTTAGTTTGTGTAATATTGACAGAATACGATTGTGTTTTATCCTAAACATAAAAATCCACAGGTTTCTGACAATTTGCCTACTGCAACTCATTGCTTATGTGTCATGAATTACTTTGAATTAGTTGTTCTCTGTAAATTGTCCCAAGTAAATATACTCTGATTTTGTACATTTGGTGTTTTCCATTTATTTGAATTTAAGGCGGCCTGCTTGAATATTATTAAACATCGAAATTATCGAATATAAATAGGTACATGGTTCTCCAGCTCCCTGTATACTGAATAGATCATACAATCAATGTTAACAATGTTTAAAGTAGGTATTTGCATTAGTGTATGAGAGACATGTAGTGTGAAACGAAATGTGTTAAGATAAAAGATTGTGTATATACGCAAGTGGTATGAGAATCAATTTCCCTGATCGGTGAATTTTAAGAAAACATACAATTTTTACAAATGATATGAATCGAAAATGTCATAGCATGCATAAAATGAAGATAAATGAACAAAATAAAGGAATGAATTCAAAGAAGAAGAATGTAGTTATAACTGAATGTTTGTGCTATTTTAATGTTCCAGTTAATTGTTTAACATATTCAGACAAGACAACTGATTAGAACCTTTGAATGTAATTGTTGTCATTCAGTTAATAAGAGATAAATAAAATGGAATAAGGAGTTCAGATTTACTTATTAATTGTTAGTTGCCATGAGACAGCTAATTATATTCCATCTATCCTATAAATACTGTTTAGATTTACCTATATATGTAAAGCTTCAGGTGTTAGTCTCTTTTTGTAAGAATTAAAGCCTTTTTAAATGATTCATGTATCATTGAAATCAATTGTATGACCCGATTCTATCAAATATAATGTTATCACTGATTTATTCACAAATTTTCTAACATCATCTGAGAATTTAGGAATATGCTTTAAGCATAGTTTGTGTTTCTTCACTTTCACATTCAGTTGTTTTAATGTTTCACTTATAAATGTGGCATTATATATTCACTAAATTTGATTTCATAAACACAATTCTATTGTACACGTACTTTGTTATTCTAAAGATAATTTGTTGTTCTATTCAGATGAACAAAACTGGGAGAGAATTGATGAATCATGTATGTTAATGTCTAAATAGATGTTTATTATTTAGATCTTGTTATAAGAAATTCTTGTTGTTTCAATTAAAAGTCTAGAGTATTGTTTATTAATCAGATTAGCAACAGGCTTTACGATAATATACATTAATAAGTATATACATATATGATAATTAATAAACTAATTAAATTGATTTTAAGTCAATGTCAACAATGAAATTGACTAAATTCACTTGGTGTTGTTTTACTTATGTTCTTCCCATTGTTATTTAGGACTACAATTGATCAGTCTCTAGTTAACATATGTACATACTGTGCGCGTAGCCTCGATATAAACTTAAGTCACAAGCTTTTTAAGCAAAGATGAATAGTATAGTGGATAGACTGTATAATTATCATGAGAAATAAAAAATATAAATTGATAACAGGATACTAAATGTACTAGTAGTGATCAGCCTTTCACTCAATAATCTGACTGAAGCTCTTTTCAAGGAATCTGATTGCTGAATGAAATGTTGATCTTATTTTAAATTCAATGATTGAAATTTTCGCAAACAGAATTTCCTCCGGTAAGGTTATAATTTATGGACGAATCAATCAGATTCACGATAACAGGTCTTGAATTTTAGCGCAAAATTTAATTCATCCATTTGGCTAAATAGAATTTTGGCATTATGGCTGAAATCAGTTTTGTGATGAAAACTTTAAATGTAATTCCTAACTTTAACCATCAATTGTAAATATTAATCCTAATTCCTCACACTGGTTTATAACCCTAATTTGGCCGTAGTATGTACGAGGACATTCTCAAGGTCTTTTTAGTGTTGCTCAAATGTCGCCCATAAATTATAGTCACAACAACTCCTCCGTAGTAATTTCGTGAATAAACTAATTAAAATAACAACTTTGAAAATACTACAATCTTCACAAATCTCCATACTGACAATAAAATAACAATCAATGAAAATTACGTAATAGGAATTATGTGTGCATTATCAAGTTAAATATATAAGGAGTGAAGAGGAGATATAAAAGGGTGAAAAAAATCAAGGAAGGGTACAAAAAATCAATAAAGTAATTTATTAATTCTTATTTCTTCTGTAAATGTAGATAGGAGTTTTAGTTCAGTTTGTTATCGTTTGTGATTATTTAGTGACCCTAAATCTGACTCCATTTGGATCGTACCGGATTGTTGTCAAATAATTGCTGTCAAAATATACATCTTCACTATTCTCTTATATAATCATCGACTTAACTCACATTAGTGTACAATGGAATTAAATAAGTCATATATGAGAACGAATTTCGAATATGTGTATTTCATACAATTGTTGATCCAGACAGATGATCAAAGGAACGAAGTAAAGTGAAATGATATGCGGTGGAAGCGTGTGAGCCAACTAGATTTAATCAAACATGAATCGATATTTATAGTCATACGAGTTGGGTATTGACTTTGACCTTGTCCAAACGACACAGTTTTTAGCTGAGTTGTCTGGTGATAAGCTTAATGTATTGTTCTCTACATGAGTAACTGAATTGGTGAATACACATCAAAATAAAAAAGTGAAATAATTGATCTTTTATTTTAGTAAACGCTATTGATCGACTAGAAAGTAACAAACATAGAATAAGCTATCTAATCTCGGCAATTCCAACATAAGGGATGAAGTCAAGATCTTTAGGCACTGTATATATTTAGACTAATCAATCATAGCATCTGGTATAATGTCAATAAATCGTTTATAAATCTCTCTTTCTAATAAATATTGAATCAGTAGCGAATACAAATATACAGTACATGTGGGACCATGTAGTACAATGTAGTAAGGAGAGACGACCAGACGCTGATAAACATAGCAAGCTATCACAAGAGTGTTTACCATTTACAAACTTCTGGCTGGCCACGTCTTAGGGTCATCACTATTCCACTAGGGTGGATTGATCAGTAGTGGTAAGTAAATCCCCTAAATAAATAGCTCTGTAAGTTTTCGACCATATTAGTTTTAATGGACTCACCTAGCTGAAGGAGCTCGGTCATGTATCCACGCCAGGTCACGAGTGGAAATGTCGTGCTCAACATCCCCTGCAATCGCTAACCAGTCTAGATCAATCGATTCTCGATATATTGATAGCCTATCAAATATATCTTTGAACCTCCTCACTCCTGACTTTTGATTTCACAAGATCGGCACAATTCATAGTAGAAGTTATTACTGGTTAAATCATTGTCAAACTTCAAATACCTGTGACATGTTCAACAACATTCAACCACATAAAAACATGATACCTACACTGACTAGAATAAAACGTTTATATAACAAATGAAAGTCAATAAATTTTAGTAGTATGTAATTTTATATTTAATTTTCTTTTTCTTTCAAATAATTCTTGTTACATCTCTATTGGATACTGTAATATTGTACATAATTGATTTTACAAAAAATTATTTAACTTATTATTTAAACTAGTTGTCAGGGTTGATTACCCTTATCTACATATAACATAATAAATGAATCGCTTTGCTATATTTGACACTACTTTTATTGATGTTGATTAAAGGATGATAAGGATCATTGATGATTCATAAAATGATTACCACGAATAATCTCATTGAAACATTTGATGAATCACTTTCATATTAGAGTGTTTTAAAACAGCTGTGTTTTTGTTTGTTTTTCTTTGAAAAACTTTATCGTTACTTTTCATACTTTTTCTAAAATCTTTATTTAATCATGTAATGTCAGTATCAATACGAAGTAGTTTGATGAGTAACTTAGTTACTACATAGTAATAAATCGATAAATTTTACATAACATTACAATCAATAAATTGATAAAAATGAATGATGACTAGTAGTGAAATTCAAGATGGGAGTTTTATCCCATTTGAGACTCGTCAGCTAAATGTACATGCATTTCAGTGTTGATGTTCATTCCGGCAATCGAACCCAGTACTGTTCGCTTGAAATGCCATCGTGTTACACACTTAGCTACTGATTCTTGATAGCTACCTGCTTGTGCAACGGGGTGAAGTTTAAATTCAATTAGTATTATTTACATGAATCTTCCTATTGATGTTTAGCATTGCAATTGATCAGTGTGTTATTGGCATATGTGCATACTATGCACTGTATACTGGTCAATTGCAGTCATAAATAACAATAGGAAGATTCAAACAAACAATATCAAGTGAATTTAAGCTTCACCCCATTGTACAAGCACGCGGCTATCAGGAATTAATAGCTAAGTGGTTAACGCGATCGCATTACAAGATAATTATATATGACTGTATTCAAATGAATCCACGATACAGTGTAGTGTCTTTGTTTCGTTAATCAATCACCTTGATTACCGTTATAATATAAATCTTAACGGTAATGAAAATCAGAAGGTACTGAGAAGCGGTAACTACAGTTTATTAAAGGATAGCACAGATCACAAAGCTATAAGCACATCAAGCGAATTCGAAGCGGAGAAGCGAATGAGTACATACAAGCAAATACAGAAGCGAATTTATAGTCAAATTGAATACGGCACAGCTAGACAAGTTGAAGGCTAATAATAGGATTTGAGTACATATATACATGGGGAGGAGGATAAATCACAACTGATATTTAAGTAAACACTGGTAGATCTGATAGAACAGAGAGGTCTTGGGTTCGAATCTCGCGAGATGGGATCGTGGATGTGCACTGCTGAGAAGTTCTACAATAGGACGAAACAGCCGTCCAGTGCTCCCAGGTTTTCAATGGTGGTCTAACATCAATCGGTTCATGATCTCAATCAAAACAAAAGTTATTTGAATACAGCAAATATCTCTGTTAATAAAATGGATATTTAATGAGAAAACACCATAATTTATGAGGTGAATATTTTGTTTATATGGTCAATAAAGATTTCAAAGAAATTAACATCATTAAATGTTAAAACATGATTTTCTTTTTGTTTAAAAAAGTAACTTAGTACTATGTTTTATTGCTTAATTTAGACATGGTAAAATTTAGGATGACAGAGAATTGATTTATAACTACCTTTTTGTTATTTGGCTTGATTTTAAACTTTCATGTGTGTATTTCAAACCCATATTCATAAGTGTAAAGTTTTTTGTAAGAGTTTAAACTTGTAAGCTGTTGTTAGTGTGTAATGGAATTTGTTCGTCTTTATTTCATATGTTTAGTTCAAGCGGACTGTCTTGATATTGTCATTTAATTACAAGCTTTTGAATAGATAACTCTGCCTGTTGCTATTCTAGAGTTACTGCCGGTCCCAAGTTCGGGTAAAGGAGAAGGGTTGAGCATAGGGTTAGTGACCTAATCCCGTAGAAAACTAACTCTCTAAAATAACGCTAACCAGAAAAAATAATTTTGACTAGATATCAACAACGGGAAAATATAACCCCTGACAAATAACTTTATATTCATTGAATAATTAATAACAAAGTGGACTCAGTAGCTCAGTGTATAATATGTTTGTATTTGTAGAGATAAGTGCAAGGTTCACATTTTATTGTAAAGATTAAATTTGCGATTCAGATATATCCCGTCGACAAGTCACATCTAGACTGAAACTCAAATAACACACAAATAATGTTTAAAGCAGTTTATTTACACACTTCATCAAACGATAACTGATTTTGTGAAAGTTTTGTGAAACAATATAAATGATAAAATATCAATAAAGAGTATGATTCTATGAATCTCTCTAACAGATTCTTTTTTAATATAAAATTTCCGTTACCAATCACTTTATTCTATTCAATCTTTTTAACAGAACAATGTCATGTACCAATACATGTATCGTTTATCAAAAGCTTGGCTGTTAAAAGATAAATTAGTCATGTGACCAATAGGTTCTATTTACTCATTTGATTTTATGTTCAGTAGAGTTTTTTTTTATTTCCAATAGGCTTCAGTGGTCAGATTTCCAAAATAAAAGGTTTGTTTTATCCAGGCTAATAGTAACTCCACCATTATCTTTCCGCAGCTTAGCTCATTTTTTCTATGGAATATAGTACTTCTCGATAAATGAAAAAAAATTCGAAGATTTAAATCATGAGTCAATTAAAGCTAGACCACCATGGAAAACGTGGAAGCACTGGATGGCCGTTTCGTCCTGGTATGGGACTCCTCAGCGGTGCGCATCGACGATTCCGGTCTAGCTACCATTGACTCATGATTACAATTTGTGAAGTTTCTAAAATCTCCACAAAACCCCTTCTGATAATAATCATCTGCTCACTAGTGACTGAATTCAAGAGATACTCCTGGAGTTCTAGTGGGAAGCCGTTACCAATGGAGTCCATCCAGGTCTCTTGTGAGATATCAACTCACTGAAGACAATGGTGTACAGTGGCGCAACTTCATGGATTGGTTGAAGTTAGAAATTAACACCGTTGGACGCCGGCCGACTCAGTGGTCTAGTTGGTTAAGCGCTTGGCGCGAGACTAGTAGGTCCTGGGTTTGAATCTCGCGGGGTGTGGAATCGTGGATGCGCACCGCTGAGGAGTCCCATACTAGGTAAAAACAGCCATCCAGTGCTTCCAGGTTTTCCATGGTTGTCTACCTTCGACTGACTCATGATTTCAATCTGTGAAATGAAAAAACACCCTGATAAACCGTAAAGTAATGTAGCCGTACTTTAATTATCCACACAACAGATAACCAAATACTAACAAATTCGAAGTAAATCAAATGTATGGTCACTTCTGAACTATCGTAACTCCTTGTTAAAGTATTGATAAGATAATCCAAAATATCAGTATTTTTTTCTGACTAACCTATGCTGCTAAACTTTGATCAATAAATTTATAAAAACGAACATTCTAGATGACTTAGAGAACCATATTCGAAATTCTAATCAAAAGCTATAATTGATAGACTTGAGCAATATCAAGAGTAAGGGAGATATTATGATGACCACACAGTATGGTGAATTGATTGATGAAAATTTGAACTATTAGATTGAAGATTAAATGATCAAAATGTAACATGCTTATCTTAAAGCTAATGGATTTAAATTTTGATCCCTGAAAATGTAATATAATTAAAAAGAATACTCAATTTTCAATAGTTCTGAAGATGCCACAGGTGTTTTGAGTTTGACAACGCTTTACCCAGTAACACCTCATATTAAGCATACCCACCAAGTGAAATCAAAAGACAGAAGCTAGAACGTTCGAAGATACCTTTGATAAGCTATCAATATATCAAGGATCGTCTGATCTAATCTGGCTAGCGACTGTGGGGGTTGTTGAACACGGCATTCCCACTCGTGACCTGGTGCGGATGCATGACCGAGCGCCTTCAGCTAGATGAGTTCATTAAAACTAATGTGGCCAGCATCCAATGTCGAAGACTTACAGAGCTATTTATTTTGAGAATTTATTTACCGCTACAATTCTCGTCAATATAGTTTACTTATACTATACTTATATTATCATTTTGTTTAATATGAATAGTGATTATTTCACAACTAATTTGCAGACAACTGAACAATTTACGTGTATATCAATATGAACTCTGCCTATAGCTTTTCTAGAGTTACTGCCGGTCAAAAACCCGGGTAAAGGAGGAGGGTTGGGCGTGGGACATACATTACGAAAATCACCAAACTCCATCAAGCGCTAACATGGAATCCTGAAGGGAAAACGAAAAGAGAAAAATCAAAGAACACACTGCATCGGGGAATTGGAATCAGACATAAAAAATGATGAATATTAACTAGAAATAACTGGAAAGGATCGCTCAACACAAAGTTAGATGGAGAATGCTGGTGAGTAGCCTATGGTCCTCAACAAATAAAATATTCTCTTAGAACATATCATTTTAGTTTTATTTGATTCATTGGAAAAAACTACGTGAAATTTTATTTGTTTTATAGACTAACTAATAGACATCATTTAGATAAGATTAAAAACAACAACAACAATATCAAACCAATTTTGGTAGATTTTACTATTCAATGTAAATTTATTTTTTATTCTATTGGGAACTAAATGACATGGGATACATGACAGTTGAATGTTGAATAAGTAAATTTTTTTCTTAAAATATCAGTGTGACATTATTATTATCTTGGTTAAATGATACATGTGGGATTCTTTCCTTAAACGTTTGTCTTACTGATGATAGAATGAAACATTAATACTGGATTTGATTAAAAGTTATAATCCAGATTATTCTTAATTTAGATAACGTTAAGGAATTCATTCAAGAAGCTAGTACCATATCAGAAAGTGATCGATTCAATTCAGAATACCAACAACATATAGATTTTTGCTAATAGTAATGAATAGCATGACTTTATTAGTTGTGTTCTTTTTGTCAATGAAATACCCATGTTTTTAACACAAAAGATTGAAATAACAGAAGTTTTGATATAAAAGTTTTATTTTATTTCATTACTACATTGTAAATCATTAAAATATTGTACTTGAGACTAGAGTTCTAACGCATGAAGTGAACTATGGACAGTATGACCTCTTCCTATTGACGATACTAAAAAGAAATGGAGAAAAAACAAGTATTCGTTTACTAAAAATATAGTTTAGTAGGCTTATGGCTAAAGATTTGAAGAATGTTCTCTTTTCACTGTAAACTATTGTAGTGTAACCTCAAGTCGCGGTTGACTATGATCACCAATACAGGAAAATTAAGTGCCAGTTAACCGATAAGTTCTCCCGCAGGCCAAATATCAGAAGGCAGTTGATGGCTGTGGTCAAGATGTATTTGTTGGCGATCTCGTGGTATCGAAAGAATACCGAGATCTTGCCAAAGGAGTACAAGTATGGTTACTGAGCGTAATCGAATTTGTACAATTTCACAATCAACGGAAGAATATGTGTATTTTGGTACGGTTAAACAAACAAGTACGGCAAAACGAGCCCCGGTACAATTGCTTACAATAGTAATTGTTTCCATTACAGCAGTCACTTTCTCTCTGATAAAAGTAGGTCATCACACTATCTTTCTAATAGGTTCCCCAAAGTTATTTAGTCGATTGTACACTTTAGTTTTATCTTAGAATGGTACAAAATTTACTTTGTGGCTGTTGGTTCATAAGTCAATAGGATAAAAACAAGAATGTAATCACAACAATGGCGTAATGCTGGTCTAAACAACCTGGACTTCCTGAATGCTTAGGTATAAATACCTTGGTGAATACACAACTCCAAATGTCGTTTGGTTCTCTAGTTCCGTAATTCGCGTACTTGATCTTACACTCTGTGGCCACCATTCCATAAAAAATGAGACATCTAATGCTTTCTTTTTCATGTAGAGAATCTCTGACTGTTTGATTGCTCACATTTATACATCATAGGTGTGCACACAAGTGAATAACCGATAATCGTAGTGTTTACATATGTTGAACAATTTATTGTTTGAATAAACCATACAAACTATATATATGATACCTATTGAACAAGTCATTGGCTATCTTGACTCAGCAGCTAAGTGGATAAGGTGTCGGCCTTCGATGAGCAGAGTACTGGAATGAATTCCCTTTGTGAACATCAACACTAGAGTGTAAGTACACCCATTTGACAAGTTCTATTTTGGTTGAGACGCGCGTTCGGGGTTCTAATGTTAACCACAATTCATGTATTCTATATGTAACTCATATATCCGAAGAAGATTAAATTATGGGTAACTTCCGAGAACTATTTATAAATATATATTCTTATTATATAACTGTTAAGTAACTAGAATATATATTTTTAAATTTCTTTTATCATAAGCTTTCGATTGATATATTGGTTATTGTTATATGACTTACTATTCTTAATTTATTCCCAATCTATTAGTTACAGCCTCTCATACTCACAGCCACTTCTAGCTTGATCATGTATAACTGCCATTTTCCATTTTATGGTGTGATGCAGTCCAGTTAGCTTATATATAAGCTACATATCTGAAATATATTAATTATGCACTGGAGGCGGATATCGTGTTCTGGACTCAACTGGCAGGGCTAAGCGAGAAGGACCAATAATGATTCAGAGTTAACGCAAGACTGCTAGTTCTCTTTTTGACATATCATCGGTTTAGCACGAGAATAAGGTTATATAGGTTAGTGTTCTGATTGATAACTTTGTCATGTGATAAATGAAAGGGTAAAAGTCATAAAAATAACTTAATACGAAGTGACTATTTTGAGGCAATCTTCACAAGCTGAACCTACACCAACAAAGAGCGATAAAAATGTGGTCAGCAGTATCATCGACGGTAAAACTAAAACCCTTTCTAATAATGATAGAAATAACTTCAAATACTAAGATACAGAATATGTACACGAAATCATGAAGGAATTGTAAGAATTTTCGCTTTAAACGGTAAAATTAGAAATATGGTAAGAGAAGAGAATCAAGAATCCGTTTAATTCATCAGAAATCACTTATTCAGATATTTATTGTATACTTTAATGAATGTAATCAAGTTAACATCATGTAAATAAATCAAAACTAAATTGACAAAGGTAAATCTGATCAATATTCAACGTTAATAATTCATTTTCAATGAAGATAAACAATTTTTGGAATTACAAATGTAGTGTCATTTAATTGTTACTGAGTTCTGGTCAAACTACCCATCATAGTGAACTGCTTCTATATTAGACGATAAATCCCTGAACGTTGAACAGTTTGCCGAATATTGTCGAGCTCAAGGATGACCATCGTAGGTGAATCAATAGAATATCATAGCCTAGTCATGCAACATTGGTTTTACTCTCTTTTTTCTCTAACATTTTCTTACTAATACATGCTGTTGTTTCAGTAAGGTTTTGTTTATTCTGTATAGTCATCAAGGAATCCAGTTCTCCTGGTTATCATGATAGAATAAGCCAAATTATGTATCAACCGTAAGATGTGACTTTGATGTAGCTTGGGGTTCATACTAATCATGTTCAGCTAAGGTAGACACTCATCATTGACCTAGATCACCCACATCAGTATTCTACATAAAAACGTTACGCTGAATCATAAATATCTCTGGTTTATTCTCTAGAGAAACTCCTCCTGGAGCCCCTCTGGGGCTACTTCCGGCCCCAAGCCCGAACAAGGGAGGAGGATCGAGCATGGAGTTAGCGACCCCATCTCGTAGAAAACCAACGCGCTAAGAATACGCTAACCAGAAAAAATTATTCAAACCAATTAAACTCTGCTCTGGGAGTCAAAAGGTCTTCATGAAGAAGAGTTACGACGCCTTATGATGAAAGCCAAGTTCTTTCGAAAGCCACGAGGCTGATGCCCATTCTGACAACCAGAGCAACCTTTTATTTAAGTACATAGAATCCTCGTACAATATGCTATTCTGTAAATAATTATGCAGATATTTTTTTGGTAGAGTTTTGTTCTCTGATCTGGATGGTTTGGTCGTGGAGCGACATCATCATGTCGTCCAGGAGAACGATGAAAGCTCCACGACCAAACCATCCAAAATCATCCACCTGAGCTACAAATCTTCTCTACCATCTGAAGATATTTTTACCCAATCTAAACATAAAACCATTTTTACCATAGTGTTCAATAAATTTATCATTATTCACTGAAGAAAATTAAATTATGTAAAGCGAACTTTAACCTTGACCTTTGTAAAATACTAAAAAATCAACAACTTTGATAAGTTGTTTCCTATTACACATTCTATCATGTTAGCACTTATACTTGTTAAGCATAATGTACGTATTGAATATGAAATTTTGTTAAAAACAAGTAACCAATTGAATATGTAACTAATCAAAAATGTACATTGATGAATGAATCATTAATTTCCTTTAGGTCAAACAGGGTTATGGCTGTGATTCTTTAATTATTGATATTACAATCATCCAGTAAGATTTTTATCGGTGTACCCCCTAAAGACAAAATGTTTATTTGCTATATAAAATGTTAGATATTTTTTGAATACAAATTTTGATACAGAATACTTTATTTTTCTTATGTCATAACCAAATATTCAGTTAAACTAAACATTTTTATTCAAAACATGAAATGATTTAAGTTAGACAACCAGTATGAAATTCTTCATCAGTGAATATCTATGAATCCACAGCCAGGAGTCAAACTTAGCATGTTCGAATTTACGCCTGTAACTCTTAACCTCAAGACTACTGAACTTATAGCTTAATTAATCTAAGATATTGCATCACTATTTTCCATTGTTTTAGGTTGGTTAAACTCTAGTATTTATACCTTCTCGTTAGAATTCTAGAATTTTCTCCCAAAGCTAGTCACTAATGAGTAATCAGTAATTATCAGGATGGTAGCTGTTTAGAACACAGGTTACAGGATCGTTGATGCTCACTGATGAAGAGCTTTATAATATGAAGTGACGGTCGCCCAGAGTTTTAATTGTTGCTTATTCTGTATTGGTTCGCAAGCTTGATAAAACTCAATAATCGACACAATTCTATACCGAAAAATAAACAATGATTCGATTTCTTTTGATTTCTTCAATTAAATAAGATGGTATATGTGAAGGTTATGCAAATTTTGAGGGTAACGTTCCTTATTATTAGATAGCAGAAAGAGTCCAGTCAGGCGTTTTTCCACGTAGTTCATGTGAACTACAAGTGAATGTAATCGAACTTATCATTGGCAATATAACAAACAGAACCAACAATCTTTTTTTGAGCACACAAATAATACCATACTACTTTATTTTAAAATTCAGTAGATTGTGGCTTATAGAAGTGGTTTCTCAAGTGTCATAATGAGTCAGATAAAACATATGCTGTGTTTAATAACAATATATTATATGTTTGTACCGTAGTTCCATCAGTAATATATTCCAGCCAACGACAAAGTCAGAATTTTCAATACAAATGTCAAGACAGTTCTACTGTACGCGGTGGAAACCTGGAGAACAACGAAAGCTATCATTCAAAAGATAAAAGTGTTTATTAATAGCTGTCTACGCAAAATACTTCGAATCCGTTGGCCAGACACTATTAGCAACAACCTACTGTGGAAAAGAACAAACCACATCCCAGCGGAGGAACGAATCAAAAAGAAGCGCCGGAAGTGGATAGGACACACAATGAGGAAAGCATTCAACTGTGTCAGAAGGCAAGCCCTCATATGGAATCCTCAGGACAAAGGAGAAGAGGTACACCAAAGAACACGTTACATCGAGAAATGGAGACAGACATGAAAAGAATGAACAAGAATTGGATAGAAGTGGAAAGAAAGGTCCAGGACAGTGTGTGTTGGAGAATGCTTGTCGACAGCCTATGCTCCACTGGGAGTAACAGGCATAAGTAAGTAGGTAATCTTTAAAAATATCCACCAGCCAGATTATATGATATTTTATTAGCATTAACTTATTTTTTATTATAATGGACAGAGTATACTTACTAGATATTCCAATGAATAATATCAATAATAATTAATGTCCAAAATCTTATTGCATAAAAGGAGTAATAATTAATTGGAAAGTTAAATGTGTTTTATGATGGAAGATTTTAGTATTTTCCAGCATACAAGTTAAACATTAACATTGTTAGATACCGACTCAGTTGTTAAGCAACTGCACGCGGGACTGAAGGCTCTGGGTCCGAATCCTGCGAGCAGGGTCGTGGATACGCACTGCTGAGGAGTCCCACAATAAGACGAAACGGCCTTCCAGTGCTTCCAGGTTTTAAATGGTGATCTAACATCAATCGGTTCATGATCTCAATCAAATACAGAACATTATTAGATATTTGATAAACGCTTTGTTCCATTTTGAATAAATCTTTTGTCTCACAGCAGGTATAGATTTAAAAAAGTTTTGAGAGAATGGAAATTTTTTTAAACTGTGCATTTTAATTTATACCATAAATTAAATTGAGTAATGAAAACATTGAAAACTAATGAATACTGGGCAAATGTTTCATCTTATTAGGATAATTAGTAATAGGCATACTGCATATCTAGGAATTAAAACTGTTAATATTAAAAGTTCCGATGATGCTTCCAATTGTGGATTTAGCAGAGAACTACCACTCCTGATAACGAGAGTCATCTGAAGTAAGAATTATATGCAAAGTTCCCTGGCGTTCACCACCAACCATCTAATAATCAAAGAGCAATCATCAGAAATGATAATAATATTAACTCTATTATTAGCATTATTTGTCAATAATAGTGGTCCGGGATCAAAGGTATTATTATTCTGGATAGAAATGTCTACAATAAAACCTATGTATTCGACAATTGGTTTCTCTAACCTGTAAAGGTTATTAATCAACAGAAAACTAGATGCCTAACACTTTTTCCTAATTGTATTTGATACCTTGTTATGTTCATTTTTACCCATCATGAATAAACAGGTGCGGACATTTATTTCCCTACGCTGACAAGTGAATTCCTTATGAAATCAGGAGACCTGCAGCAATCATCAAGCAGAGTAAAAAACATCGTTTTGCATATTTTTTGCCAAGAACAAAAAGAATTTCGATTCCCAACAACTGCTAGGTACATTAATACTATTACTGAATCAATATTATAACCGTCTCTGACGAAGACTTTTTAATTGTTTTATCAGAATCAAGACTGAAGGAATCGTAACTCCAGGAACTACTTCATGGTTTATTATTATCATTATATATACTCTTATTGAACAGTGATTAAGAAACTGGATTACCATTTCTATGTATTCCATTTATCATAAGCTTTCGGTTAACCCATAAACTACTATCATGCGACTTGTTATTCCTATTTTATTGTCGGTCTATATTTTACATCAGTCACTTTCATCTTGTTTACATATGATTGTCATTTTCTATTTTATGGTGTGATACAGTCTGGGGTGCCTGTGGATATAAAATACATTTGTTTAAAATATGATATATCAGAGATCGTTTGCTTCTTTTGGACTCAGGGGAGGTCGCAGCTTGCGAATAAAGGACTAATAGAGTCCGATTGTCCCGACAAGGTTAATATTGCTAGTCGTTCATATAACTGGTCAATTAGGGGATACTAGTATATCGAGGAAACAGCAAACATGAAATAAATAAAATTAGAATCCAGATTCTGATTGATGACTTGGCACATAATATTGATCGGCGGTCTCAAGGCATAACAACTATTGGGTAACTGAATATACATAACATAAAGTCTTAAACCTGAAAAGCATATCACTCTGTCCTCCTAAACAAAGCATATCTACACACTTGGAGAAACCAATAGGACCAGAACCAACTTTACTTAGTCGCACATTAAGAGATGGTTACTGAGCTGTTGTTTTAGCGACTGACATCTAAAATATTTACACTAACTGTACATTTTGTAACAACAAACTTTATGTTTGTCAAATAGATGAAGGAAATACATTATCACATTTCTAAAAATGTTCTCCACCTAATAGTAACTAGTAATTTAGCGATGATATGCTAATTATCTATTAATAAACACTGATAATGATTTCATTCATTTCAGGCAGTTGAAGACAAATTTCGTGCTAGTTGGTACTGATCAGTAAAACATTTTCAGTCTTTTAGAAACTGATATATCTCATGTGATTTAGCGTCACAAACAGACATGTTTGTCAGACTCAAATTGTCATGTTATAAAACTGAGCTGTTTATAGCGGTTCATTGAAACTAATATTCCAACTATCAGTTTATTTATTTTCAATACAGAATACATCAATTAATCAATCAAACAAGTTTTCTCAGAATCACTGAAAAACTCCCATTATACTAAAATACAATTATATGAACAAAGAATATTCTTTTCAATGGATTTCCCAACAGGTTCTACAATTAACTCATATCCAAATTAATAATCCATAAAAATGGTCAAGTTTACGGCAGAGTAATTCATGTAAACAAAGCAAGAGCAGCGTATCTACAACTGAAGAACATCTGGGAATCAAAACAGTTGTCAACCAACGCCAAAGTCAGGATTTTCAATACAAATGTCCAGATAATACAAGACTTTATTAACAGCTGTCCACGCAAAATACTTCGGATCCGTTGACGAGACGTTAACAACAACAACCTACTGTGGGCGAGAACAAACCAGATTAAAATTGCTTCATATTTTTCTTTCTATCAACTAGTTCTTTCTTCCCGTACTATTTCCTTATATGCAATCGTTCTTTTATACATTACTGCCATTAAAGTGACTATTTCTATGAATTCGTTATTCAATTTTGTTATGCTAATGAGGTATGGCAACTTGGACCGCTGCATATATGTTCCTGATACTACATTGTATCTGACTGACTAATAATCTTGACGAAAGTCTTTTTCTTCTCGAAATTTCACCTTCTTTACAAATAAAGATAACACAGATGTTTTTTACATAACAATAAAAATTAAATTGTAATTTAAATGTCATGGAACTTTCCTGAAGAAGAAAGAAGAAGAAAAAAAAATGTCGCTTAGTAAACCGATACAAATTCAGATATGGATAAGAAACGAACTGATATATCACACAAATCATCGTAACAAAACGTTTGTATGTGAAACGAGAAAAAAATGTTAAAAAGAAAAGTATACTGAATGATTATTTAAGTGTGCAATTGTTAGGGGTGTTATTTTTTCTGGGGGGGTAAACTTTATTTTTTGTGTTAAATAAATATTTAATTGTGTGTGAACTAGAAGAAAAATATCCTTCATCATTTTTTAATCATAAATTGATTGTAATCTTTGTTAGAACTGGGTTTGTTTTCCTATGTTCTATATTATATGATTAAGTGTTTTAATGGGTTAGTATATTATTAAGTGGTTATACTTTGTGATGGTAGTATGTTCTTTGAGCTGGATAGTTTAGTCATGAATCTTCGATTGTCTTTCCAGGTAAAATCATCAGAAAAAAACTTTGAGGCAATGAAGATTTCATTACTAAACTATTCAGCGCAGGGAAAATAATACCTCCTAAAATCTTCTTCCTTAGAGGCAACTATTTTTCAGTATCGCAGTTAAACTAAAATTCATTTAAGGAATGACGAATGATCTGGTGGAGCAGACTTTGTATGACAGTTAGGAATGTCATATATAAGCGAACAATATTATTTTCGATTAGATCCTTATCAGGCTTTATTCTAATATACAGTAATATAAAATACTATATTAATATGTGAGATACAGGTACATCCAACTGACGAGTCCCAAATAGGCACAAAACATGCGTCCTGGATTCCATTGCTAGCCAGTATCCATCTTTGCTTAGAATACTTGTGAATTAAGACAACGTCGAGACAATACTCACTGGATGCACATGTGCCAGTAAGAGACTGATCAATTACAGTCCTAAACATCAATGGGAAAATTCAACTAAACAATACCAAGTGAATCCAAAGTGTTTTAATTTTTTATGAAATATGATATAAGGTGAAAAGTGTTGTTTCGGAGAAATTAAGCCGCCTAGAAATGATCTAAAATGTCTGTCAAATTAGATAACTAATTCTTCATAAAGAATATTCTATAATAATTATCATTTCAAGACTTTACAGTTGATGACATGCAACTAATTATGAAGGTCATGATGATAAACTTTGTTGATATAAGTGATTTTGTAAATAGCAAACAACAATGGAATGAATATAAGTTCTTAGATAAAAAAATTTCATCTTAACCAGAAATCAATTACAAATCCATTTACGACATGGAAGAAGTTAATAGTCGATTCATTTTAATTTACAAATCTTTATCACTATACAAACACAACATCACTAGGGGTAAAACTGAAGACTCTTAAACTTCATCCTTAATGAGAACAACTTGAGATTATTTGATCAAAATTTTTAACTTCAGTCAGGTGACTATAAAGCTTATCAGACATTTAATCCTGACAATAGCAAATGCTTCGTTCTTTCGAAGCCTTTTACTGGAGTTTCAGGAAACTGAGTTCAGCGGTAACCACTAGTCAAATGTCTCATACTCTTTGTTTCGTTAGCTAGTTTGTAAAATTGTAGTTAGTCGAAGTTTAGTTTCGATTACAAACTAGTACTGATCCAGGAGTTTTTAAACACGGTTTATTCATTTAAGTATGCTTTTATTGTCAACTTTGATCATATCATAATTAATAGAATTTGATGAACTTCATGAGAGCAATCGCTCATACTGTTACCTTTTTACTAGTTTTAAGTAATTTGTCCGTGGAAATTATATAATGATAGCGGGTCAGTGATCTAAGGGTTAAGCATTTACGCTCAAGACTGATAGGTCCTCGGCTCGAATCACGCGGGGCGAGACCATGGATGCGCACTGCTGACGAGTCCCATACTAGGATGATACAGCCTTCCAGGTTTCCCATGGTTGTCTAGCTTAAATTGACTCATGAATTCAATTATCAAATTACTACAATCTCCACAAAACCCCTCACCGATTACAATACTATGATTTTTAGTTAACAAGAACATTATTCAGTATTTTGATTAAACAAGCTTAACACTGTTCTATTATTTATTGCTTCCTTTTGTTTGATATATATCATTATTGTTTAGAATGATTGATTTGACAGATCAACTCTCTGAATACTTTATTTGACTGAAATTAACGGATAACATGACTTATTTTTTAGCAATACACTAACAAACAACCTATTAGCATTCTTTCCTTAATTTAATTTTCAGATTTTAATGTTGATCTGGATATTTTTTCTCTTGTGTACATTGAGGAATCCACATTCAACACGATATATACACACATATACAAGGGCATATACTGAATGTTTCTTAACTGATAGAAACCATTTCAAAGGAAAAAAGATAATTTCTGTTTAAACTTAATTATGTAAACTTTGGTTTTATAAAGAAACGATATCTTATTTTACATCAGCTAATTGTTGAAATATATTCAAAGATTTAAATCGTTACGAGATTAGACTGAATCGACAGAGCACTAAACAGTTAAAGCTCTAAGTTTGTTCCTTCACAATCTATTTCTGTGTAAAATGTTTAGGGTTTCTTACTGATCACTTTAGTTTATTTAAATCCCATGTTCTCTTTTAGTGAACAGAACACGGGTGGGGACAATCGAATTATATTAAGCCCAACCTTACAGAGTTACTTGGTTAAAATAGAAAAACCATACTACAATATTTAATTTGCAAAATGTTCAATAATTGTCTCGAACTTCGTTGTTCTTGCATTTCCATACTAATTGCTTTCTATTCCCACTCTTCCTTTCCTGATCTTCCTCATCTTTTGCCGCCAGACATTACATTCCTGACTCGCGTCATATACTACTTATATCAATATAAGTAGCACGCACCACACTCTTACTGATATAATGAGATTAAAAGATAAAATTACATTTTCAACTCATTAAAATTCTTATTCAATATTGCATCCGTTTTTAATTTAATATGTTGATTATTCAGTGTAATACTTGTTTTGTCTTCGTGTACTGTTTTCTTCGATTTAATATTGATTTTCTTCAGTGTATTGTTTAATCTTTGTATTGAATTAACGTGAATTATGTTCAGCATGATATATAGTATATGATTTTCAGTATAAGGTTGTGGAGATTATCAAATTTATGATTGAGATTATGAAACGATTGATCTTAGATCACCATTGAAAACATGGAAGAGATAGGGTAGAGACAGGTATCTACCTCAGTACAATGAAAGATGGTCAAGTAATTTCGTTGAAGTTAGACATTAACACCGATGGATGCCGGCAGGCTCAGTAGTCTAGAGGTTAAGCGTGAGCGCGCGAAACCGAAGGTCGTGGGTTCGGATCCCGAGAGCGGGATCGTGTGTGTCCCACAATGGGACGAAACGGCCGTTCAGTGCTTTCAGGTTTTCAATGGTGGTCTAACATCAATCGATTCACGATCCCAATCAAAAGGTATATGATTTGTTATAATTCTGGGAAGTTTTCGTACATGTGATTTGTTTCCTAATTAATCATAAAATATGTGTACAAATCAATATACAAGTGAGTGTATTTCCTACTACAGTTTTCGTGATGTTTGGAATTAAGTAAATCTTTACTTGTACCACTCTTCTGTTTCTTTTTTTTAACTTCGCGTTGTGGGAATTGTAGTTTTTCCTCGTTTTTAGAGTATAAGTACTAAGTGACTCAGATATAACACTTACAAAGCTTAAGAATTTCAGTAATAACCAATTCATCCATGATAGTATTGTATATTTCTGACTTACAATGTAAATGAATACGAAATCTAGGGCTTAACTGATGAGTTCATAATTTAATTTACGTCAGTCTGAATGGTACATGAAATTAATTTTATAGACTGTCTATAAACTATAATTCTGAATTATTCAAAATTAGAACTGTCGTTAGCAACTCATGTCAGTTGACTAATTTTTACCTCCCAATAAAGTTAACTGTGTTTTTGTCGAATATCATCCAGACTGTATAGAGTGGTTTATTGGAAATATAGAGTCAATCTGCATAGAATACATATATTCCAATTGCAACTGATCAATTCCAGTCCTTAACATCAACAGAGGGTAAACTTCAACAACTCTTACAAATAAATTTAAACTCATACAGTTGTCAAGACAATGTCTACCTGGAATCAGTTACTAAGTAGACAACTCTGGGTAATCGAAGTGAAAAGTACAGGATTGGAGTTTTTTTGCGAACACTAACATCGGGTACAATTATATCTATCTGACGAATCTCAAATGAGATTAGAAGCACGTCCAAGATTTCACTGCTTGCCATTATGCAACTCCACTGCAATAAATGTTTTGCTATCAAATGAATAATACGAATAGTTACTTATATAAAATACTGAATGATAAAATCATTGTACGAAATATCAAAACAAGCCATAAGATTCACTAAGAATTTATTGTGCACTTGCTAGTTGACACTGAAGATGTAAAACAGAAGATTTAGAGTTAGATCTTTTTTGTAGAATAAGTAGATAATGAATAAAGATAATTTCTGAAATTTTATTTTAGTATCCACCAGGCTTAATTCTAACTACACACAGGATTTTAATAGAGTTATGCTCAATTTTTAGAATCGAGTTCTAAAAAAGTATTCAAGATACGTAAGTAAACTAGTAAATCTTTTCTAAAATATTAGATTTTATAGTTCGCTCATAAAGATATGTTGTTTGCAAAGAATATATTACGCCGAGAAATGGAGGCAGACATGAGAAGTATGGACAACAATTGGATAGAACTAGAAAGGAAGACCCAGAATAGAGTGGGTTGGAGAATGCTTGTCGGCGGCCTATGCTTCATTGGGAGTAACAGGCGTAACTAAGTAACCCTATAAATTCATTGATGTATAAATATATTTTCAAAAGTTGTTAAAATTGTATGACAACAATTGGCGATCTGTTTGAATATATGGGCTACCTTTTTCTACCATCTAAATATCTCAACAAGTTACCAGTTTTTTATTCATTCTAACACATAATTATATCTATAAATTGCATAACCTATGTCAGGCGCGTTTCTGAGAAGTTTATGACATTTCGCTGTGTGTGGACAAGATGATAGTGATTGGTTGTTTGCTTAGTCAGACATGTAGATAATCTGAAAGGTGTCAGGTGAGTTATATATTCCCTTGTCTTTATTATTAATTATTACTGATTGTTGATTGTTGTTGGATGGTGTCGGGTTTTGGTATGGAAATATATTTACGTCCTAGTCAAACTAATCACACGTTCTTGATCTAAGTTGTGTTGAAATCCTGTAGAATAAACACTGAAAAGGAAACTAGTGTAGATATTCGTGCGAATGTGGAAAACCAACCGTTATAACAAAAATACAATATGCATTAAAAAGAATAAACATTATTCAGATGTTGACTCTTGAACTGTTAACATCTGACTAGAAATCATTCATTGATTATCGTCAGAATAGATCAAGAAATGTGAAAAATAAACTTGTTGAAATACTTTCTTAAACAATTGAGATCATGAGTCGGTTGAAGCTAGACAACCATGGAAAACCTGTAAGCACTGGACGGCCGTTTCGTCCTATCGCCAGACTCCTTAGCAGTGCGCATCCACGACCCCACCTTGCGGGATTCAAACCTAGGGCCTATCAGTCTCGCTCCAGGCGCTTAACTAACTCTACCACTGAGCCGGCATCCAACGGTGTTAATGTATAACTTCAACTAATCCACGAAATTGAGCGACATATCCATCATTGTCATCAGTGAGTTACTACCTCACAACTGACCCGGTTGAACTCCACTGGTCACTGCTTTTCACTAGAACTCCAGGATATATATCTTGAAGCCAGTCACTAGTGAGCATATGTTGATTAGTATCAAAATGGGTTTTGTGTAGATTGTAGTAATTTAAACAGTTGAGATCATGAATCAATTGAAGCTAGATCACCATGGAAAACCTGGAAGCACTGGACGGCCGTTTCATTCTATTGTGAGACTTTTTACTGAGAATTCTATCTTGTACCAATAATATAATATTGAATAAAGCCAATAATAATAATAATAACATTTTTAGCATCATTGAAGAAAAAGGTAAAAGAAATAGAAGTTCATCAGATAAAATAAAACAAATTCAATGAAAAGAATTTTAAGGTTACTGACAATCGGTATTATTATTAATTGATGAAGTAATAATCATTATCATAGTTCATAACCTTAATTTTTATTATTAATAATAGTAATAATAAAGAGAATCTTACCTCTTACCTCCCTTTCTACCCATTACATTAAATGGAAAATATATATGTATGATAGTCTTAATGTCAAATTATACATTATTCATAAAACTGTGGAATGAAATAAAGTATAAAGTAATGATTTCTATTTGTTCATCTTCACCTTTATTCAAGCTTCTATTGAAGTTTGAGCTGACATTAAATGGAACTATATTGCTCTTGTATTTTTATAAATATATAGACACGTACATTTTTTATATTTCAAATAGTTGTTGTATTCTAAGGAATTAGATTAGGTATAAATAGAAATTTGCATAAATGTTTAGTAAATTTCAATTGTGTTTACCAATAAGATCTAGGATGCTCATTTTAACTTGTTTAGGATTGATCAGTTAAATTTAGTTGAATTTCAGTATCGATATTCACATAGAAACTATAACTAAGTGCTTCCACTGTAAAGATTAGCATATTATCTACTGAGTTACTGAGTTGAAACAACCATTAGATTGCGTAATAGGTATAAATTTAATTTATAATGTGTTTTATCTAGTCGTCGCTGATTGTTGTACCGGAGAAAAAAAAACACTGATCACTTATACTCGGAACGAGGGACCTCGGCAATTCCCACGATGCGAAAGTAAGAACACAAGACTGGTATATGTGAAGATTTATCAGCCCCAAAACACTATGATAACGACGAATCAATATCGTCTAAAATACACTGGTTTATATATTGATTGTACATCCATTTTGATTCATAATTAGGATTTAATCAGATACTCAATTATAATAAATCACTTACTGAACATAGTTTGTGTCAACTGAATACAAGAATATCTTATATTATACAGAAGAAAATATCGTACTGGGAAAATAAATCAAATACTACACTGAATGATCTTCACGTTGAATGAAAACGGATGTCAATGTTGAATAAAACTCCTAATGAGTAATTCAATCGAAAATTGACTTATCTTTCCATCATTTCATGATAGTTTTAATCTTCCAGTTGTTAGTGTTAAACACTCTAATTTATTTGTATACTTTAATTATTTTTATTCAATTAAAATATCCATATTTTTTTTCTATTACCGATAAGATTTTGTTTATTTCTGTTGTAGGTATTCTAGAATACATTTGATTACTATATGTTACAATATAAGTCCTTTGAGAGAATACGGCGATATGACACTTAGAATGGTGAGTATTAAGTTTAAGTCTTAGTGTAAAATATTAACACTGGAATGAAGCTAAACTCAGTGGAAAATATTATTGTCCCTCTAAGATCAGTTCTAGTTTTATTTATGAAGTTCTATGTACTTATAATAGGACCTAAAGGAAGAGCTTCTGCAGAATTTTCTGAATGTGATTGTTTAAAATATCATAAGTATAACAATGAGATATCTATCTATTCAATAGATGACATATCTCAAATGAATAACTCTGAGATCCTTATAGTGCGTTAATCGCAATTAAGTTACGTTATATGTGTTTAGTGAGTCTTACTAATCTGATTCCTTGTTGTATTGACCTACTTTTATCAAGAGAACGCGATTGGTTTAATGGGAACAATTATTATTATAACCAATTGTACCAGTGATTGTTTTACTGTACTTGTTTGTTTAACTGTACTAAAGACATCCTTCCTTCCGTTGATTGTGACTTTGCATGAACCTTTACTCAGTAGTTCCGCTTGTACTCCTTTGGCACGATCTTCGTATTATTTCGATACCACAAGATCGCCAACAAATATATCTTACTACAACCTTCAATCACCTTCTGATTTCTGGTTTGCTCGAAGGTTTAGCCTGTTCTGGTACGCAATCTTCTTGTAGTGGTGATCATAGTCAACCGCGACTCGACGCCATACTACACTGTCTCCAGCTGAAAATTTATATAAAATTAATTATTTAAGGTATTTATAATCTTTCTAACTCATTACAAAATTTCGACTAGTTAAAACTAGTGCAAAACCATGGAATAAAATGAGGCTTTTTTTCAGAAGATAGTTGGTTATCTTGTTACTTTCGCTCAAAATTTAATTAAATACGCGTTTGACAATCCACTTTCTGTATATGTTACTGATCAATAAACTCTAAAACATTCTCACTTTTTCCCCAGTAACTAACCAGAACATCAGAAAGATGCGTCAAGTTTCCGGTATTATTCTTCTTCACAATTTAGAATTTTCATATTATGTAATTATAAATACAAAATATAAGACAAAAACTCATCATTAATAAATTTTAAGTAGTATGTATATTTGTTTAATCTGGTTGGATGGAGAGTATTGTTGGGCGGCCTATGCTCCTCCACGAGGAGTAACGGGCGTAGGTAAGTAAGTAAGAAAGAAAGACAATTGTGGTAAAAACCTGATTAGATGTGTGTATAATGATATTATTGAAATTTATGAACGATTAATGACAGAACAATGGGTAATGAGTTAAAAAGACAAGTGTAAAATACACAAATATCACAGATCAGTTGTTAAACAAATACATATTAAATTTATTTACATTGATTTCCCAAAGGGAATAGCTTTCAAAATTTTATATTTTCTTTCATTCCCTCAATCCGAGAACAGCCCCCAAATGCCCTGGTATGGCTGAAAGTAGAGAGAGTCCGCTCTCCCTCTCCGAGTCCTCTCACATGGCCACGTGTATACAACCACTACCAAGGAAGTCCTACGAACTGCCTTCTCACGGTGGAGGTGTTGTTTACGAAAGTCAGATGACAGGAAGCGAATGTCTGGAGCTTTAACCGGGTTGTTGAACACAGCAGGAACCCGGCCAGTATTCCAGCCCTCACAACAATCAAGCGAGTTATGTGGCGCATATACGTAATCGGTGCCCCTTTGTACCAGCAATTATGTGTTCAAATAAATAAATAAAATTCCAAGAACATATTTAACTTGGTATGTTGAAAATTATCCGAAAAAACCTAAATGTAAGAGAACTTTTCTTTACAAATATAATTAGAAAGTAAAATACAATAAGAACCGAACAATTTGTATATACGTCTTCGTTTGTTTTTTTTCTATTTTGATATTACATTTTCACCACCACCACCACCTCCTCCTCCTCCTCTATATACTACACACATTCACACAGAAACAGTTCTTTATATTTTCACAGAGTAAAAGTTAACACAATTATGTACAGTAGATTTCACACTTGTTTAAAAAAAACTCAACAGACAATCCTGATAATGATAGTTACCACTACTACTACTACCACTACTACTTCTAAAAGTAATTTGATTTTTAAAACTTTCGCAGATATTTACTGATATTTTCATTCATTGTTTAGGATTAGCTTCTCTTTAATAGTTTCTTACCAAGATACTACAAACAAATGTATGATAGTGAATTTAGTATGAAATATAATAGTTTATTATATTACTTTATGAAGTATGAAGTATATCAATGCAACTGTTCTACCTTCACACCATTGTTATAAACAGTATATTATTGTTTCAAAAAGAGATCTAAAGTAGATATTTTAAATAAGAATGTAATAACTAGCGTAAATTCATGATATATGGAGTTCGGGCATATCGAGAGAGAAATATCTGTTATCAATGAAATAGATGATTGTTGCAATGTAACTCAAATTGATTCTATGATTTTGTTTGTTAAGGTTCTATTGTAAAACCTGAAGGTCCTTATTTAGGTGCCTGGTGGTTATATAGGTGCGTAATGCTAATCGGTAACAAACTAAGACGAAACAAATATCCGGTCCTCCTTGATTTTGAATGATATCCCAAGTGAAATCGATCAGTGATGTATAAGGCTAACAGTGACTCATTGTTAAACATTTAAGTTTAAGCTATTCAGTAGATGGATTGAATACTTTTCCCCATTATTTCACTCAAGGCATATGGATAGCATCACTAGTCCAAATCTAAAATATGTAGCCTAATGCTGAGTTCATCAATTTAATTCGTTAACATAAAATTCATTATCTTAATACTCTACTTAACAAGCTCAAACCAACGCCCAAGTTAAAAATACTTTCTATAATTTTAAACCCATATACTATTTGTAGATATTTCTATGATTCACAAACAAAAATGTCACAAGAGGCTACAAATTCGCATTACAAAAATACTTGATACAAACTAGTAGTTAACTCTGAATACGATTAGTTTGTAGAGACTGTATAATTTATTAGTTGAATTTATGAGCCGATTAAAGCTAGACCACCATGGAAAACCTGAAAGCACAAGACGGCCTTTTCATCTAATATGGGACTTTTCAGAGGTGCGTGATCCCGCACGCGGGACTTGGACCCAGAACCTTTGATATCACGCGCACACGCTTAACCTCTAGACCACTGAGCCGTCATCCGACGGCGTTAATGTCCAACTTCAGCCAATCCACAATATTGCGCCACCGTTCATAATTGTCTTCAATGAGTCACTACCTTATAACAGACAAATTTGAACCCCTTAAACCCCCTTTATGATAATAATAATCATGAGCTCACTAGTGGTTGGCCTCAAAAGATATCTTCCGGAGTTCTAGTGAGGAGCTATGACCAATGGAGTCCAATCTGTGTTGAGTAGAGATAGGTATGTACCTCAATCAACGGATAAATGGTTGCGCAAGATCATGGATCGATTGAAGTTAGACATTACCATCATTGGATGATAGCTCAGTGGTTTAGAGGTTAAGCATACGCGCACGATACGAGGGTGCTAAGTCCAAGTCCTGCGTGCGGGATCGCGTACTTCTGAAAAGCCTCATATTAAGATGAAAAGGCCGTCCAGTGCTTCCAGGTTTCCCATGGTGGTCTACCTTTAATCGGCTCATAAATTCAAGTATTAAATTATTTAAATATTGTCGTTTTTAACTATGACCATTAAAAATACATGATAACTTGATGTAAAATTATGTTCATGTACAAACACTACATCATCTCACTCAATTCTATTGTATTGAAATTATGCCTCCCCAAAAAAAAAACAACCTACAAGCTAACATTGATTGATCAGTATTCCTCCCATAAACAAATCAATAAGAATCCCATATCATACAAAATATACACTTTATATTGAATATCTATCTATACAGTTATATAAAAGAGTAGATAAACAAATTTCGCGCTGAAAACAAAAACATCTATTGATAACTAAACGAATTGAAATAATAATGAATTCTTCACTTTTGAATGGATCTCCATTGAGTGTATTCATTGTATTGTCTTTTCAACAACAAAAACTCTACAATTAATAAGATTATTAGTTATAAACTATCAAAGCAGTTAAATAATAAGTATCATCATTGATTTCAATATTTTTAGCTTCTTGTTTAAGTAAAGGATAAATATTCTCTAAATACCATGTGAATGTATGACAATTTAATGAATTAGGAATAGTTCTACGTAATTTTAAATCACCAGCAGGTATTATTTTAGACATTGGTGATACTGTATAATAATAAGAAAGATATTCTCTAGCTAATGTTAAATTAGTATCATGTTGAAACCATACTAATACAGTACGTTTATGATTACGTAGAATGGTAAATTCTTTACCCATAGGAAATGTATATGGATGTTCATTATGAAATATATGACCAACACGACTACATGGAATGATTTCAATTTGTCCATGACACATCCATGTTCTAAGTGATAATTCAATATTCTCACCACCCCATATATTCATTTCTTCATCATATCCACCATAATTAAAAAAATCATCTTTCCATACAGCAAATAAACCACCAGCTAATGCTGGTGTTTTAATTGGATAAATTAAATGATATGCATCAGTTTTATTAAACTTGATTGATAATGGTGTGACATTTTCATGAATATGATGCCATCGAAATATTAAATCCCATGTGAAACCTCCTAAATATAAATTATCTTCAATATTATCATAATCTGATTTGTCTAGTGTTGACAGGATAAGTGGACTGACAATAAAATGTTTTGCATTATCTGTAATTGAATATAAACAATAAAACAAAATTAAACATTACTAGAAGAAAGAGATAATCATTTGAATTGAAGCATTTTTAGAAATTAATGTACCAATAAGAATCATAGTTGTAATTCTTATCCTGAGTGCATCCATATTGTCTTTAGACTAACGTTCTACGCTTTGAATAATCCACTCTGTGACTGACAACGATTAATCTTCAGTTAAGAATGTAATAATCTAAATGCTTACTTGTCAAGATGCATCTTTTCTTCCATCCTAGGAAGGAGTTTTTTTACAATCTTCAAGGAAATGACATCCCATCTGAAATTCTGCCTTACGACACACACATTCACACTCTAAGATGTCAGCATTGAGCTATTTAACATGATTTGAAATAATGCCTTGTTAATGAGTAGTAGACAGATTAAAATCCAAGACAAAGATTTCCTGTTGACTGCTTTCATACCAATGTAACTGAAGAAAATACAGGTATATTCTTTATTTCTTATCTTACATTTTCGATTTCATTGAGTAATATCTAATTTACCAGAGATAGATGAAAAGTTGGTTAAACTAATTATCACTACCTCGTAACTATATGAAAGATAACTTAATGTAATTCTTATAACATTTAATCATAATCTAGGATCTTGTATGCTATAACTTATTGAAATTCCCTGCATTTAAGATAATAAATTTCCATTAAAATTGTGATTAAATACTGGAACATTCATACACGGACATTTATTAACTTATCAGTTCTTTTACATTATCTTTAATGTAATAGCTGATCAGTTAACAGTTGTGACAATTCCAGTGAATGTCAGCTCAGTCACGAATTACTTATGATAAAGATAATACACAAATAGTACTTGAATTATCCGAGCCATCGTAAATGATGGATAGTGTTTGTGGTTTTTTCTAACATAAAGAGATATTCTTGAATAGATACTGTAGAATATATAAACATTCATGTATCACAGTCTCCACAAGTAAATATACCCATATATTTCAAGTAATTTTTATTACAAACTGGCATTATTTGCATTAGAGGTGAAAACGACGGAACATTGAACAGTTATACCATTCTAGTAAATTAAAAACACCAGCCATATCTGGGTAATTTACAAAGTATTCAGTTTTAGGAAAATTAACCCTAAAGATTTTTATCTGATAGTCACTAGACTATCTGCACTAACTAGTCACCAAGTAATACATGTCAGTTTATCTATTTCTTAGTTCTGACCAAGTTCTTTTAGACACGTTCGGAATATAGCCACTGTATAAGGTCGCTTCACGTATGATTAAGCTGTTTAATTTTACATACTAAATGTGTTCAACAAGAATCACTGGATTTTTTAGTTCATTCTTTTTAGTACTTGTCACAAGATTGTACATTAAAACCGGGTAGAAATGAATATCCTTTGACTCGAGTACCTCAGTGGTAACACCACTCGTTGTTGGTATAGATTACAAACTCTATATGAGTATCAATTCTCTTAAGATAGCATATACTCTTTGTTGATATATTCCAACTAGCATATAAACTAGGTTCAAGACATTCTATCAACCGTCTTCAGTAATCTTACTCTGTACTACTGTATACATTCATTAGAATGTCTCGAAAATACCTAAAAAAAATCATGTTCCCTGGACTCTGTCGTTAATAAATTTCATATAACATATATCACAATAAATTAGATTTTAACTATATAGATCAAATTTATTTCAGTTCTAAACTATTATTAATATAAGTATCAGAAGGGGTTCTTGTGGATATTATAGTAATTTCAATAGTTGAGGTCATGAGTCAATTGAAGCTAGACAACCATGGAAATCCTGGAAGTACTGGACAGTCGTTTCGTCCTATTGTGGGACTCCTCAGTAGTGCACATCGACGATCCCGCCTCGCGAGATTCCAACCCAAGAATATAAGAAATTAAGTATTTTTACTCTGCAAATACAATGATAAGAATGTCTCATAATGATAAAAGAATTTTTAATTTATTAAGATAGAAATCAACAGAATGAAGTATTGAATAACTTCATAGTTTATCAAATCAATCTTGATAATTTAGTTATAAAACTTAGAATAGGATTTTGTCATCATGCCCTCATTTATTTATTTACTTATTTGAACACATAAACATTGGTACAAAGGGGCACTGAATAGATATGCGCCACACAAGTCACTTCATTTGTATGTAAGCTGTGATACTGCCCTGATGACGAGAACGAAACAGGTGGTTTTCTTAGAGTGCCACGCCCGGAGACTTCGACTTATTGCCCCCAAATGCCCTGGTATGGCCGATGGTAAGGAGAGTTAGTTCTCCCTATTGAAATGATTTCTTTTAGCCATGCGTATAAAGCCACTGCCAGGGAAGTCTTACTCACTACCTTCTTGCGCCACGGGTGTTGTTTACGAAATTGAGAGGATGAAGAGCTAATGTCCGGTGCTTTAACCAGGTTGTTGGATATGGAGGATCCAACTATGGGAGTTGGAAAACCTTGATTCCAAACCATTGATGCACACGGGTTTCATGATTCTGAGGAAACAAACGGCGTATGAATCAATTATTTGTCACCAGCTAACATGGGACTGAATATCTTGCCCTTATTATTATTACCGTTTTGTATTTAATTTCTATAATGATAATTAGTAAGGGCTTAAATATTTAGGAGTTGGTTCTCTCACAACAAAGGATTTTTAAACTAATTGGAGCTCAACTAAATAGTCTAGAAAGTAAGTGGAAGGAAAAATCATACTGGGAAACAATGTAGAAAACGCTATGCTAGATAATAAATCAATAATCCCACGGTAATTCCAATATGCGAACATACTGTTTTTAAACAAATAAAGATGGTTGAATTTCATATGATTTAGGCTTAAATAATACAAAGGCTTATTTGATATTAATTCTGTGACCTGTCCGAACTAAATATTTCACAATAGAGGAATATATTTATCTTATTCAACCAGTGGAACTCATTCGTTTTCATAGCTACTTCAGTATATGTTTAGCCGTCCTTACATGTTAGTTTTATCTATCATAAAATGTTAGTAGGAGGTTGGAGGGAAGCAAGAGGAAATCATGGACATAGATTATGTCCAGGTTGATAATAGCCAGCAAGACATGCCTATAAACTCGAGGAAGTCAAAATATCTCTTGAGATTAGGACCTAAAACATCTGATATTTTACAATTAAAACTATCAAGCTATCTTTGCTCAATATTGATTATCCCCAGTCACCAAACATTAGACGACGCATAACGAGTCATCAAATAATTTAAAACAATGGCCACATTTAAAATAGTTCAATCTAATCAATATCCAAGACTAAAATAACTATTAGGTGAACAATTAATATAAATTTGATATTTTTATAAACCTAGATTAAACGTCAGATTGTATCTAATCTTTTAGTATATTTGCATTTTATGAGGATTGTCTCGATATTACCATAAAGTCACAAGCATTATAAGCAGATATGGATGGTGGTTAGCAGTGGAATCTAGAACTTTGTAGTCGGAAATCGTTTGAAGTTTTAACATGAAATAATGTTGTACATTTTTATGATTACATTGCATCTCAGTATAACTGGTTGACTAAACAATTTTTCCCTATTAGGTTTACATATTTAAAAACCTATGGCTAATGATTTCTTCAGTGTCTCAGTATACTTTAATGCCGAATTCCCCATTCTTAAACATACATCTGAATCGAATATAGTAGAAAGTAGTTTGACGGATGATTAACTCTATTTCCTAGCACAATATTATGAGGCTACCTATCATAGATAAACTTTCTCACTGAACTTCCCTCAACGATCAGGTGGTCCTAATGATTTGATTAGTTTTGCTTGTGTTACTGTTTGGAAGAGGTCTGTGTAGTTAGCGTACTACTATTTAAAACTAGAAATCCTAAAGAGATGGTCTTCTTAGCATTTTTTAAATATTTTTTCATCCAGCTTGCTTTATTGACTATTTTATCCCATTTTCAAACAAGTTACCAATCCCCAGTTCTTCTGAAATAACATACTGTCTCAATTTGTTCTCACTAGTATGGGAAAATATTTCACAATGCATGGTAAGCAGGCATAATTAATGAAGCTCAACAAACGTAAGAATAAGATAGACGTCACTGACATTTAAGGGGCACAAAATATCAAAAAATGACTGAAGTTACAAATGTGAACAGTAACATACGTACCTAATAATTTTCAGGTAGCATAGTCACTGCGATTCCTGATAGTTCGAGATTTTATGCAAGCGAAATTCACAGGTTCACAATTCTAAGAATCCGAATACTGGAATTAAACAATCATCCAATCCCCCAGGTTTTCAATGGTATTCCAAACTATGTCAGTCCGTAATTTACTCTACTTTCAAATTAATGAACATTTAGATTATCAGGTAGACAATTTTGTTCAAACTTATTGGTATAAACGAATCTTGTTACTACCAATAACTGAAGATCTTTAGTAAAATCCTACATGAGGTTCTAGTTTTGAAATCTCGGATTGGAACAGAAGAGCTATCGAGTATTCTATAATATTCAATTTCTCATCTTATCTTATACTTCAAACAATCCTCACATCAAGTGAATGAAGATAGCGTTGGGCACTAACAGTCAATATATCGAAATTTCCTTATAAAATAGAATTTCTTTATTTGCTTGACACATGGGATATTAATTCTATACCAATCAGTTTGGGTTAAATTTTAAATGTAATCATGTATCATGTGATGAAATCATAGTTTATGAAATAAGTATAATGATATCAAATGGTAATCTTACATGGTAATTTTGAAGTTCTTTTCTCATCCTGTTGACTCGGTAGATTTAGTTGTCCATTTTTTTCTTGTTGGTGTTGTTTTCTTAAGCTTATCAGTTGGACAACTAACGGTTCTAACCAATATTCCAATGTTTCAACATGAGCATCAAGAAATACTAGTATCTCACCAGTGGCATTCCGTGCACCATTCATACGTGATTTAATTAAACCCACTCGATTTTCATTTCGTATTACACGTATCTATATAAGTATAATGTATATTAAAGAATTATATATCAAAGTAACTTATTTATCATATACAAGTTGTACATAAATAATTATACTGTAGTCATTTGTAATTTTCTTTAAAATGAAAAATTTTCAACTTCATGATTGAAAACATTTTGTAGCATCTGTTCGTATATCTGCTTAGTCGTATAAGTACTGATGGTAGTTTGAGTAGTGAAATTAATTTACGCTTAGTGAAAGCCAGACGAGTTTATGCCAATATAGGCCATCTTTGACCTCCTTGTGATGTTAGTCTGGCTGTAAAAGACAGAATCTACAACGCGTCAGTGAGAGCAGTTTTTCTCAATGCTTGTGAAACCTGGCCTCTCTGAGTTGAGGATATTAAGCGACTATCCGCGTTTAGTTCTCGTTTTCTCCGGAGGATTGCTGACATTCAACCGAGACACCATGTTAGTAATATGAAGTTTTGGAAACTTGTTTTCTGGCACAGAGATGATTATTCGGTTGATGTCACCATTTTGAAACACATGTACAACGAATGTCATATTAGCGAACTCCATATTCTGTATTATTTGCCGACGCTGGAACTGGTTAGAAAATGTAGAAAGGTGATCAGTGTATGACATGGTGTCGCGTTATAAAAATACCTATACAGGAATGGCATTTATTCATTCTATTTGAACCTCTAGTTGCAGTCCTAGAGATAGTATAACTCAGTGGCTTGAGATGGTAACATACATGTCTCAGAATGAGAGTGGCGTTCCTACCATAACATTCTTTCACTTTCTTCATAAAGTTGAAAGTAACTTCTTCAATCGATAGAATCCTTTTTGGTTGTATTTTTCTTACCTGAACTTCTTTCCCCATTATTATTATTGTTCTACTCTCGAGCATTAATTTCTACTGAGTTTTCTTTTTCTTATTACAATCACCTTTTCTCTATCTCTTCACAATTTCATTTTTACTATGCGATGCATATATATTTTGGTGCCCCTTATACAAATGTTTACGTGTTCAAATATATAAACTGCTCTTTGTTGACAGTGAAGAATGATTTTATGTGAACAGAAATTGGATAAATGACAATAGTTAAGTTTCAATACAGAACCTATTTGACATGTTAAATGAAGATACTTAGTTCTATATTCTTAAAACTAGAATTTAAATGTTTTTAGGGTTTAAGGCTTGAAAGTAGTATAATTGATATTATGACTAACTTACAACACGAATTTATTTATTAGGACACATAATTATTGGTACAAAGGGGCACCGGATACATATGCACCACACAAGTCACTTCATTTGTGTATGGGCCGTCATACTACGCAGGTGCACAGACCGAAACAGGTGGTTTTCTCAGAGAGCAACACTCGAAGCCTTCGACCTAAAGGTCTGATCTACAAGGCAGTGGAGTAACGTCAGGAGTTGCAGTGTCATGATAACCGGTGAGTAATGATTGATTCATACGCCATTCGTTCTCTCAGGATCGTTGATCCCATATGTACTAATGGTTTGAAATCAGAGTATTCCAACTTCCATAGGTGGACTTTTCATATCCACCAACCCGGTTAAAGTGCCAGACATCCGCTTTTCGTCCTCTCAGTTTTGTAAACAATAGTAATGCCGTGAGAAAGCAGTGAGTAAGACTTCCGTGTCAGTGATTGTATGCACGTAGTCATGTGAGAGCATTTGAAATGGGAGAGTTAACTCTCCCACTGTCGGCTGTACTAGGGCATTTGGGTTCTACAATATGAATAGTCAATATTCTATTCCACCAACTAACTAAACTATTTACATAAAATAAATCCAGGTCTATAATAATAATATACATTCATAATCAATTTCCTAACATAAACCACGATAGATGATGATTTAAAAATATATAAAATCTATGACAAGAATAAAGAAGAAAAACCAAATCCAATGACATATGTTTCATCTATTTCTGAGTAATGATATAACAAAACATTAGACTTATAAATATGAATATATAACAGTACAATGAAACAACTGTTAAGTTGATGTTACAGAATAAGAAAATAGAAATTTTCAAATTTCTACATTGTTTTTTTCAGTTTCTTCCTAACAAACATTCATTTTCAGAAGGGGTTTTGCGGAGATTTTAAATAATTTCAATGGTTGAAATCATGAGTCAATTGAATCTAGACCACCATGGAAAACCTGGAAGCACTGGACGGCCGTTTCGTCCTATCCTGGGACTCCTCAACATTGCGCAACCACGATCCCGACCGCCACGAAATTCGGACCCAGGACCTATGAGTCTCGCGCGCGAGCGCATAACCATTAGACCACTGAGCCAACCGGCATACAACGGTGTTAACGTCTAACTTCAACCAATCCACGAAACCACGCCAACGTCTGCCATTGTCATCAGTGAGTTACTATCTCACAACAAACCCGATTGAGCTCCATTGGTCACAGCTTCTCACTAGAACTCCAGAAGTGTCTCTTGAAGTCAGTTACTAGTAAGCAGGTGATTATTATCAGAAGAGGGTTTTGGAGATCTTAATAGTTGAAATCATGAGTCAGTTGAAGCTAGACCACTATGGAAAACATTTATTTAATTAATTCATGAACTTGGTATTATTTAAAAAAGAATTTTTTTGTTTCTAACTTGTAGTTACTTAACCAATAATTAGATGAATAAATTCAGTACAAAGTGTAACTCTAGAAAAACATCTTTGAATTGATGTAAGAAATAGATTTGATGTTTAATTTAAGCTTATTCCTTGACATAATTACTGTAAAAATTTAGAAGCCACCTTCAATATATCATTTGGTTATGATAATAATAATCATTTCACAGATATTTGTTTAGAGAACCTTTTTACGGTTAGATACTACTAATAAAAGGTTTTCCAAAAACTGTATGTGTTAGTAGTAAATGTAAAATAAGATAATTGTTTGGTAGGTTAAATAGTATGATCTTAACAACAGCTGCTAGCCTGGAATGATTGTATGGCTTATTTATTGTGTCAAACTAAACATCTTATATCACTTAGAAATATTTTTACTTTGAGATCCTAGTATATCAGTCAGGTTAGTTGTAAAGGGATGTCAGAGCCCGAAGTCATGTCACTGACTGTATCAAACTGTAGTGACAGTAGGATACTTCCTTAGATAACCTATATCTCTGCTAATTATATCTTCCTTCAAACATAAAGTCGTTCATGAATAAAAATATATTATACTATCTCTTAATCCTGAAAATTATTAACGCAGAGCAACAAAATCCACTCAGAGAAAGGTAGAATGTAAGTGGTCTTAACCAAATTTCCCTTGAAATATACAATCACACTATATATAGATTTGAACCCAGGACGTATCAGTTTTGCGTGTGATCGCTTAACTTCTAGACCACTGAGACGGCCTTCATCCAATAGTGTTAATGTCTAACTTCAACTAATCCACGAAATTGTACCACCATTGTTTAATAAATTTGCTAATAATTCTAGCAATGATGAAACAAAAAATTATTTAGAATCAATGAAACCTTTTATCAAGATATTAGAATCAATTAGCAAGTAAAATCAAGAGTTCAGACTGAACTTCATTCATCATTTAATAGTCTAGTAAATATTTAACTAAGAAATAGAACCATATTCATTTGAACAAAATTAAAAATCATAATTTTTTGAAATTTTTCAGTGATTCTTTTTGTTTTATTTTATTTTTGTTTTTTTTTCTATTTTTCTTTCTTTTGTCTATTCTTTCAACTTAACTAAGATATTTATCTATTTCTATAGAGAAAAAAAAACGAAAAGAAAAAGAACTGTCAATAATTTTTTTTATTGTGAAAAGAGAAAAAAACTGCGGCCAAAATTCATGCAACCTTGACATTTTCCTAAGTAATAGATTTTTTGTTTTTAGTCTCCATAATAATTCTATTATAGTATGATAGTTTAATGTAATTGTATGACACTAAAAATGAAACTGAAAATACACAAATTACGCTTATTTCCAATGATTTTATTAATATACACATAATATGCTAAATAATTCATTTTCACTCGATAATATTCATTGAATTCCATAGATAGATAGATAGATAGATAGATAGATAGATAGATAGATAGATAGATAGATAGATAGATAGATAGATAGATAGATAGATAGATAGATAGATAGATAGATAGATAGATAGATAGATAGATAGATAGATAGATAGATAGATAGATAGATAGATAGATAGATAGATAGATAGATAGATAGATAGATAGATAGATAGATAGATAGATAGATAGATAGATAGATAGATAGATAGATAGATAGATAGATAGATAGATAGATAGATAGATAGATAGATAGATAGATAGATAGATAGATAGATAGATAGATAGATAGATAGATAGATAGATAGATAGATAGATAGATAGATAGATAGATAGATAGATAGATAGATAGATAGATAGATAGATAGATAGATAGATAGATAGATAGATAGATAGATAGATAGATAGATAGATAGATAGATAGATAGATAGATAGATAGATAGATAGATAGATAGATAGATAGATAGATAGATAGATAGATAGATAGATAGATAGATAGATAGATAGATAGATAGATGCATTGATAAATAAATAAATACAAGAATGATAACTGAAAATGAACGTAAATCTTAATGCTAATCGAATTCTTAGAAATGAAAGCTATGTAGGCAATAAACTTTGAAAATACCATTTCATTCATCTAAAAAGCATACTTGGTACTTGGAATTCACCTAAATATTTTTTGTGAAAGCTTTACTATCTGACTACACAACCTGGTGGTTAGGAATCAAATACTTCGACCATCAAACATCTTTCTACAAGGTAATGAAAGCTATACACCACTCTGAATAAATAGATTAAGTAGAAAAAGTTATTGCTTATTATGCAACCTTTCAGTGGTGGTTGACTGGACTATGAAGACCCAGACATCTGAGGGGAAGAACGAGATATAATAGACAGGTTGATGCAACTAGACGATTCGGACTTCTTAGATGACCTATCTCTTCTATCCTATACCCACGAACAAATTCAGGTCAAGACAAACAGTGTAACAGCAGCCTTTATAGCAGTAGACCTCAAATAACACAAAGGAAAAAGCAAGATCCTCAAATACAACATAAAGAGCACTAACCCATTCATACTTGATAAAGCAACTCTGGAAGGGATGGAAACTTTCACTTATCTGGGTAGCATCGTCGATGAACGTGGAGGTCTTGTGAAGAAGTAAAGGTGAAGAGTGGCAAATCGAGGACAGCATTTCTACGGGTGAAGAACATATGGAACTCAAAACAACTTTCAACCAATATCAATGTCACAATCTTCAATACGAACGTCAAGACAGTCCTACTGGACAGAGCTGAAACTTAAACAACTACCACAACCATCATCAAAATGGCTCAAGTATTTATAAACAGTTGTCTACGTAAGATACTTAATTTCCGTTGACCAGATACAATTAAAAACAGTCTACTATGGGAGAGAACAAACGAACTCCCAGCTGAGGAGGAAATTAGGGAAAGACGTTGGAAGTGGATAGGACACATATTGAGGAAATCATCAAACTACATTACGAGGCAAGCCCTGCCTTGGAATCCTGAAGGGAAACGAAAAAGAGGAAGACCAATGAACACACTGTGCCGAGAATTAAAAGCAGACATGAAAAGGATAAATAAAAAACCGGAAGAACTGGAAAGCATTGCTTGAGACAGAGTTGGATGGAGAATGCTGGTGAGCGGACCTATGCTCCTCCATGAGGGTAACAGGCGTAGGTAAGTAAGTAAGTTTTGGAAACGAATCGCCATAGTACAGGAAATGATTTAAAATAGAATGAAATTAATCTAACTTTTTAGTTGACCATTTAGAAAGTTTGATTATTATCAAACAATTTTTTTTCTGTTTCCGCAACATTTAACCTATGTAATTGAATTTATTTATACTAAAGTCGTCAAAACAGTGAGTGATTTTAATTAAAAGTTTCTAGTGTTACACTTTCCAGCTTTTGATACCTACCAATTGTATGTCGATTCAGTTATAGCTTGTGCCCTGTGCGCCTATCAATGTATAACGTAATGATACCGTCAATTAGAGAACAGTAATTTATCGACCGGATCAATGACGCATAAAACACATACAAGCAGCCTAGAGCCCTTATCGGTCCTCCTTCCTGCCTAGCCCAACCACTTAAGTCCAGAATACCAACCTGAGCCTCTGCGATATAAATCATTTATTTCAAACATACTGGGTTTATATAACAACCAGACAGACCACATCGTACCATAAAATAGGAAATAACATTTGTATAAAACTTAGCCATATGTGCCTGTGAATAAGGGAGATAGTAATTCATAGACAGGGTATAACTCAAGAATGGTAAATCATATAATAACAAAGCTTATAATAGGAGGAACATGAATATACATAGTTTAGCTACTTAATAATTATGCAATAAAACTATACGTATAGCATTAGTCCAGAAATAGGTTCCAAAAGTCACCATTCATTATTCTCATCGGGATATAACAGATTCAGATATGAATAAATAACACACAGAAGAATTGGAACTTGCATAGTTGATCAAGATAAACATCTACTGGATACTAAAAGCTCTTTATATATTTCGCAGTTTGTTATTGTTCAGTAATTTAAATATTAATCAAAGTTCAGTTTTCATTAGAATATCATTTGCCATTCGTATGGTTGTTAGGCTTAGTGTGGTATCAAAAATAAACGAGAATTAGTGAAAATAAACCAACACTGAACGCTTACTCTTCCAACGATTTGCCATGAAGTCATTGAGAATAATAAAAATATTAAAACATTGAAATTATGAGTAACAGGGAAATTCAAGATGAGTGTTTCGTCTTATTTGTGACTCATTGATTAAGTGTTCATGTCCGGATTATCCCCAACAAGATATTACAAACCTTTAAGAATTAACACTATACCCCTTTTACAAGTTTGTATCTATCTTCACTCCATAGCTCAGTAGACAATGAATCTGCCGTTTATATTGACGATTATTAGGTTCAACTTTTATTGTAAATGCCAACACTGAGATTCAGGTATATCTAAATGACAAGTTTCAGGTAAGATGGAACATGAGCTGATGATTCCAGTGATTGCTACAATAAAATTGTGGTGAAATTTTTAACAAAACAGCTAAATCTAGTTTTAATTCGTTCATTTGAACAAATAAATATTGGTACAAAGGAGCACTGAATACATATGCACCACACAAGTCACTTCATTTGTGTATGGGCCGTCATACTACGCAGGTGCACAGACCGAAACAGGTGGTTTTCTCAGAGAGCAACACTCGAAGCCTTCGACCTAAAGGTCTGATCTACAAGGCAGTGGAGTAACGTCAGGAGTTGCAGTGTCATGATAACCGTGAGTAATGATTGATTCATACGCCATTCGTTCTCTCAGGATCGTTGATCCCATGTGCACTAATGGTTTGAAATCAGAGTATTCCAACTTCCATAGGTGGACTCTCCATATCCACCGACCCGGTCAAAGTGCCAGACATTCGCTCTTCGTCCTCTCAATTTCGTAAACAACACCTGTGGAGCGCGAAGGCAGTGACTAAGACTTCTCTAGCAGTAGCCGTAAACGAGTAGCTAAGTGAAATCATTTCGATAGGGAGAGTTAACTCTCCCACCGTCGTTCGTATCAAAGCGTTTGGGAGCGATAAATCTAGACAAATATTCATAATCCTCATATTCCTAACAAAGATTAATTCATGTTTATTCTTCAATACATCAATACTTTGAAAATTTATAAATCAACGTTTTAATACAATATCTAAGTGAATGATATTAAGTTTACCTATAAGAAATGATAATAGTTTCATATATTTTTTATGTGATTTGACCTTAATTATCATACTGATATATTATAGTTATCTTTTGTATTTATTATTATTCTATTCTATTGTTTGTTTTCTTTTAAAGAAAACTTTATACAAAGTAAATAATTAAATGAACTGATTATTCTCGTGATTTTCTTTTGTTTAAATCCAATGGTTCAAAATACTACCATCATTTAAACAAAACAAAATGAATTTACGTTTCATTATATACTTGATAGATCAAATGACTTCTATTTACTTAACCAATTAGGTAGAAGATGCATTTAAATACCGTTGAACATATACATACATATATCTTCAATGATGTTATACTGTTTACTTTGATACATTAGTGCTTTTCATAAGTAATACGTCAATTGATTTCTTATATGTTATTGAATAAATTGTCATTATTATTATTATCATTATTATTATTATTATTATTAATGTATCTTAAAGTAAATACCAAATAGTTTGTTATATGGTACATAGAATAATGTTTCAGAAATATGATTTGAGGTCAGATATGCAGAGATAATTGAACAACTTTAAGTTCATACTATATGATGCTACTTGAATAAATTTATTTAATTACTTACTTACGCTTGTTACTGCTAATGACGCATAGGCAGCCGACAAACATTCTCCAACCCACTCTGTCATGGAACTTCCTTTACACTTCTATCCAATTGTTGTTCATTTTTCTCATGTATGTTTCCATTTCTCAACGTGATGTGTTCTTTGGTGTACCTCTTCTCCTTTGTCCCTGACGTTTCCATATGAGGGCTTGCTTTGTGACGTAGTTGGGTGCTTTCCTCATTGTGTGTCCTATCCACATCCAGCGTTTCTTCTTGATTTGTTCTTCCGTTGGGATCTGGTTCGTTCCCTCCGACAGTAGTTTGTTGATGATCGTGTTTGGCAAACGGACCCGAAGTATTTTGCGTAGACAGCTATTAATAAACACTTGTATCTTCTGGATGATGGCTTTCGCTGTTCTCCAGGTTTTCGCCCCATACAGTAGAACTGTCTTGACGTTTGTATTGAAAATTCTGGAGAACTACGAAAGCCAGCTTCCAGAAGATATAAGTGTTTATTAATAGCTGTCTACGCAAAATACTTCGGGTCCGTTGGCCAAACACGATCATCAACAAACTACTGTCGGAGGGAACGAACCAGATCCCAACGGAAGAACAAATCAAGAAGAAACGCTGGATGTGGATAGGACACACAATGAGGAAAGCATCCAACTACGTCACAAAGCAAGCCCTCATATGGAAACGTCAGGGACAAAGGAGAAGAGGTACACCAAAGAACACATTACGTCGGGAAATGGAGACATACATGAGAAGAATGAATAAAAATTGGATAGAAGTGTAAAGGAAGGCTCAGGACAGAGTGGGTTGGAGAATGTTTGTCGGCTGCCTATGCTTCATTGGGAGTAACAGACGTAAGCAAACAAATGATTCTGAATCATACATAACAGAGTAAAGTATGAAATGATGTAAAATTTAAGGTACTGTTAAAAATCGCGTCGAACTGACACAGCTTTGCATCCTAGTATAAATCTTATTGACAATGTTCAATCATTACCTATTATTCTTTATTGTTCCACTATATTTTTTTCCTGGGCTTTAGAGAAACGATTTTAATATTTTAAGGAAAGTGGTGAAGATAGTTATCAGGTTATATGTGATGAATCATTTAAGGTCATAATGAATATGATTATGGATTGATATTTAAAATTTTCAAAACTTTTGACAAGTGTTGTCTTATCACATAATAACCATTCCACTTCATTTATATCATTTTCCTTGTATATCTTCCAGTAAAACAAGATGTCAATACATTCGGATCTAACTACAAGAACAAAGGTATGTAAGCTCTACAATATCTAATCTAGTAAATATAATATGATGAACAGTTTGTAACAGCTGAGCTAGTCCGTACCTTGTATTTTTAAACATGTTTCTAATTAAAAATTATTCATATTCTGATTCTAGTAAAACCATTTCACTTAATTCCAGATAGTTTATTTACTTAATTCAGGTATATGTTTATACAGTTATCGATTGTTTTCCTTTATTTTTCCTGTTTTATGAAACAAAGCTTGTTGAAGTAATTCATGCTGAGAGTTTCATATTACACTAAACATATAACCTTGAATAGATATTAATAATAATAACAGTAACATCGGAGGGGTTCGAACCATGAACCATAAGATAATATTATGATCCGAAACGATATCAGTTTAAACCGATTAGTCAATATTCGATAGTTTATTTCCTATCAACTTAAGTGGTGTTTCATATCAACTGATTAAACTGATGTTCATTAAGTTTTAAAAAGTAGTATATTGTGTTTTCAATTTGAACAGAAATTCTGTACGGTATGCTTATCATGTTTTGTAACTGAATTTATCAATCAACAACGTTTGTTTTTAAGTGATTATAAATAGCTGAGATTATTCACAATGTTTTCAAAGTTCATTAATTTTATCATATGCCAGTACTTTTGATCATTGTTCCGTCCACTTAATTGGTGATTGCTGGATAGTAGAATGTACTTCTCAAAAATGATTTCATTTATATCCTTAACTTTTGGTATATTTGTGTTCTTATTAAAAGAATTTGGATTGCGCTACAATGATATGCTCATGTCAGTTAGCTATAGATGACTCTAGACACTTGAAATTACATCTTCGGTAAAGATAATACTTAAACATTTATCACTTATTAACTAACTGAACGGAAGGTTAACCGGAAATAATGGGCATAGAACAGTTGAAAGACACTGAAAACGTTAAAGATAACGCCAGACCTGTAAATGAATCAATAGAATTTCCAGTAATATATTTTATAGTTACAAACATTTGTACTAGCTAACCAGTAAAGAGTATCTTCCCTATTGATATCTACAGAATAATTATATGGATGTCGGATAAGTTCATGTAATTTTAAAAGAACAGAATCTCTTTTCCTGTTGTATCCAAGTGACTGACCAGCTGGCTCCTTCAATCATATGAACTTATTCAAGGTTTTCAAGAGATTTTGTCGACAAATAGTATTTAAATAATTAACAATAATTAATTAATCCTGATCATATGAAATTCTAATACCATTTAATTTTATTCATTGATCACTGGGCACACTAGATCGATATGTTTCGATTAATATCAAGAGTTAGACAGTATATTATTAGCATATGCTCAGACAAAAACTTAACTAACTGACTTATTTCTACCAACCTTTAATCTCTCAATGACTACGTATGTAATTAAAACACGGATTAAAATTAATTTTAACCGCTGAAGCAGACTCAATTCTTAAAATCTGGAACGTCTTTTATTTATAAAATACTAAAATATCAACTATCGATCATCATTAAACATGAGAAAACCATTTTAATTTGGTCGATACGCAATACAGTTTGAGTTTTTGAAGATTGAACACTGTACACAATATTAATATTAGTTATATTCCAATGATTAGATTTCATTAAAAGTGAAACGTTAATCCATCAAAGGATAGGTAGCCAGAAGCAAAATAAAGGCATTAGAAATTAAGGTGTCAAAATCCCTCAATTTCTAAATAACATAAAACATTGCTTATCACGACAATTATATGTTCACTAATAAAGTAGCTTTGTGATGGAATCTCAAATTTTTATTATTCACTTATTTCAAAACTGAGAAAAATATCAAGGATAGAATCGAATGATTCTTGTCCAATATTATAAACTGATTAAAATTGAAAATGTGACCCGATGGACTTCGATTTATAGGGAAATACTCAACTATATTGTATCTGCTACAATAAACAAGGTTTCTAGCTTCTATTCTATGTAAGATCATCATGGTATATTCTTAGTGAGTTCCAGAGTAGACTGAGGAAGTAGTTAGATTATCGTCAAGAATAAAGTTTAGGAAAGAAATTAAGTAGCTGTTAAATTGCTCTGATAGGTGTTTGTTATTTTTAGCCAGTTAGTAAGCAAAGTTATGAAAATGATTGTTTGATTTAATAAAAAGTAATTATAGACAAATGAAACGAGAATGTATGTACCAACTTTACATGAACGACAAGTTTCTCAAGGTTACTTGAATTTTCTGGAGATTTCAAACAAGTTGTTCGAAATTATGTTTATTAACTATACACTTCATAGTAAGCATCATTAAATCTAGTGTACTTTGCAAGAGACCTTTTTGCGATATCTGTCTCAGATACCAAAATTCTATTATAGTCAGCCTATAAAAGTAACTAAACCATTCTGTTTTGATAAATATGCCACTATAATGATTTCTCTACCGAATAACTATTCCGTCAATCCGTACAATTTTACCTAACCTGCCGATAAATACAACTGTTATAATCGAAATATCTGAAAACACTTCTCTTCAATTCTGATATTATTGTATGGATTTTATTCCACTAAGATAAGTTAGACCATTTACAGTCACTGCTGATGTTTATATGACGCAACTCACAATCAAAATCATTAATTATTGAAGAGTAACTTTGAGGCGAGTAAAATGTAATTCAGCTGAAATGAACTTTCTATGCTAACATAGTATTTAAATTTAGCGGTATCACACTTGTCTTAAAAATCAACTAGATATATATTTTCTTATTCTAATTGAACTAAATTGTTCTATCGAACTAATCCACGAAATTGAGCGACACATCCACCATTGTCTTCAGTGAGTTACTATCTCACAACAGACCTGGTTGAAATCCGCTGGTCACTACTTCTCACTAGAACTCCAGGATATACCTCGTGAAGGCAGTCACTAATGCGCATATGTTGATTAATATCAGATGGGTTTTGTGGAGATTATAGTAATTTCAATGGTTAAGATCATGAGTCAGTTGAAGCTAGACCACCATGAAAAACCTGGAAGCACTGGACGGCCGTTTCGTTCTAGTATGGGACTCCTCAGCAGTGCGCATCCACGACCTCTCCCCCCTGCGAGATCCGAACCCAGGACCAACTGGTTTCGCGCGTGAGCACTTAACCACTAGACCACTGAGCCGGCCGGCATCGAACGGTGTTAATGTCTAACTTTAACTAATCCACGAAATTGAGCGACTTAAACATGACACTATGATTTTGCGAGTAAATTCTAAAACTTGATTGATTTATGCCCTCTACTTTAATTTGATCAAAGCTTTCAAGGATTTTTTTGCATGATATCGGTGTGTGATTAAAAATATCTTTATTATAAAATTTAATGTACACGACTTTACGGTATACAAGAGATTACAAAGTTGAAAAATTGATCACAGCTATTCATCATTTCATCATGTTTTATGATCATGGTACCAGATCATATGAATTGATAATCATTTTCTTCTTTTTTTTACTTAAATTTTTCATACATAAAAAATAACAAAAACTACTTAAAGAGATTTTAAATACGTCTATATTACGTGAATAATTATTCCTATATTGTATTTCATTGTACTATAATAATATACTACAACAGTGTACTACATAGAAACTCTTTACTTTTCATTTTGTCAGAATTCTAAGTAATAGTTATTATTATCAGAAGGGGTTTTTGTAGAGATTTTAGAAATTTCACGGATTGAAATCATGAGTCAATTGAAGCTAAGTAACCATGATAAACCTGGAATCACTGAACGGCCATTTCGTTCTAGTATGGGTCTCCTCAGCAGTGCTCATCCACGATCCCGCCCCACGCGAGTTTCGAACCCAGGACCTATCGGCCTCGCGCCAGGCGCTTAACCAACTAGACCACTGAGCCGCCCGGTACCCAATGGTGTTAATGTTTAACTTCCAATAATCCACGAAATTGAGCCACTCATCCGCCATTGTCTTTAGTGAGTTACTATCTCACAACAGAACCCGTCGAAACGGCCTTCCAGTGCTTCCAGGTTTTCCATGGTGGTCTAGCTTCAATTGACTTATGATTTCAACCAGTGAAATAGTTATTATTACCATAGGTAATTTATCTTCTCATCAAGTTTTAATGTTAAAAGAGTTAAGAAGGGATATTTTGTTTGGTCGCCCAGTGACCCCAGGTTTTCCGTGGTGGTCTAGGTTCAATAGACTCATGATATCAACTATTAAAATTTCTACAATCTCCACAAAACCCTTCTGATACTAATCAACATATGCTCACTAGTAACTGGCTTCAAGAGATATTTCCTGGAGTTCTGGCGAGAGGCAGTGAACAGTGGAGTCCAACAGGGTCAGTTGTGAGATAGTAATTCACTGAAGACAATGGTGGATGTGTCGCTCAATTTCGTGGATTAGTTGAAATTAAACATTAACAACATTCAATGCCGGCCGGCTCAGTTGTCTAGTAGTCAAGCGTTTGCGCTCGAGACTGATATGTCCTGGGTTGGAGTCTCGCGAGGTGGGATCGTGGATGCGCACTACTGAGGAGTCCCACGATAGGATGAAACGGCCCTCCAGTGCTTCCAGGTTTTCTATGGTTATCTAGTTTCAATTGACTCATGATCTCAACCATTGAAATTATATAGAAAAAGTATATCGACCATTTCGTCAGTAGTAAACTAAACAGAACAATCAACTAAGAATGATGAAACACATGAAAATACCAAAAACCACAGAGTGTAACCAGCCACAAATACGATCATTAGAATGAATTAATTTTGGGTTTATTTATTATATCTCTTGAATTGTTCATTTCTACATTAAATAGACATTGATAATGCTAGCCAGATAAACAATAAAGACTTCAAATTAAACAATTGAGGTTATTTAGACGCTACACCACTAAATTATTTGATTCTTGGTTGCTTGTGAGGAAACCATTACGAAAACTTCTTACATACGTACATCAGTTCGAGTTGCCATATTACATTAGCACACAGATACAATTATCGATTCAAATCCCATAGTCGTAGAGGTAGTAAAAGTATAAGCAGTAATCAGAAATATTAAAATTTGAAGATGTTATTCAAGGAGTATAATTCAGCGAAATAAATTTGGAAAGAGGAAAGAAAAAGCGACATGAAGAATTCAGAGGATTAGAATTAACTTTCTCATCAAGCAAGTTGTCTTTTTATTATATTGAAAAATAAAATCTTTCTGTTCATTAAACTATCAAGTCATAGCACATGTCAATATGATCATTCAACTCTAATCTCTAACTATCCCATGAAATATGCAATGAATAACAGAATATTTAAAGAATGTAGAATAAGGAATATTGTTGCCTGATTATTATTATTATTATTATTTATTAATATTATGAAACATTGGTTATTGAAAAATCTTCAACTACGCCCATTGATCAATACAAAATGATTAATCATAAAAGAAATAATATTGTTATCGAACGACCTAGAATGGTTCAACTGTATACATTTTGATGAATTAGATTTCATTTGGAGGTTATTGTATATCCAGGATCTGATTTACATAATGAAGAGACGTCATCTGGATAGTCACAAATAACCAGGGAGTATTAAAAAATTCTTAAAAATATGAACCAATGACTCGACACGAAATTCAGTTTAGAATTTTCAGGTTTTGTAGTGTCCATGAATACTAGGTTTGATTATGCGTGATTTCGTTAAAATTGCATTACTAAAGAGTCATAAACTAGAATAAAGCAGTTATTCTCTTCAGATTTCAATGATTCTGAGGTTAATGATAGTCCATAATGAAAACCGACTTTAGATAGAATATTTTTTATCCTAACCAAAATTTCTCTGAACAGAAGTGACCACACAAATCCTAATAACCGGTAAGGGTTCGCTTATACAAAATGAGATAAATCTTCACTTATATTCTTACTGCTATGTAGTTGGAAATGGTCGTCAGGAAACCCTGTTAAACCTCAGCTCCATACAGATTGGCAATCGTCACCATGGAGTATCTGTGATCTTCAGAAAAATGTCGCTTCTTATACGATATGAAACCGCTTCACCCAGCTTCGTAGCCTGAAATGTCATCACCCGATTATTCAGGCAGCGATTAACCTCCAGGGGAACTGAGGCATTCACAATTCATTGAATACTATGCAGTAACTAGTATTTTGTTTTTTCAGTATTTAATGCTCATGGAATTCCGAAAGCTGCGGATAATTGAAAACTATTCACCAGTATTTCTCAAACTTAGTTCCATGTTAATCAAGACATCTGTCCAGAATTATCATTACTTCAACAAATGAAAAGAAGTATATAAACAAAATTGAAACCAGTCTAGTGGCCTCTTTTGTGTGTGTGTGTGTTACTGTCAAATAATTTGTTTTGTTTTGATAGAAAAAAAGAAAACTATTATGCTTCAATTGTAAATTTGTAAATGTTAACTTTTGACCACCTGCTGTTATCGTCTAAAACACTTATCAGAAGGGGTTTTGCTGATATTATGGTAATTTTAATAGTTCATATCATGAGTTAATTGAAGCTAGATCACCATAGAAACCTTGAAAGCACTGGATGCGCACTGCTAGGAAGTCCCATAATAGGACGAAACGGCTTTTCAGTGCTTTCAGGTTTTCCATTGTAGTTTAGCATCAATTGACTCATGATCTCAACTATTTCAGTAACTCATTTATTTTAATTAAGAAATTAAAGCTTGTTTATGTTATGAAGAATAATACATCTTGTCAAATGCCAGATGTGAGTAAACCAGTATTTAATAATTTAATGTAATAGTACCATTATGGTGCGTTCTATTGATTTCGACAAATATAAGTAGTATGTATCACCGATTGAAAGTGGAATGCCTGGTAACAGAAGGTTGAGAAGATCGAAGTGAAAAAGAACACAGTGTGATTGATGTGAAGATGAAGAAACAATAAAGTTTAAGACAATTGATGAACATTTTGCAAATAAATTATTTGCGTCCAGGTACATTTGATTGTCCTAGCCTGAGTTCTCGTTCATGTCACTATCATTAAATTATCTATGTAATGAACAACGTAAAGTTAGAGCTTCCCCGTAACACATTCAGTGTTCAATAAGTGTATAGTGTCTAGCATTTTTGATTATTTTCCTGTTCATTTGATGAATAATTAAATTCTGTACAGGAAAAGGTAATTTCTATTATCGGTTACACTTTTATAAAATCTTTTATCTTTCATATGGTACATTGACAGTTATAAAAAAACGTCATTCATTTGAAATGATATCTTTAAATAAAGATCATATTCCAGTGTGAATGACTTACCCATTAAACCAATGGAAAAATAAACGAAAGTACTAGACACAACATATTTGTTAAAGATTCGAAACATTGAGAGTGATCTCAACTTAAAATACTAATGGTTGAATAATTCAGTAGGACAATAACATAATCAATTGAAAATAACTGCTTCGTTTGCACTCACTGATGGTTGTCAAGTAAGTGGCGGTGAAAAAGAATGAACAGTTGATCAATAACACTTATAATTTTCGTAATATATTCATTTTAATGAGAATGTAAGACAATAAATGTAATTGGAAATTATATGTAGAGTGACTTATTGCTTAGTAGATAATAATATAAATAGAGAATTAAACATTCAGTAAATTTAATATGTCAAAACGGTCGTCCAGTGCTTCCAGATTTTCCATGATGGTCTAGCTTCGATTGACTCATGATCTCAACTATTAAAAATACTACAATCTTCACAAAACCCCTTCTGAATATTAATTAGTTTTTTATCCGTTACAACATCAAATATCATTAGCTTAGCTTACGCCTGTTACTCCCAATATAACATAGCCTATCAGATATTATATTAATACATAAAATCACTGATTAATTTTTTGAGTAATCAGAAATAAATAAACGTTTATTCTAGAAGGTTCTAAACAAGATAATTGTAGATCAAATAGAGAAAATAAATTACAATCACGTAAGCATAACTTCTTTAATTGATTCCAATTTCAATGGTTAACCCTCTTGTATATTTCGTTAACTTTGTGTTGTCTAGATAGTGTGAGCTGCTCTCAGTTTTTATAAACCTAATTCTTGATAGAATAAACAAAGTATATTATTTTATAGTTAATTACTTTAATTAAATACATTGTGTTAGCATTGCTTAATAACTGATTTTGAATAACCATATACATTTATCTACTAACTGGTAATTGTTTATATTTATTTCATGTACATTACCAAATGTAAGCAACGTACCTAAATGGCAGTCGGTGGACTAAGATATGAACAATGATCTGTTGAAGATAGTTTAACTATCATTTTATCCTTATAGTTCATTGCTGTGTTGAATATAGACTTTACAAATATATATCTAACTTGATAATAAGTAGGTGTAAAAGTTGACATCTGTCCAATATGAAACTGTTTTTTTCTTCATAAACTGATATCAGATGTACAAGTTGTTTCTTTTATTGTCTCCGACTTCACAAACGTAAGCATCGCAGACCTCTGTATGGATCTGAAACCTCAGGTTCCGTGAAACCTTCAGATTAGTGAGTCGAGAAAAGATTTACAAACCACTAATAAACTATATTATCATACAAGGGTGACGATAAAAATACTGATCGGATTTACAAGAAAACCTGTAGTAATGCTTAGGTCGGCAACTGTAAGCTATTTTAGATCATGTTATTATCAATCAATCAATCAACTGATCTGTCTCTCTTATTCACACTGATATGTGTTTTAACTTAGAATTTTTATTCGATAGTTGAATGGGATTAGCAAGAAACCATCAGCTTAGCATTTTGTCCCACGACGTCACATCATTGAGCTTAGTGGTTACAATGAAAACTCAAATGACATAAGTCAGCTAGAGGTTAAGAAATAGACAATATGACATTGACTGTTAATTAGTGACTGATTATCGCAGAACATAAAGACTTATTTGAAAAGCTAGTTCAATGGATTACGTTTCATGCATAAAAAAACTGAGCATAAAGCAGTTAATGATTTTAGTGAAAACGAAACACAATTATCTGTATGATTCCTGTAGTTAAGCCAGCAGAAAACAAGACCAGTAACCGATCAAAATTCTGATGTAACTCAGACAAAAAAATGCAACTTATGTAGGACAAGAGAACTAGAGTACCGAATTTTTGCATCTTGATAAACCATATTTGAACCAAAAATATCGGTGTTTTTTTTTAAAGTTATTCCAATTAGCTCTAATTCAAGCCATTAAGTTTAACTATTAAAAACGCATTTAAGGGAAATCATCTAACTTGTATGCAACATCAGCTCGTGTAAGTTAGTCTTAGCAAGTTTGATCATTATTCCGCACATTTATCATTTTCCTAATAAGACATCATTATGGATTATGGATAAATTGGAAAACATAAATATCTTAGCTGATACATATTAAAATAAATCAGCACAGCGTATGTACAATAATTTCTAACTATTCATTGAATGTCGAAGAGGTGAGGGTTTTTTTTCAACAACAAGAAAATTTTTTTGCTTCCTTTATATCCGACATGATTTATACCAGTATAGGGGTTGTGGAGATTATTAAGTTTTTTATTGAGATCATGAACCGATTGATGTTAGACCGCCACGGAAAACATGGAAGCACTGGAAGGCCATTTCGTCCTGTTGTGGGACTCCTCAGCAGCGCGCATCCACGATCCCACCAGCTGGCTTCGAACTCAGGGCCTTCGGTCTCGCGCGCGAACGCCTAACCTACTGGACCACTGAGCCGACATCCAATGGTGATAGTGTCTAACATCAACCAATCCACGAAATTGCACAACCATCTTCCATTGTACTGAGGTAGATACTGTTTTTATCATTTTATTTGACTGTATATTGCCACGTTTGGTTTAATGTATATTACCTTTATACAATAATGTTATCTATGTAGACAGACAGATACATATATGTTTAGTGTACATAATACATGTTGTAGACATCTTAAAGATTTATAGCATTCCTTAAATAAAACCACTAATGTAACATTTGAATCAATAAATGAACAATCATTAGTGATAAAAGTGACATCTGTTATCAGTAAACTCAAATAGTTCCTATTTTATATACATTTAAACATTTTCGAAGGTTGTAAATTCAAACCATTTTCCTACAAATCTTTATGATAAACTTTTTTTATTTTAGATTGTTTGACAATTAACAGATAACTAGTATTTGAGTTATTAAATATACTGATGACTTATAGCGGTTATAAAGTTCAATTCTCTAGGAGAAATCAATCTCCATTATACATATATATTCAAAACAATTAGTCACTTTGATGAATTTCCATGATGTAATAAGAAGACGAAGATTATCAGAACTATGTGATGGTATATTAGCGCAATACACTTCGAACAATCTGATCATACACTACATACTTGTTAAGAACATTTATATATATAGAAAATAAATGGTCAACTAGACTAGAAATGAAAGTAAGAAGAGACAAGGATGATAATAATAAGAGTAATAATAATAATGTGTCTCTTCTTATCATCCATTTCTAGTCTAGTTAACCTTTTATCGTTTTATATATATATAAATGTTCTTAACAAGTATATAATGTGAGATCAGATTGTTCGAAATGTATTGCGCCAATATATCATTACATAGTTCTGATAATCTTCGTTTTCTATATATTACACTATCGAAATACATATATTCAATTATTGAGATTTTTGTGGAGGCCCGTTATTTTGTTGTCATTTAGATCGGACGATGTTTGTTGACGGCCTCTCCACCTTAGCGGCCCGAGATCCGATTCCAAGGAGATTGTATGAATATTTGTTATCACCTATCCCCGTATATAATCATCGACTTAAATCGCGTTCGTCATTAGCGGAATTAAATAAGTCAAATAACGAGAATGGATTTTTGAATACATATATTTTGTATATGGAGCGAATGGAATAGAGATAAGGGAAACGACGCGCAGTGGAAATGTCGGGTAAGCCAACTCCCATTTAACCAAGCGTTAATCAATATTTATAGTTACACAAAAGTAAGTTACAGTCATGTGATGAGTCATGGGATAAGAAATGTACACACACCTACGCGCTCATATAAAAACAGTCAAGATTAATAAGCGAATAATTAACAAGGTCAGAATATGATTCAAGTAGAATGGGCTGTCCGAAAGCCACAATAAGGTATATGGGCTTAACAATAATAACCGACACTACAAGATCATAAGTGTAATTGAAGTTAGACCAACATGAAAAACTTGGAAGAACTAGACGACCATTTCGTCCTATTGTGAGACATTCACAAGAAATTGAAATGACTAACATCTCCACAAAAACCCCTTCTAATATATACATATTGATTTATCAATAACAAAATATAAATAAATCAATTATATAATCGATTATCTATCAATTTATTGATAACTTACAATTTTGCTTAATGTTCTAATTTGATCATCATCTATAGGTGGATTACTATAATCATCAATTAATATAATCTCTTTTATATTATTATTGGATAATAATAATGATGTATTCACTAATATACTTTGTAATGTATTTTTTATAATGATTGAATTTTCATTATATGCAATAATGATAATACTTATTTTGGGTATATATTTATATATCTCTGTAATAGATAATAATTTAATATTTAAATGATGGGATAGTGTATTCAATGTTAAATGATGACATAATTCAATATTAAATTTTTGTGTTTTTTTAAAATGATTTTGATTAAAATTTAATGAATTCAATAATAATGTTGATCTTGTAAAAATAAATAGAAAGTAATAATAATAATAATAATGATAATCTTGTTGATTACAACATTAGATTGAATAAGATTATGATACATTTGATATAGAGTAGTATTATAATTTAAGTGATTAGTACATGATTGTTTGCTATTATACCATATTATGTAACTTTATCTTCAGTTAAATAAATTGATTACATATATATATAGATATAAACAGTGTTAAAACTTTGAACATTAGACCTTAGCAACAAAAGCAATTCGTATATAAATCCATATTGTTTGATTAGTTTTCTTTTCTTTGTTTCTTTTTTATTTTTTCATTAATTTCAATGGATAGATAAAGAAGGTTTACTATTACAGATTAATATGATCCCATCCACCTATCACAATTATGGTATACATATACATATTACACGTAATCCATACACTTCAGCATTACAATTTAATTATTTTTGTAATAGAATATGTACGTGTAAGGTAAATGCGCTATTCTTTTTAATGAAAACATATTTTATTTTTTATTTTTGGTCTGTGCAGAAAAGAGAAAAAAACTACCGAGGTCATTTTAATATTGGTTAATAAATCTGAACTATGAGATTGGTTACATGGTATATATATGGAGTTATGCTTGTATATGAATAAGTGTTGATTTGTGCATAGCACATAATTGACACACACTCACTCACTCTCTCTCACACACACACACGTGGATAATACATACACACAAACATATATATATATATATATATATATATATATATATATATATATAACAGAAGTTGATGTTACCTATGAAACGTTTACGTTCATTTTATAATTAAGTTATATTTTTTTAAAATGTTAATATTTCTTCTTCTTTTTTGTTTGTTTTAATGATAAGCCTTGCTCGTTGTCATACGTTTGTTTGTTCTTTTTGTAACGTAAGCATTTGAATTAATTGTACAATAAAATGGCTACATTTTCAATCATCTATGAAATACTTAATTGATTGAATAGTGTATATTTAACATTAACTAATTATCATTTTAATATGAAGATTTTATAAAGTATATAATGTAAATATAAGCAAATTATCATAAGGGGTTTTATGGATATTATAGTAATTTTAATAGTTGAGATCATGAGTCAATTGAAGCTGGACCACCATGGAAAACCTGGAAGCACTAGATGACCGTTTCTGATATTCATCAACATGTGCTCATCAATGACTAGCTTCAAAAAGTATTTCCTAAAGTCCTAGTGAGAAGCAGTTCAACCGGGTCAGTTGTGAGATAGATAGATAGTAACTCCCTGAAGACAATGGTGGATTAGTTGAAGTTAGACATTAACACAATTGGATCCTGGTCGGCTCAGCTGTCTAGTGATTAAGCGTTCGTGCACGAGACTGATATGCCCTGGGTTCGAATCTCGCAAAATGGGATAGTGGATGCACACTACTGAGGAGTCCCACAATAGGATGAAATGGCCGTCCAGTGCTTACAGATTTTCCATGGTTGTCTAGCTTCAATTGACTCATGATCTCAACTATTAGAATTAGCAAATTATATCAGTTAAAGTATTTTTGAAGTTAAGCGTCAGCCTTATACTTATATCTTTTACGTATAAATTAGAAAAAAGATATTTGGATTTGTGAATGAATGGACAGTAACTATCCTATAGCCGATTTCGATTATGGTTAACCTCGTTTATTAACTTACTTTAATGGACAATGTTATTTAAACAGTAATAATTCGCATATTTCTTTGTACTATTATGATCACTAGATCACATGACAGACTCTAACTAAAATATTGATTAATTAAATATTACTTGATGATTTATCCTCCTCCCCATGTATATATTTACTCAAATCCTATTATTAACCTTTGTATTGCCTAGCTATGCCGTATTCGATTTGTGATAAGTCTTGCTAATTGAACGCTATATTCGGTTCCTAAGCTATTCTCGTAACCCCCAAGATAAAATTACACAGCGACTTGGACAAGAGAGAAAAGGCGCAAAATATGTGAGAAACACTTTACTCCAAATGTTCGTTTTAGTACAGAAAATATAGGGTTTTTATAGTATTTTAGATGTCTTTGGGTTTCCCGAAAATTCTGGAATGCTACTAAACATAGTAGCAGTATAGTAATCCGTCAATCAGAAACTCTATATGTGACTTTTCAGCTTCTTAATTTTTCTGGCTAAACTATAAGTGCACGCTGATTGGATAAAATGCTTCTTATTGTTTTCCTGATCCCTTCTTGTCTTTTGAGAGAGGTTTTCTGGATCACCCCAACAATTTGACTATAAATTCGCTTCTGCATTTGCTCGTATACACTTATTTGCCCCTCCACTTCAAATTCGCTTGATGTGCTTATAGCTTGATGATCCGTGCTATCCCCTAATAAACTGTAGTTGCCGCTTCTCATTGCCTTTTGATTTTCATCATCATTGAGATGTATATTATAACGGTAATCGAGGTGATCGATTAACGAAGCAAAGTCACTACAAACGGATAATGTTTTTTAGAGTATAACCCTATCAGTTATTCAAACTCTTATGATGATTGAGGGCTAACGAGAGAAATAATACTTCAACGGAAATGTTATATATGGTTGTCTTATGAGTTTTTTTATCACTGCTTGTAATAAATAGATAATTGATTTCACTCTATAATGCACACTAGACGCATCAGTCTACTTCTGTTTTGTCAGTGTAATTTTTTCGACTAGGATTATAAATATCAGTTTAGCAGTTAGATTACAAACAGTATCCAGTTGAACATTTGAATCATTGTTCCCGGTGAAAATGACGTTTCGGCGAGACTCTAATTTAGGGACGAGCCAATCAGAAGCGTTTGAGCAATTTCAATTATCAGCCAACCAGAAGACAGTATAAAGTAAAAATATATTTTAAGAAAGTAATGAATTACAGTAGATATTCTTCTTTTACATTATTTAAAAACTTGTTAGGGTTTGATAAAGGTTCAGAAGTTCTGAATTCATAATGCATGCAATATTGGAACTCGTCCATAGGGTTAGGGGTTAGGGCTAGGGTTGTAGCCTAGGGTTAGGGTTGTAGCCTCTCAATAAACACCTCTTCTCTAAAATCCGTTGTAAACCGATCGTATGTTACTTGGGAATAGGAAGTATTTGACATTAGTTTCACACTAATTTGAGGTTCTTCTGAAGTGGACGACAATGACTCCATACGGAATGTTGTAGAAGCATGAAGAGTACCTTGTTGAATAGCCAACAAAAGTTTTTGTAGGACTGTTGTTACAGGACATTGTTTTGAGATACCAGTCAATATACCATAATAACTGGTACTATAAAGCGGATTTGACACTATCATTGCATTAAATTTAAAAGTGAATTGTAGCATTTTAGTGGGAAGATTCACAATGTATTTAGTTGCAGATTATGAAAGGGAAATGATTTTGTACGTTCGAAATGGCCTATTTCAACAATGTACGTGTCAAGTTTAAAACGTTATTTGTAGCTAACGTAACAAACTGCCTCCAACTAAATAACCATTGGACTAGGAAGCACTGGAAGTTTGTCTAACCGTTCAGTAGTGTAGACCATGAAGATTGGACCCACATGATACAAACTACAAATTGATCTGTCTTGACAGACCTTTTGTAACAATATTTATTATTTCCTGTTTTACTACTTATGACTAATAAGTAATATGCTCACAAATTGAAATGTTGAAAAAGAAGATTAAATTCACTGGAATCAACTACAAAATGAATAGAAATTCATCAAACGCAATGTATTTAGTTTTTTTATATTGTTGAAGTCCCTTGCATACACATATAGAAAGCGTGACTGTTTGTACAAGAGAAAATTACTCGACCTCTTCTCCTACCATTGTTATAATCTTATAAATCGATGTAAACATCCAGGGATGAAAACTTGTTTTCCACTTCTTCTCTGGTAAACTTGTCAAAAATGTTGTTTATCAATTCAGGTATTTTAGATTTTGCCATCTTTCAACAGAAAAAAATATGGGGACTTTAAGTATACAAGTATCCAATAAACCAAGTCGATAGCAGTGGTAACTGGACTTTGATACCAGGATAATAAAGCTCTCTTCTCTTCTAGTCGTGACTAGTTCAATACGCAAATTTCGGTACTAAGTGAAAGGAGACTAAAGAAGATTAATCCACAATTCAGATTATTCAATTATATCCCCATTACATCAAATGAATATTAGTTACAGGATTTTTAAATCTGAATAAAGGTCACTCGGACAAAAAAAATCACTAAATTGATTGATATAATGAGACTACACTGAAATACGAATGAACAGAAATCAGCCTAAGTCAATAAGTACACTTTGAGATTTTTTTCTAATAAGTTGTATTTGAGGATCTAATATCCCCAAATGTATTGAGAAGATCGTATAAATTCGAAATGAACATCCATTTCGCAACTGACCATTTACTTCCCTTTGAGAGCCAAATTTAAAGGTTTTGAAAAAGTAATTTGTATAAAATCATTTGAGGGAAATGAAACTCATTCCAGAAAGCCACTGAAATAGATATCGCTAGATTATTTTATCAATTACACGACGAACTACTTCGTCAATAAACATCGCTATTATGGGGCTGAGCACCGTATTGATCATTCATGCTCTGAATAATTAAGCCCCAAAGTTTACGTGACGCAGTTTCAAAGATATCAGTTTTTTTCCGAGATTGAAAATACCATTTGATGATAAGTAAAAACTAGTAAAGGGATACATAATCATGCCTTCCTTCTAGTTAACTCCAGTTTCACGGACGGCCTGCTTGAGCATCTGGGCTACCTGTTGCTGCCATCTAGATATTTCAACAACTTATCTATTTTTGTTTGTTTTAATATATCATTATGTTTATTAATTGCATAACCTATTCTGCTGCGTTTCTGAGAAGTGTACAACCTTTCGTTGTCAAAGTTACAAAAAACTCAATAAGAGGCAATGTGGTTGCTGGCAATATACAGCGAAAAGAATGTACATTATTCAGATGTTCATTTAGTGAACTGTTAACATCTAACTGGCGATCACTCAATATTTATCTCCAGGACCGACTAGAAGAAAGAAACGAAAACTTGTTGAAACACTTTACGCTGAGAATTCTATATTGTACCAAAAATATAATATTGAATAAAGCTAATAATAATAATAATAATAATAATAATAATAATAATAATAATAATAATAATAACTATTGTAACGTGATTAGACGTGTGTACGAAAATTGGCAGTCTCGCTTTCTGACTAAATAATGATATTTTTGCTACATGCTAAAACATTCAACTATCAGTTAGCCAGTCAGAAGTTCGAAGCCTCCCCAATAAAATCTAGTTAGATGATCTGAATATTTCTAGAACTTTTGCAACGTGTGTTTCAGATCATAATACACCTATAATGACTTAGAATAAGTTTTACTAACATTATCAGCAAGAAAATCGACTCGTTTGCAACATCAAATAAGGTAGATATTTGGATTAACCAGTTAAGTTAAAGCTATATAAAACGAACAGAACATATGTAGAAACAAAGAATAACTGGTATACTCATAATTACAAAGTTATCTGAAAATGAAAAATATTGCAAGCAGAAAAAAGTTTCCTTTGAACCTAATATTCACACAATTATGATGATTTGTCCATATAATATTCAGAAAACTAGGAACCTGGTAGTCCTGTTAATAGAATAATGATTATTTGTAGTCAGTTTTAAATTCAACGTGACCGGATGACAACAAACATTTTTATTTACCAAACTGAATCATACCTACCGTGAGAGAGCTGGTAATACTACTGAAGCACTAAAATATTGCTCGCATCTGCTGGGATCACTGGGTAAGTAATAGTGGGGTTAGACGCAGGGTATTAGGGAATGATGGTAAATCAGGTGGTGAGGTTTTAAATCTTTACCCACTGAGATGGTCGAGCCACGTGTTACGTATGCCTGAACACCGATTACCACGACGCGCAATGCTGGAGTGTTGGAGACGGGTGGAATAAAGTTACAGGCGGTCAAATCAAAACGTGGCATCAGTGTTTGAAGTCGCTAACTTCTGATCTGAGCCATGTTGTTAGATGCGGACTACTTAGCTGGGGTCCGCGTCACTATCATAACCAATGGTTGGAGACTCTAGGTGACATGGCTAAGAATCGATCACAATCAAGTAGGTGTATACACCCTTTGTCTTCCCTTAAACCATGAGATTAAAATTGCTTTATTTCTACCAACTAATTCTTTCTTCCTGTGTTACATCCTTATACACAAACCTCCTTTTATATATCACTACCACTTAATTAACTACTTCAATGAATTCGGTGTTCATCTTGTTGTGTTAACGAGGTATGGCAACTTGGGCTGATGCACAGATGTGTCTGGTCCTACATTGTAGCTGACTGAAAATATTATCACTGAAGTAGTATTTAAAACCATGACTCAGAAGTTAAGTGTCAAATGCTTAGTTGACCACTTCAAACGTTGACTGTCAGACAGTGAGTCGAAAATCCGAATCGCCATTGATAAGTATTGTGATAAGAAACTAAATTTATCTATATCCTAGATCACTTTGGTATTCGAACTTATTACGGTCAAAATAACACAAAGTAAAACCATAATTTATTTGACAAAGTTAGAACTCGTGAAATAAATACCCTCACCCATAACACAAAAAACTACTCACTTGTAAGCAGTATGCTGAAGGAGGGGATTATCGCTTTGTTTACCAGCAGCTAAGTAAATTGCTAATGATTTCTCCTAGAAACAGTAAGAAGGAACAGGTGACTAAGCTGTCAGGATTATCAATAAGACAGATCTGGTGAGAATGCCGAATACAGAGTTACAGGGTTAGAATCAACTTTATTTCCTTTGATTATGCACAGGAAGGTAAGAACAAAGAACAGATTAGTTGACTATACAATATTATCTTAAAAATAATGTTTCCGAACATAAAACAAGTGCTTCTTAAGTGTAATTTAACATTAATCATGTACTAGACACACATTTGTGTACTTATTTTTGAACAACAATTTTTGTACGACGATTAGTGATACTATGTAGTTGCATGAGCTGAGATGGAGTAGAGTTTGAACGTATTAGTAGCTGAAAATCGAATCGTTTAACTAATAAGCCACCATTTCTCACGTAAGTTCTAGCTATTTTCTCAACTCGTTAAGGGGCTGTTAAACTACTCCAAAACCACTACACCGGAAGTACGAACGACTCACCACTCACTTTAGAGTAACTATTACATATATTCTCATTATAGTTTACGATGTTATTCATAGTTGATTTTAATAATGCAACCTATCATTTAAGTTAAACTTCATCCAAAAGATACATGAAAGGCCATTTCGGAGCAGAAAATGGTCTTTACGTCCTGGTGCAATAGTTCAGATTAATGGTTCTCTGCTATTTGAACTATGAAAGATTAGACTTTTCACAGAAAACTACTTTCAGTGACATCTATGTTCATTCGAAGCATCCCGCATAAATTTAGAAAAAGTGCTAGTTTTTTTATGAAACTGAGTGTTTTCGAGAGACTTAGCGCCTCTAATACGTGTTTTCACAAGATGTATTTTACAACATGAGATGATAGTATCATTATGGATACTAGCCGGCTGAAGCAAATCTACCTGACTATACCTATTATCTAAGGTTCACTATCAAACACTTATCACAGTAAAACCAAATCAACAACAGTAACTGCTCTTGAGTAGACCATTATTCGGCATCATTAACATATAGACAGTAAAATCTAATTGATATTACTACTCAATTGAATGTTATAGGGATATATATTGTGAACATATTTACAAAGCATTTAGCACAATCAAGAGATCAAACACACTAAGTACACTCTAGTTTCACATACCAAGTTCGAGGGAAGCACTTATGAAGAACGATATGATACAACATACTTATGATATATAGCTGATTCAATTGATTTGCGAAGAAGAAGATTGTAGAATTCAATTAAAGATAGGTTTTAATCTTTTAAGGTTTGGTGAAGGGCAAATTTGAATACTCCTTTGTTTTCTATTAAACCGTTGCCGCCACCTTGACGTGGTGGTCGGACTTGCCTATCGTGATGAACCAATCGAGCTATACTGGCTGAAACAATTGTTCCTCAAAGTCCTACCATGCCAGACAGGTCGGTTGAAGAGCGCTAAGACTAAAAGCAGTAAACCCAAGGTATAAGGGCGGAGTCATACTGCTGACTGTACAGAGATGTGACGACAGTAAGGTGTTTCCTTCAGACAACCAGCATAACAACGATGCTGCCTTCCCACAAAGAAGAATGGGGTTAGGAAATGTCGACCCTCTGTGTTCTCCCAAATTCTAATCTTCTGAATTCTTCATGTCCCTTTTTTTCCTCTTTCCAAATTTCTTTCACTGGATTATACTCTTTAAATAACATCTCCAAACCCTAATCTTCCCGATTACTGCTTATACTCTTATTACCTCTACCACGACGGGATTTGAATCGACAAGTGCATCTCTGTGCTAATGTGGTGTGGCAACTCGAACTGATGTACGTACGTACGAAGTTCTACGTTGTTACTGACTGACTGACTGACTGACGACCCTAAAAATGCACGCCTCACCTTATCCCACGGTAAGGTCTCAACAAGTACGAAGCTAACACGAAAATTACTCACAGAAAGGTCGTGTGTGACCGACCTCAAGCAGTTGTCTCTTTATTACTACTGTCACTCTTAGGTCACTAAGACCACCTCTAACCCGACTTCCTTTTCAGGTACTTTTAAAAGAACCCATCCACTGTATGGGCAACCAGGAAGTGAAAACCGCCGTCATACCTCTAACAGCATTCAAGACCACTGTATTTACCAAACTATTACAGCTTATTACTAAACTGGAAGAAAGGTTCATTAGACGCCCAAGTTTGAGATCAACAGTGGTGAGCGGCCTATACTCCTCGATGTGGGGTAACAGGCAGTTGAGTTGAATATTACAGCTTATGGAAGCTATCAGGACGTAAAAAACAAGGCTACAAATCTAATTTAACAGTATATTGTAAACCGGGTTCTGTACATGTGGAAATATCTCATCTTGAGCGAACAGTGATCCTAGGGTCGCCAATGAACACACTTTCTTTGCTTTCGAAAGGCATGAAACCTAAGTAGCCCGTAAGAAACGAGAACACACCTTACCGAATTGTCTAGACCTTATAATTAACTTGGATATTCTTTTCTGCATTGGAATACACATCCCTGTAATGTGTCGCCCGTAGATACGGCCAGTGTATGGAGAAACGAATTGTGATAATAAACGAACATTCTATGATTTATCACAAAGAAGCGGTATTCATACCTTGTAGTCTAAAGGAATGTTTTTTTCACAAATAAAACATTTCTTTTTTGTCCTCTGATACGGATCCGGAATGTCAACTGGCTTTGAAAATATAAATAATCATAATACGTCCAACCTTATCATCATCTCCGTTGAGATCCACAGAGACAAACCGTACACTCAGAGCCGGTTTGAGATTTAAAAATCCAGGGATCCATAAAGAATTAGTGCTTTCTTTTAATCGAGTAGGCCAAATCCCCAACGTAGTGAAAACCCTCATACCTAGCGCATCTCCTTCTGTATGTCCTTGAAAGTTCGGTTCTTCAAACTTGTAAACTGAGAACAGCCAGACATTTACGTGGTTCCTGTTTTGGGTAAGTACCTGAGTTTTACTAGGGGATTTATAGTTGGAAAGAGATATAACACCTGCCTAAAATAATTAAAATACTATTTAATTACGGAAACACAAGCATCTCAAATGACTGACCTGGAGGTGACAATAACCATAATTTTTTTGTTTCACAACGGCGGAAAGCCATAATGACAGGTACTACTTTATACGTACGTAGCACATTAACATTAATAAGAAATTACAACAAGACCATAAGAACCACCCAGATGAGCAGGGACTAATTAATAGGTCATTGATTGAATAACGTTAGCTGAAGGGAGTAAAACCCTCAAAAATGTTTTACGCTCTAAAGGTAAACTATTAATTAGAATAATACGAGAGCACAGTAACCCAAGTGTCTAATAAATATAAAATAAAAATATGCGCGGAAATCATCAGTAGAATACCCCGAATATTTTTATTTTCACATTTTTATCCCTTTTGTAGCGTTTGCTAACAAGTTCAAACTAACAAACATCAAGTCAGCCCGAACAGACTAACATAAATCATACTCAAATAACCCATTCTTAAGTCAAGTAAAGCTTTCGTGTTTTAGGGCTACGGGATATCTTTATGTGACCTCCTAGTGTTCAGATCTAGGACCCCTGCGCTTTCTAATTTTATGTAGATGGCTTTCCTCAACGAGTTTCTTTATCATCATCACGTTTTTGAGACAATATCTAGCTCTTGAGACGAGCTTACAACCAGAGCGACAAGCTGAGATTTTGGGACGGCCTGATTTGACTTCAAAGTTTCATCAACAACGATCGACTCTGTTAACTCTACAATTGATATGATTGATGCATTCAACGAGTTCAGCTTAAAAACTTAAAACTGACTTTTCTGAAGAGGGTGATGATACAAACCATCAAGTGTCATTATAGCAACGTAATATAACTAAAGAGTAAACTAGCAGAAACCAGGAACATACGCCTTCATTTGGACCTAACGATCAAATCCCCACTTAAATACGGCCATCTTCCGACATAACGGATGAAGAAGCGAGCTTGCAAGTGATGACACAACCGACACGTTAGGGCACACAAAACAGCGGAGAGGAAGTGAACTTTAATGCTCCTCGAGGGTTACCTCGAGGAAATACCTGACAAACACATATTTCCCTATGGATAACCATCTCCCTCTTGGGACAGCTGTGTTTAATGCATGTTATAAATGACCACGGTCATCATTACCACACATCAGTATCTACTTCTCATATCTCTCGTTATTATCTCCGTTTACCCTATTTTTCATCCAATTTCGTCTCCTGACACATTACCATATTTTTATTCTTGAAATTACAGTCCTCTCTAAGCGCTCAAATTACCGCTTTAAAATATTCACATTGCGACCAACCAACTTCTCGACAGATGATGTGATATCTACTGATACTCCGAAACTCTACCGCTCTGTAATGAGTAACTCAATCAGTTGAATGGAATTGTCGTTGGAGTAAATCCCGCCATGAGATGAGCATATATCCTCGGCTAAATTGGTTTCTGATTAAATGAAAACGCCCAATTAAAAGAATTGATCTAACCAATAAGTCAGTCTATAGTTTTGAATCAAAAATCGTTTCTATCTTACAGCCCTGATACAGAGACATACAAAACATGCAAATCCACAAATAATTATCATGCAAACTAGAATTAGTGCAGTCATGTGTTCAGACTGTAGTAACAATGGATCCTAACCACGATCCTCAAGGCTGAATATGAGATGATGGGGAAAACAGACTTTCAACATGTAACACTAAAAGAAGGTCAATAGTGGTGGACGCGGGATCATTCATTTGAAATCGAATTAATTGGATGGCATGGCTCAGCCTTGCAGAAATGGTCATTCTTTTGTAACTTATCTCTTTTATTCGTGTTAAATACATCGTTCTGTCACCAGCCCAAATGTGTTCTCCGTCATACGCTAGTGATGATTACGATAGAGCGAGTCAGTGTAGAAAATGATGTAACTTCCACGTAAGATCTTATAGATTAGGTAGTCACATTGTGACAAGTCTAAAATTTCGGGATTAGGTCTACTGTCGGAGAGGTACTAATAACAAAGTACACCATAACTTGACAAGACTGCCAGCCATCAAACATAACCGAATTTCCGGAACCGTACCGAAACGACAAGAAGTGAGAGCAAAGAAATGAATGGGGTCTCACAAAGTTTTTGACAGAGTTATCGGAAAAGTAGGGAAACAAAATGAGACCTTTGCTTCTAACGCCAAATCGGACTACAAGGGTGAGATTTTGGTAGACAAATCCACACAACTTATCAGGCCGGACCTCTCCGGCAGGTCTGTAGTTTTACGTAAGTGAAGAGAATCTTCAGAAAAGAAAACAATGGCTGTATTTAAACCACCCGAGTTAGCATTTATAAACTTTATAGAATAGGACAAAATGTTGATTTTTAAATGAAGCCTCTTAAAAGTTACTTTTGCTTCTGCTGAAGACAGAAACCTAACACTAAAGAATTCATGCTAACTGATCGGTCGCAGAATATGCGTTTGTGCGGATCTCAGCCTGATTGATCGCATTAAGAGACGATCAGTAGAGGTAGAAATAAATGAGCGCCGCCAGAACATTGAAAAATCCTCGTACTCAAGGTATTTTACATTGTAAAGGTTTGGAGTGAACCACTCTGAGTGGGACGCGAAGGTTCTTCACAGAATTAGAGTTGTGATATACAATTGCATGCAGCCCACAAAATAAAATGACAAAGCTCAAGACAGCAATGGACACAGAAACCATGATGTCATTGTCATCTTAGAAGCATGGTTAACGTCAGAAGTGTATGGTAGTGGATTTCAACTGCTTGACTTCTTACTCTGCAGAGCTGGCAGACTAAAGCATAGTGCTGGTGAGGTTACCCTGTACACGAAAATTAGCTTAACCATACGACCTGTCGAGACAATGGCACACGAGTTAGGAACATGTGAACTGGTGTACTGCTGGCTGAAGTGTAGTAGCAAGATGTTGGATTAATCGTAGTACACCGCAGTTTACACAGCATACTATAACGATATTTGCAGGGTGCGTTAAGTTCAGTCAGACTTGCCACTTTAGTGGTGCCGTGATCTCCTTCTGATTTGATCGTACGGTCAAAACCTGCGTTGTTTATCGATTAAGCTGGCTTCACTGAGTTTGTTCGCCAAAAGAATGAAGTGCAGAAGGTTATTAATCGATGTATTTTTCTGTGTTAGATTCGTCATCGGTGGGCGCACCACCTTAGTGGCCATAGATCTGACTCCAATCAAATCGTATGAATGATTGTTATTGAACGATTGCTATCGAAATACATATGTCGTCAATCGTCATATATAACCATCGATTTGAATCGTTTTAGTGAATAACGGAATTAAATAAGTCAAATACGAGAATGAATTTTTGAATACGTATATTTTTCTACAATTATTGATTCAAACAGACGATCAACGGAGTAAAAGGAAATTAAATGATGCATGGTGAAGACATGCAAGCCAACTCGATTTAATCCAGTGTGAATCGATATTTATATTCGAACCAAAACAATCTACAGACATTTGATGTGCAAGATAAGAAACGCACACACATACGATTATATAAATAACAGTCAAGATTGTTAGGCGAATAATTAACAAGGCCTATCGCAGTCCAAGCTGTGAGGCAAATGAGGTCCTGCTAAGTAATCTCAGTACTTGGTCACAAAGTGGTCGATATCTAATCCTAGGGGATTTTAATGCACATATGGTAGACTGGGTAAATCTGCGAACTGAATCGTCAGAAAATTCCTTCGAGCAGGAACTAGTTGATGCGGTTATCACATGTGCCCTAGTGCAGTATGTGCAAGAAGCGACAAGGTACGACCCGGACACCGAATCATCCTTATTAGATCTTATACTGACCCACTATGAGAATGACGTTGCAGACCTCCATTATATGCCACCCCTAGGTAAAAGTGATCACGCAGTTCTAACTTTCGACTTCCATTTAACTGTCAGCCACGAGCACGCGTCAGTCCAATCAAGACCTAACGTCTGGAAAGCAAACATACCAGATATCATGCACTCAGCATCGTTAGTAGATTGGACAACAGACCCAGAGTCCTCAATTGAAACTTCCTGGGACGCATTTCGAAATTCATACTTAAAAGTTACCACACCCCACATCCCTTGGACTATACCAAGGGGGCCGAGAAACTCCACACCATGGTTTAGTAGGGAGGTCCGCATCCTTCTCCGTAAGAGAAGGGAAATGTAGGAGAGATTTAGGTTACTGGGGACCGATGGGACAAAATCTCAGTACCGAAAAGCTCGGAATACCTGTCCCTCGACCCTCCGTAAGTCTAGAACGTTGTACGATGAAAAAATTGTTCAGGAATCCATAGAATTTCCTAAACGTTTGTAATTCTATATAAACCAAAGGACAAAGAGAATAGGAAATATTCCTGCTCTATGGGGAGATAGCACTACCGCATCATTAGTGGAGGACGAATTTGGTAAGGCCCAAGTGTTCTCGAACTACTTTAGCAATGTATGTACCATAGAAGCGCCCTTCCCGTCAGCGCATACAGATCCCCCCACACATACGGTAGATGGCGTGACCATTAAAGAACTCGATGTCTTTGGTCTGCTAAATAAGCTTGACATAGGTAAATCCACGGGGCCCGATGAATTACATCCTAGGCTACTGAAGGAATTATCTAACTTCGTTGCGAACCCTTTAAGTATTTGCTTTACCATCCGTAACGCAGGATCGTTTACCAAAAGACTAGAAGAGCGTCACAGTAAGTCATGTCCTCAAAACAAGTACGAAACATAAACCTGAGAATTACCGACCCGTTAGCCTAACTAGTGTGGTTGTTAAAATCTGAGAAAAGATTATTCGGAAGGAGCTGTTTAAGTATCTCGATAAAAACCGGATGCTTCTAGAGAAACAGCACGTTTTCAGAACAAGTTGTTCTTGTCTCACGAACTTATTAGTGGCTCGTGAAAGCTGGTGGGCTCTTAAGCACCAGAAGCTACCTGTAGACGTAGCCTTCATTTATTTCAGTAAAGCTTTTGACAAACTTCCGCACAATCGGCTGTTATATAAGTTAAGAAATGTCGGGATTAGAGGCAATTTATTGATGTGGATAAAAGACTTCTTAGTTGGGTGTCAACAAAGAGTAAGAGTGAACCCAAAGTTATCTAGCTGGGGAACTGTGTTTAGTGGAGTGCACCAGGGTATGGTTTTGGGGCCAATGCTATTCCTCTTGTATGTAAATGACCTTCCTCGTCTCCTATCATCATCGGTCTTGCTATATGCTGACGATGTCAAGATATAGAGAACGATAAAATGTAAAATTGATAGCTTAGGATTCCTAAATGACCTGAAGAAGTGATCTGAATGGTCTCAAACCTGGCAGTTGCCGATAAATACTCCCAAGTGTGTTGTGATGTATATCGGTCATCAAGGTACAGATAAATACACGATGAATAACACTGAGATACCTGTTGTCCAGACACATGATGACTTAGGAGTCATCGTTAGCCAAGACTTAAGGACTGCTGCATACTGTCATGCAACAGCCGCCAAAGGTTTTAGAGTCTTATGGTAATACCTAGGGCTTTCAGTCATGTCGACGCTACAACGTTTTGACTTCGAATACAGTCTCCGTTCGTACTAAACTTGAGTACTGCATACAAGCGGCTATCCCCTGTTTAAAAAAGACAGTGAGCTTTTGGAAATGGTTCCAAGAACAGCAGCTAAGATGATTCCCAGAATAGCGAAGCTTCCGTATTATGCTCAACTGGCCAAGCTGAACCTTTTCCCGTTGTCATATCATAGAACTAGAGGCGACTTGATTACAGTTTTCAAATTGCTTAGTGATAAATTCGCACCTGATATGCCCTCATTTTTCTTGTCTTCCAAAACAGAGAATTTAAGAGGACACTCCAAAATAGTTCACAAGCCCAGAACAAATTACTTGTCAGCTGACTGTCGACTTTCCCATCTAATCATCAACGAGTGGAATCCATTAACTCAGAACGTGGTTGAGGCTCCATCCGTCGACTCTTTCAAAATAAAGTTGGATCAACTGAGAGACCACCATTGTCAGGACTAACACAGGCCATCAAGCCTCCTGTCCTTTCCAAACTGAAACTAAATGTCAAAATGTGACTTAAGAAGAATGAATAAATAGGCTTGCCCCGAAGCTAGAATAAGCTGTGTAGGCTTTCAAAGAAATACAGGAAAAGACACTCACAGATGCTTACTAGAAAAAGACTAATAAGGACCGCAAACCTTCTGTCTTTACTACATAACTGTGAAATCTGCATCTGGATATTGGATACTGGACAGCGGTAACATGTAACGAAGGTCCAAGTAGGGTCGAAGCATTCTCTGTGGTGTTAGGCTATTGCTAATATGGAAAATGATGGGCAAGGTAACTTCAAACTAACAGATGTACGATCTCCAAATGACTGGGAACACGCTGACTTGGGTTCTAAAGACCGAAACATAAAGTTCTTAAAATTAATGGGAGGAAATCCTGTACGTGACCATAAAGGAAAACTAGTAATCGGAGAAAACATCGATAACGTGCACGGTCAAAATAAAGATACATCTGTTATCAATGAAGAGCTAGAAAATCAGTACCTTCAGGGTTTGGAAAAGAGTATGCAACCAAATTGTCACCATGGTTTAGGAAGCCATACAAGTGAGTCAGCTGACTCGTAGACGTCCTCTTTTTTTAGTACTAATCGGCCGATCAACTCATATATTGTTATTTATTTGGGTTTTTATTTTGCGATTGCTTTGCACGTTTTGTTTTTAACACCAAGATATTGGTACAAGAAGGCACCAAATACATATGCGCCACACAAATCTCATTCGATATGTGTGAGGGCTGTGATGGTACTTAACAAAATGAATTTCCCTACCAATAAGTAAAAATATAACCAATGGTTAACCATTGGTTATATGTTAGTGCTCAACCCCAAATATGTTTTGAACACAACCAAATCTAATACTTTTGAATAAGTACTGAAGTGCTAATTGGTAAATCAAGCCTACTAAATTTTTATAAAAAGATAGCATTCTGGTTAGGTCACTTCACTTATTTTTACCCTTTGAGGCTGTCTGGATATTTTTGAAGAACAAGCCGCTTTTCTTTAACACTAGTCTTAACTAGTCATGAGAAATCTAAATCTTTGTTCCGAATTCAAGTTGCTTCTAAAGCGATCGCGATAGCCATTTGCCTCTTATCGTCAATCAGGAAACAATACATCTGAGTTGTTTATGGTAGAAAAAATGAATAACTAAGAATATATTGTTTTTACATGAATATTGAGCTTTTTGGAGTCAGCTATAATTCCTTAGACGTTAGGGTTCGGGCTTATGACTGCGGTTGGTTTATTTATACTCTGAATCTAATCCTGAAGCGTAATTCTAATTCTATAATGCAACAAACGTTTCAACGAAATATCACTCCATCTGCCTTTAATTTATATCCGTTGAAATTATTTCCATCACTTCATTACAACTGAGTGATTTTTCCGGTTAATCCAACATCATACGGATATTTAGTAATATATTCCATACTAGAATTATCATACGGTCGATAGCCAACATCCTGGTTTAGCATTTTACTACGACCGTAATTCAGCTACTAATAAAGCTTTTTACATATTTAGGACTTTGGTCTTTACAGACAAACAGAAATAATGTTGTGAAATGAATTACTCAGAGTTAAATTATCGCTTTCATAAACTGTTGGCTATGTCTGACTATGTTCAGACTAGGTTTATTCATTAAGCGAATCCCTTAACTAGTATACAGCTTTAGTTAACAAGAACCAAAACTTATCTCTTGCAAGTGCTGTTCGGTTTATCACTTTCAATTGACTTATTGTGTACTGGAAACGAACCTCGTATTAAGTCACAATACCTTCATTGTAGGACTTCTGATATGCAAAAATATCCCCAAAAATTCCTCAAAATACTGTTTAAAAGTTTGGTTCTGAAAACACTGTTTTTACATCGATTCATGGTTCATTGAACTCTTCTGAATGGATCTTGTGGTATCGCCAACATTCAAAGCGAACTTGGACCATCATATAAGACTAACTTACAAAGACTAGTATAAGCTGTGACTAAGGTAATCACACGATCACAATGTCCGATTGATTGGCTAAGTAGTCAAGGCTACACATTGTGCACAACTCAGATTTAGGTGCCAGTCAGTCAGTCTTGAGTGATGTTAGAGTTATGAGGGCGGTTATCATATCCCAGTTGCCCACACAGTGGAAGGGTTCTTTTAAAAGTACCTGAAAAGGAAGTCGGGTTAGAGGTGGTCTTAGTGACCTAAGAGTGACAGTAGTAATAAAGAGACAACTGCTTGAGGTCGGTCACACACGACCTTTCTGTGAGTAATTTTCGTGTTAGCTTCGTACTTGTTGAGACCTTACCGTGGGATAAGGTGAGGCGTGCATTTTTAGGGTCGACATTTCCTAACCCCATTCTTCTTTGTGGGAAGGCAGCATCGTTGTTATGCTGGTTGTCTGAAGGAAACACCTTACTGTCGTCACATCTCTGTACAGTCAGCAGTATGACTCCGCCCTTATACCTTGGGTTTACTGCTTTTAGTCTTAGCGCTCTTCAACCGACCTGTCTGGCATGGTAGGACTTTGAGGAACAATTGTTTCAGCCAGTATAGCTCGATTGGTTCATCACGATAGGCAAGTCCGACCACCACGTCGAGGTGGCAGCAACGGTTTAATAGAAAACAAAGGAGTATTCAAATTTGCCCTTCACCAACGGCCCTTTAGCAACAACCTATGCTTCTTGTTTTCATTAGTTAGATTTCCCCGTGTTCCTATCCTTTCCGTTCTATTCAGTTGGAGGCGATCGGCGAGAAGTCTTAGTTCCAAGTTTCCACTTGATGATAGACTACCAGTGTTTTGGCACCTGGTTTTGAGCTTTTGGGAGATTCAGATTTATCTCATCTGACATAGTGACCAAAAATGTTACTGAAGTGGTTTAAGCTAGAACTGACATTCTATAACAGCTTAGGAGTTGCGAGAATTCCGTCTAAACCTTATCACTGGTCTAGTTCGAAGCTTTAAACACACATTTTCATCATATACTAGTATTGGAATGTTAAAGTTATGATTTATGATATAATATTTTTGACTCCAAATCAAACAGCAACAAGGTTGTTTTTGACTTGCTATTCACCAATAGGATCTACCAACCATTAAAGTATATGATGTTATGTACTGAAACCATTCAAACCTATATGGTAGACATGTGTTTTAACTCATGTGGTTTCTCTTTGAAGCTAACAGCAGGACTCAGTAATTACACTTTATAGCAGAAATATAGTAAATTTCATACAGCAGAAACTTGACCTCTGTACATCCAGATTTTTCACTGTTACTCTTCTGAACTGAACATAATTAATATTTTCCTGGATGTATTAGTTTATTTCTACTTGGATGTGGTAGCGCAACTTGTACTGTGATCCACAATAATTTACGGAAATAGTTAATTCTCTTAAGTTTTAAGACGTTCCTCTGTCATTTTGAAACTGGGTGGGTGGGAAGCTGGTAAATTGCAAACAACCTACATTTAAGTTTTTATCATCATACTAGTTAAAAAGGTTCATTGGTAACATAGTAAATTTATGGAGATTGTTTAATTTGTACTTTATATGATAAATTAACATTAGCTAGATAGTTATTAAAAACCAGAATACACGACGAATATTTCGTTATAGTGTCGAAATCCTCATCAATGTGTGTCCACAAACATACCAAGGGTCGAAACCAGGTTTTCCAAGCCACAGAGTCATAGTTCTTGGACTAAACAACTTTTCAGGAATTTTTGGTTATCAATACTTGTCTAACTGGAGACATTTCATGAAGCCAACTAAGAACAAACAATCATATTAAATTTAAAATTAAGTTTCATCACTGACCGGCACCAGTTATAAACGTATTGATAACTAAGGGGTGTATTACTTCTCAGTAGTGGAGACTCACAAATTCGTTTGAGACCTAACTAGGATCTTTGAGTCTGGTAGCGAACACGATACCCATGGATCATTATGTGAATATCCAGTAATTAACATTCTTAAGTTCATTCAATTTACCAGATTGTGCATTCACTGTTTGATGCCATCACTGATGACATATTCATCGTTCTATATATCGTTAGAATCATCCTGTTGTATGGGCGAGAGAAATAGTTATAGGCTGTTTGCTTAGACTGGTAGATAGTTTGATAAGTATTGGATGTGTAATATATATTTTCCTACCCCTTATTATCATAATGTTGAATGTTGACTAATACACGTACGAGTCAGGCGAATCACGTGTTATTGATTTCAGTTGCGTTGAAGTTTGGTATCAATTATAGAGCGAATGAATCATATACGCAGATAAATCGTTTAGTGTTCGTCCTGAGAAAATTAGTGTCCATTTATTAAAAGGAGAAATCCGACTGTTATTTTAGAACCAATCACGTCTTCTCTACTTTATATTGGGAACTCACTTCGAATCTAACACTCTCTACAAATCAGTATCCGAATATCTAAGTTTGTTTAATCCACTTTCTAATCTTCAATCACAAAATCAATAGCATTTACTTACATCACCGTCATCCTGTTTATCACTTTTCTTGTTCTTTTTCTGCCTTCAAACTTGAACAGATTCCTCGTCCAACCCAGTGGACATTTTGGATTATACCAACACAGAAAAACTTAAGCAACAATATAAATCATCATTTATCTCGGGAAAGGATTCTTAATAAAGAATTTAAAAATGCTTATCGCTTACCGTGTATTTTTTCTTGTTTATATTTTCGGCGATTTTTTTTATGCAATTATAATAGTTTCTGAATGAACGTAGATATGTGAATACACTTTGTGGCCAACTCTTGAAGTTATTCTGCCAAAAGATGTCTATAATTTACACTAATAGATATTCAAATGTTATTTCTTGTGAGAAGTGACCAATTTTAGAATTTTTTTAAAACTTTTTGTGTTTTTTAAATGTTCATTCAAAATTACGAATTTTTCAATGCAATTGTACCATTTCCTAAACAGTATACGAAGTTTAAGACTTGCGTTTACTCGTGAAACAAGCAAATATTTAGATAATGATTACCGTTTTTTTTTGTGAATTCAGTTTGTCAGCACTTATTATGTCAACCGACTAATACAAAAACTTGTCTCTCAATGCAAAAAATATCATGTCAACGAAAATAGAATTCATTGTGCACAAGATCAGTTACTAACAAATTGTAAGTAGCTTGATACACGAAACCAAACTTTACCAAAGCCGCTTAAATGACCTCTTAAACCCAAACTGCTGGACTTTGCACCACCATGGAGAATGGAAATGAACAGGATAGAAAAAAGGTATCGCGTAAATATCAGCCACTCTGGTAAACTAGTCGTCTTGATAAGCGTTACCTGCTCATGCACCGCAATTCTAACCACCGTTTATCAAGGTGTACATCATAGGCTGGTCAAATATACCTAGTACCCCGGTTGTGAACGAAAACACAAATGAGGGACACTCGGTTGTATTTTAATGTAACATTACAGAGTACTTTCATCAGACGTGAGGACAATACGTTCAGTACTTGAATTGCAAATCCTCCATCCACTGTCTCAAACTTCGTCGTTCCTTCATTATCATAGTGATTACACTCTGTTTCCACTCGCTTCGATTCGATCATCTCAACATACTACTGGCACGTTTTCCACTTCCGATCGGTTTCGCTTACCACCTTTGTCTGTCCATGTAAATAGCATACAGCACACCCCTATATCTAAATTCAGCAGTAGTCACGTAATAGGTTCGCCATGCCCCCGAATGCCCTGGTACGTCCGAGAGTGAGGAGAGTCCGCTTTCCCTCTCGAAATACTCTCACACGGCCACGCGTATACAGCCTCTGCCAGGGGATTCCTACTCACTGCCTTCTCGTGGCAGGGGTGTTGTTTACGAAAATGAGAGGATGAAAAGCGAATGTCCGGCGCTTTAACCGGATCCCAAACCAATGGTGCACATGGGCTCCAGTATCCTGCGGGAACAAATGGCGTATGAACCAATCGTTGGTCACCGGCTACAATGGGACTGCATCTCCTTACGATGCTCCACTGCCTTGTGGGTCAGACCTTTAGGTCGAAGGCTTGGGGTGTGGCCCCCTAAGATAACCACCTGCTTCGGTTTGGGCACCTGGGCAGTATCGCAGCCCACACGCAAATGATGAACTCTATATCTATGGAAACTATTGTTTTCGCTTCGAATAACAAACAAATGATTATTATTACTATCATTATTATTATTATTTACCACATTATTCACCCTCTTTTATACTTATACAGCGGCTCGTCTTTGGTGGAAATTCGACTGTATCTAAACGTTCTCGAGTCACTGTCCGGTTGAAAATTGTATGTTACCACTGAATATGAGTACTGAAGCAGTTTTTCTGAAACCACGTGCACCATTCAAACTGGCTGCCTTCAACGTTCGCACACTTATGCAGGTCGGACAACAGATAGGGCTGGCTATGTCTTTGGAAAGTCTTAATATCGATGTCTGCTGTCTATCCGAGACCCGTATTCAAGACTCTGGCGAAGTACTACAAATTCGATCTCCATCTGTCGCTTCGAAAAGCTTGTTTTACGTGCGCTTATCCGGGGACCCTGTGGCATCTTCGTCTGGTCTTGCTGGCGTTGGTGTCGCACTAAGCGCTAGAGCTGAGGCAGCACTAGTCGATTGGATCCCCATTAACAGTCGGTTATGTGCTGTTAGATTAGAAAGTTCCATCAAAGTGAGAAGAAATCGGCGTGAGAAACGATGTCTTTTCGTCATCTCCGCCTATGCCCCGACAGATTGCAGCCCGGATGCAATCAAGGATGAGTTTTACCACCAGTTATCAGTTCTTCTCCAGAAAGTGCGTTCGACAGATATTGTAGTACTAGCCGGAGACTTGAATGCTCAGGTCGGGCGTCTAGGCACAGAAGAGAGTCGTTTAGGTGGCCGATGGGGACTCGTTGGTCGCAGGTCAGATAACGGGGACCGTCTACTGCAACTTTGCACAGACCACAACCTGTTTCTGGCTAGCACTAACTTTCGGCACAGTCATCGCCGATGTGCCACCTGGCGTCCTCCCTCTGCATCTCAAGCCTGGACTCAGATTGATCACATCGCGATCAGCTACCGCTGGCGTGGTTGTGTACAAGACTGCCGCTCCTTTTGGAGTACCTATCTGGACTCTGACCATGCCTTGGTCTGCGCCAATCTTGCCTTACTTTTCAGTGGACAACGAAGTGACCGCCATCAACGGATTGATGTTAGCAAGCTGGTTGCAACTAAGTATCGAACCGAGCTAGCCTCTAGGCTAGCTACCACTCCACCGAAAAGTATAGATGAGCATTGGTTGCAATTGCATGACGCCATGAAAATGGCGGGAACAGTCAGTTGTGGGTTTGCGAAACGTCCCGCTTTAAGCACTGGGTTTCTTCTGGTTCCTTACAACTCATTGAAGCCCGTCGGTCTACTCCGGGTGACCGTGAGTTTGACCATAAACGAAGGATGTTACGTAAGGAAATTGGGCAAAGCTTGCGTAAGGACCGAGAAGCCTGGTGGTCGATGCGTGCTAATGAGCTGGAAGCAGCAGCTGCATCTGGTAACTACCGGAAGCTCTTCCAGCTCATCCGAGCCACTGGCAGCAAGAAGTCTGGTGTGAGTGAAACAATCTGCGAGGATGATGGGATGCCAATCACTAACATCCATCGACGTCTTGGACGATGGGCAGAATTTTTCGAAGGGCAGTTCAACTGGCCTGCTGCTCCGGCAACATCGGTCAGACTGTCCTGCCCTCCATGGCCGGTGACGACTGATCCACCAAATGAGGAGGAAGTCCGCAAGGAACTCCAACTCTTGAAGCGTTACAAATCACCTGGCCCAGATGACTTACCTCCGGCTCTTTTTAAAGATGGTGGTGACTTTTTGACTAAGGAATTGACGACGTTGTTTACAAAGGTTTGGGAACTAGAGAGTGTACCAACGTCATGGAATGAGTCGATAGTTGTCCCTATCTTTAAAAAGGGTTCACGTCGTTCTTGTAACAACTATCGGGGGATAAGTTTACTTCCGATTGCGTCCAAGCTATTGGCTTCCGTCATTCTTCGTAGGTTGTTCAAAACCCGAGAAAGATTGACTCGCGAGGAGCAGGCTGGGTTTCGTTCTGGTCGAGGATGTATTGATCATATCTTCACCCTCCGCCAAATGTTAGAACACCGCCATACTTTCAAAGGCCAACAATCGTAGTGTTTCTTGACATCAGGGCTGCCTTCGATTCGTTGGACAGGACTGTTCTCTGGGATTGTCTATTGAAGAAGGGTGTGCCTGAGAAGTTTATTAACATCCTAAAAGCCCTATATAAAAACACCTCAGGCAGAGTGAGGGCATACAACCACCTCTCTCCATTGTTCCATTCGAGCAGTGGGGTTAGGCAGGGTTGCCCAATCTCACCATTCCTCTTCAACTTTGCCATCGATGACATTCTGGAAACAGCTCTGATGAATGTAAGTAATGGTGGTGTGGATCTGTTGCCTGGAGAAAGACTTCTCGACCTTGAGTATGCGGACGATATTGTCTTACTGTGCGATAATGCCCAAGGCATGCAATCCGCACTTAATCAGTTGGCAATCAGTGTCCGTAGGTATGGTATGTGCTTTGCACCTTCGAAGTGCAAAGTACTTCTACAAGACTGGCAGGATTCTAATCCTGTACTCACCCTGGATGGTGAGCAGATAGACGTAGTCGAGAAGTTCGTGTATCTGGGTAGCTGCATAAGTGCTGGTGGGGGTGTGAGTGATGAGATCAATGCACGAATAGTGAAAGCCAGAGCGGCTTATGCCAATCTGGGCCACCTTTGGCGCCTTCGTGATGTTAGTCTGGCTGTAAAAGGTCGGATCTACAACGCGTCGGTGAGAGCAGTTTTGCTCTATGCTTGTGAAACCTGGCCTCTCCGAGTTGAGGACGTTAGACGACTCTCTGTGTTCGATCATCGCTGTCTCCGAAGGATTGCTGACATCCAGTGGCAACACCATGTCAGTAATGCAGAGGTTCGGCATCGTGTGTTCGGGCACAGAGATGATAATTCAATTGGTGTCACCATCTTGAAACACCGACTTCGGTGGCTTGGACATGTTCTACGAATGTCGTCCCAGAGAATTCCACGTCGTGCATTATTTGCCGACTCTGGGACTGGTTGGATAAAGCGGAGAGGTGGTCAGTGCATGACATGGTGTCGTGGCATGAAAGAAAGCTGCAAAGGACTGGCTTGTGTTGGTCCTTCACGACTCCCTGGTTGGGGTCTGAGAGATGGTGCTACACAGTGGCTAGAGACGTTATCAGATATGGCTCAGAATAGAAGCCAGTGGCGATCCTGCTGTAACCTTCTTTTACTTTCTTCATAAAAAGTGGTTGTGTCTTCCTTAACTGAAAGATTTCTTCTGATTGTAGCTTTCTGTTCCCTCATTATTACTATTATTATTACTACACTACCTTACACCAACCTCTTCGTTATTGTTCTCTTTTTTTCACGCTCCTTACTTTTTTTCTTTGAATTCTCATTGTTTTATGTGGCGCATATTTATTGGCACTCTCTTGTACCAATATTTATGTGTTCAAATAAATAAATAAATACATGCGTAATCAACGCTTCAAAAGTATATATGATCAAAATCTAAAAACTTTGGCACATGTTATACCTTCAAAAACCCCTTGTCCTAACCAAAATTACTGAGCAGTGTCTCGGTCTTTTCGTGGACCGACAAACATCCTACCAGATTAACATGTGTCGTAAGCTCACAGAGGCTCAGAGTGGACATTATGTGTTCGAGAGAAGGTTTCGTCATCCCTTCAAATCAAAAAGGTCTGATGAGACTTTCAAGGCTAGTCGCGGTAACGTACTAAACTACTTCACTTCCTGTAGTCGAACTACGAGTTGATGCGAACTAGCCCTGAGGTAACACTAAGTATTTGGTGGTAAGCGCCAATTCTGAAGCTTCTAGGTCCACTATAACTAGATGGGATAGGGTTGTCTACGTACTCTAAGTAAATAAACGAGTTTTCAGGATGGAGATCAAGTAATGAGGTAAAACAATGAAAAAACCATTTTATTATGTGAATTATGATTTGACAAATATCTTTTGAAGTCACTGAACTGAAAGATCCACATCTCCAGTAAGTTTAAATGAACTCGATCAATGTATTTTTGTCAGGGCAAAGGGGCTATTTTATGGTCATAATCGATCGCCTGTGAATAGTGTGGCCGAACGGTGATAACTATCAAAACATGAATTATTAGTTTAAAACTTCAAAAAGACAGAATCAATTATTAACATGGAGACTTATTTTTTAGGGGACATAATGCATTTATATGCAAAATATTGTGCACAAAAATAAATTTCATTGAGTATTAATTAAAATACGCAATCGATTGCACCATAAAGATCTCGTAAATTATTCATCAAATTTTATTCTTGCCCTTCCAATAGTGTAAGATAGTTTAAAAATTACTTCCCACTAAACAATTATTGAATACTTTTAATTGGTTAGTTACTTGTTATTATTATTTTTTTGATCACCAAATAACTGCATATATTACAGTATTAAATTGTTTATTATATACAGTAAACTTGTCACTTTTCTATAGTTATCCCATAATAGATAATAATGTATAGAATAGAATCATATTGGTAAAATCAATGATTGTTTTTTTTTTAAACTCTATTAAATTATTCAATAATACCTTGGATGTATAATAAATAATGATAACCGTTTTAATTTTAGTCCATCAAAAGTACATCCAGTGTTTCTTTTTTAACTGTATGTGTTGTATATTTATTTTTCCGTACCCATAAATTACAAATTTTCTAGAAAAAAAAAGATGACATTAAAATGTGACATACCTCTCAAGTACTTATATGTGATTCTATTTTTATTTATAATAATAATAATATACTAAGAAGAAATTTATTAAAGGAACTGATAGATCTTGGGTCCGAATCCCGCGAGGTGGGATGGTGGATGCGCACTGCTGAGGAGTCCCACGATAGGAAGAAACGGCCGTCCAGTGTTTCTAAGTTTTCCATAGTGGTCTAGGTTCAATTTACTTATGATCTCAACTATTGAAATTACTAGAATCTACACAAAATCCCTTCTAATACTAATCAACATATGCTCACTAGTGACTGGCTTCAAGAGGTATTGCCTGGAGTTCTAGTGAGAAGCAGTGAACAGTGATGTTCAACCGGGTGAATTGTGAGATAGATAGTAACTCACTGAAGACAATGGTAGATGTGTCGCACAATTTTGTGGATTAGTTGAAGTTAGATATTAACACCGTTGGATGCCGGCCGACTCAGTGGAGTAGAGGTTAAGCGTTCACGCACGAGACTGATAGGTCCTGGTTTTGAATCTCGTGAGGTGGGATCGTGGATGCACACTGCTGAGGAGTCCCACAATAGGATGAAATGGCCGTCCAGTGCTTCCAGGTTTTCCATAGTTGTCTAGCTTCAATTGATTGATGATCCCAACTTTTGAAATTGCATATATGTAGTTCAACAAAAATAAACGAATTCTTTTGATTAAAAAAATAAGTTAGATAATATTACATAATGTTTCACAAAATCTAGTCAATCGAGTCATTAATTTTGTTAGTCTTATTGATAAATAAAGTTCACTTGAACTATGTCTGTTATTGATTAGTACAATGATATTTTTCAACTGTCTGATCATACACTTTTACTTGTGAAGGTATATATACCTTGCATTTTGTTTAATTGACCTTTATTTCATTCACATGAATAAATATCTTATGTATGTGATCAGATTAGTCGAAGTGTTTTGCGCTAATCAATATCACACAGAGATTGGATAAAGTTTGTCTTCTCATTAAATTATCTAACTTTCTTAATAAATTTTGAACAAAGAAAGAATAGAAAGTGTTATTGGTAAAAGTATGGACTATGAAAATGAATTTGATGAATTTTCAACTGATTCTTAGCTTATCAAAAAGTAGTTTCCGTACATGGAGAATTTTCTGAAATGAAAACAGTAGTGTTACAAGATGTAAATAGATTTTCAATAAATGATGAATCTATTCACATCTTTTACCGGTTGATTTGTCTATGAATCAGTGAAAATAATGACATCAATTTGTTCTGATGCATATAGATTATCCGTTCGATCTAAACCTTATGATGACCAAAACAGATTTTTAAGTTTCTTTATCTTTAGGGCTTTTACTACGAAACGACTTTGGTTATAATTTGAAAATTCTATATAGTCATCTGGATGAATAAGTTTTGCGTAAAAATGTGAGGGACGCTATTTGATCTGTCGGTGTATAAAATGTAGTGTCATCACGTTGCTCGTTCCAGGAATAAAAGGTTTAGGATTAGATTCTAGGAATAGAGTCGATTTGTCTGTACATACAAATGACAACAAATCGAGGACCTGACGCATTTTTTTACAGCATTATTTTTACTTTATGATGTGGAGAAGTAATTTTTCGCCATCATTTTAAACATTTTCAGCAATTTACAAAGGCGTGGGATGAATAAACTTTTCTGTTCTAGTTTACAGTTACAAGGAATATCAAGATGTAAAATTGGTTTTTCACTGAGCAGTGACCGGTGTTATGTATATCAGGTCAGGTTAGTCTTGCTGACAAATACCAAATAGCATGAAACCTAGATTCATAATTTTCTGACGACTACTTCTAACCACCTCACATCTCAGTTGTAGAATTAGGGAAAAATAGTTTGAAATGGGACTGGAATTCATAAATATGGTAAGAAGGTACAAAATATGATACTAAACTTATTATGAGTTTGATAAAAATCAGTACATGTAAAATCTATTACCATTTAAGGAGGGTAGTTTGAGAGGGTAATGATTAATCCCGATAATTAATCATCAGTTCACTCGGAGAGTGAATGAATGAACTGTAGTCGAAATATCCTACAATTGTCTGTTTATTTAGCAATTTGTAATCATGTTTACTTTTGTGTTCAATATTTTCCATGTGAGCATGTTATTTTGTCAGGAGAAAAAGCTTATTCTACTTGTGATCTGTATTGTCTTATGATATCAGTCCACTTATGCGCTCATGTCAATAAATCTTTATCGTGAGCAGTTATCATTCAGTCACGTAATATCACTGTTGCTCATGTATTAATCAGCACTTTTTTCATCCACTTAAGAAATCGAACCCTGTTCTTAAAGTCCTGCTCCATGATAGAAGATATCGTTATTTATTAGTTATAATAGATTAAGCGACTAAACAGTCGATTAATTCAAGTAAGCACCTACTTTTATCATATTTATTAGTAATTATAACGTTCTTCCATAAGTAATTATACTTAGGACAAATAAATATCCATCAACCTCACTACACTGTTCAATGTCGTATTTTATGGTTACCTCATGATTTCTCGTCCAGTTTCAAAAATTTATCTATACTTCTTCGACTAAAGCATGGTAACTCGTTGATCAGATTTCGGTTTGTAACTTCAAGCTGTTTTGTAACTAATAGAGAGTTTTGAAATCGAACAATGGATTCATTTAAACCTTCGAAATTAGTTGTCCATATATGACCTGACTAAACATAAGATTTCAGATTCATAGGATCTCTAGCATGGGTAGATTCCACTCTTTTTAAGGTATAGGTTTACTAGTATCATAGTTAAATATTTTCCTGGTCGGCGTGTTTTTTTACTAACGTCCTTTTCTATGGGATAGGGTTGTTAACCCCATACCAAACCGTCCTGGCTTGGAACCGGCAGTAACCCTGAAAGGGTTCTAGACAGATTTTTACTGATTACACGTCCTAAGTAATATTTATGTCTACATGTGATGTAATCCTTTTAGGTGATGAGGAACTCTTAGATGAAGCAAGATATATAAATAGCTACGTTGGGTGACTGGCAGTAGTTGACCGGAAGTAACAGACTTCGGGTTCGTGCCAGTTAAAAAATGTCATGACATCATATCTGCAAACTTGGGGAATCTGGTAATTTTTGTTAGATCTGAACCTATGTCAACCAGTGTCATAATCAGAATCAGTTTGATCACTGAGTAATAAATTACGTTATGTTTGTCTACTCTGTAAAGATCATCAGTTTTCTCAGAGGTTGGAAGAAAGTTAGGGGCGTCCAAACCAAAACGTGGCATCAGTGCTTGAAGTCACTAACTTCTAGTCTGAGCCATGTTGGTAGATGCAGACTACTTGGGTGGGGTCCGCGTCACTACCGTAACCAATGGTTGGAGACTCTTGGTGACATGGCTCAGAATCGATCACAATGGCGTCGGTGTATACACTCTCTGTCTTCCCTTAAACTAAGAGATTAAAATTGCTTCATATCTCTCTTTCTACTAACTAATTCTTTCTTCCTGTACTATATCTTTATATGCAATCTTTCTTTTATATATTACCACCTTTAAATTAACTACTTTTATGAATCAGGTGTTCATATTGTTGTGCTAATGAGGTATGGCAACTTGGACAGACGCATATATGTGCCTGGTCCTACGTTGTAGCTAACTGACTGATCAGTTTTCTCAGGATAATAGATACGTCATACTAACCAATTTCGGGGTTCTCTGCTGATTATTTCCACTTATAGTATATATTTGCTTAGATTAGTGACCAAATTACAACTTGATTAATCGAATTCTATCAGCACTGAGAACTAGAACAATATAATTTAGTTAATATTCAGTGAATAACCTTTGTAACAACACCTATTGTTGAACACTGTAAAAGACTATACTTATTAATCGATGAAACAGTCAATTTGTGAGGACATAAGGCATATGTATATTGTATATATATATAAGCCATTTCCTTTTGTCTATCACCAAATATATCTAATGTATACATTGAAATAATGTGCTTTCGTTTATGAATCTCATTTTACATTTGATAATATTATTATAAATGCACAAAAAGGTGTGTATGTAACTATTATATTCAAATATATTGAATCTGAAATTTTTATCGATTGGAAATTTGGTTATGTAATTCATGCCATTTACCAACCATCTTTATTCATTGTAACCGGTCTCAAGTTATCTATAATCAATAAACAAATAATGTACATATGAATAATAAGTAGACTAAATAGTTGTTGGAATTCAAAGGTTTTAATTAATCAACATTTGTGTGATAAAAGCGAGTATATAATGTTGTAAAACATTGTTTTTAATGTATGAGGTTTTTTGAATTCAGTTATTCACAACATAGAATCTTGTGCGCTTGTACATTTGTTCAAGTTCCCATTACCCGTTAGTATAATGAGATGAAACTATCAGACCAAATTCTAGAATAATAGAAACAGTAAAAGTTTCAGTGGTGATTGAAAAGATTCAGCATCGATAATAAGATTTAACAAAATACAAATTAGTCAAATAAAATGCCATAAATGTTATGAGGAATTCAAAAATCAGAATTTTAGGGAATACAAAGAACGGATGCACTTGCTCCATTGCAAATGATTTCTAGCCATGTAATTCAAAGTCTAGTCATTTGTTACGATAGTCATGAGGATCCCAAACTAATAGTCTATACTTATTAACATCGCCCGTCAGTGTAGGTGGTGGTCTTTCGACATCCAACAAGAAGCGGATCAATGCGTTCTCGAACTGAAGCATGATCTGTGTCTAAACATGTTCTCCAGAGTGAACGATAGTCTTCTGTCAAGCCTGTCCGACGATGGCTGACAGCAATGTGGTCTATTCGAGTTCGTCGTTGAGTCGACTGTGGGGGTCACCAAGTCAAACGATATGTTTTTATGCCTAAAGTCGGTGCTTAACAGAAATATGGTGTTGTCTTTTCATGGGTGCAACATACGGTCGCCGCATGTTCTCTGGGATGCAACACTGTGAGATCCATCCAATTGACTTTCGGTTGTGTTTAGTTTACCTACTGGAGCGTTATTAACACCTACTACTGTTACTACAACACAGCGCTTAGAGTTTTGAATGAGGTTGAATGACTTCTTAAGAAAATCATCTTTAAATTTATCTGGGGTGCAGTCAGTTGGAAGGTTGACAGAGAAAACGGAAGGGTGACGGCGTGTGTACCTATCTTTTCGAGTTCTTACTATCCCTTTTAGTTGAACAGAGCACAAGAGACTGTCTATTAGCATCCAATCTAGGAGAGTCCATTCTGCTTTAGAAATTAATGATATACCTACACTAGTAATGCCACGAGAAGTAGAGTGTGGTCTTCGGATACTCGAAGGATAAATCGTACCGGTTCCTTATGTTAACAGGGTGAGGTCAAACGAATGACCGTACTAGGATCTTGTATGCGTGTTTCGGAAACGCAGCATACATCAATGGTGCGAAACTTTAGAATCCTAGCTTAAGAAGCCTATTGTTCTATCTGACAAAAGGTTTGAACATTAAAAGCTTCAGCATGTAGTTTAGATAGTGGTTTCAGGAGACCAGGAATAATACTGTGAACTTAAATTATTAGGATCGGTGGCATATGGTGATAAATCTGTATGAGAAGGATACGTCATGGGGATGGAAAGATTACCAATAGGTGAGGTAGTGGTTTGACCGTCAACAAGGTGATCCCGTGTACTGACAGAAGTATGAGGGCGGTTATCACTTCCCGGTTGCTTACGCTGTGGAAGAATATTTCTTCTTGACGGGCCTGAAAAGGAAGATTAATTATTGGTGGTCATATCGACCTGGGAGCGTGTACCTCACAAACCAAGAGATAAATGTTTGAGGCCAGTCACTCATAGACTTTTTATGGGGAGATTTTAATTTTTTAGCTTTGCATTTCAAAAAGCCTTAACGCCGGAGATGGGAATCCTTGGGGTAAGGTGAGGTGTGACATTTTTAAGGCCGAAACTTTCTAACTCCTTCCTTTCGTTCTGAGAGTATAGAACTGCTCCAGATGTTGTTAGTCAGAAGAGAACACTTTACTGCTGTTAAAACTCTCTGCAGTCATCAGTACCACTTCACCCTCGAACCTTAACTTGTTGCATCTGGTTTTACTGATCTCCGATCAACCTCCTAGGCATGATAAGACCGACAGTAGCCCTTAAAGGGCTTTCTTTTGTAAAAAGTTCTGACTTTGTCTTAAAATAACTCTATTCAGCATTTCTTTTTGTATTAATTTTCTCTGTGTACTTATAGTGAATAGATTGAATTACTTAGAAAATAAAAACGAAAGAAAACTATTCGTTAAGTTACACATAAAATGGTAAAATAGATTGAATTATTTTACTCAGCTGATTTATAAAAGTACATTTACTTCACTTTATAAACTAATTATTATGAATATATTATCTTCAATGTACGAAAATTATGTTTTACGTTTAGATAAGTTAAGATAATCAAGCAAATTCATGCTTTTTTCTAACTTGATACAAACATTTAATAATATGAGTTTTCATGTAATTAGTTCCCTTTATGAATTTAAATAAAGCAAGAACAAATAGTGATGTAGAATAGTATAAATTCATAATAGTTCGAGGTTTCTCGTCAGTTGCTTACAATCAAATATGTAATAGGATTTTACATTGAGATAAGAAATAGTGTAAAACAATGGACATAAATGAATGTAAATGATTGGAATGACAAAGGTTTATAATAATAACTATATATATATATATATATATATATATATATATATATATATATATATATATATATATATATATATATATATATATATATATGTAAGAACAGGTCAGAGGTTAATTGGCGTTAGAATTAAGGAAACAATTCAGGATGAGTGGTTTAGTAGTTGAGTGGAGTTCATAAATTGTGTGATAATTTTAGAGGTAATGAAGGATTCATGGACTTAAACAGTGATAAGATAGGTAACGTAATAATTGAATAGAGTTTGAAAAGTTAACATGATTTAAGAGGGTAAGTGGGTGTAAATGTGTTAATGAAAAGTTGGTTTAAGAATTCGGTAATGGGGAGGAATATAACACAAAATAAATATTTTAAAAATAAAGAAATAAAATAACAATAACCAAAAAAAAAATAAATAAAAATGGACTACCAGAGAAATAATAAGTTTACTACTGTCTCTTTTTGAATACATAAATCCGGTTTAAGTTTTTTTTATCGCTATCGCTTCAGCAAAACAGAGAGCAGTCATATTTCTTTGTCTGCTGATAATTTTAAAAGCGTGGGGAATGTCGATGGTATGCCCGATGTCAAGTAAATGCCGAGCTATTGCACTGTTGAGAGCCCTAGTTCCTCACAGGCTCAAGTTTTTTGGAATATGCTCAGAAATGCGAACATTTGCTCTCCTCTCATTTCTTCCAATGTATGTGCTATGGCGTGTTTTACTTTAGATAAGTCAAGATAATAAAGCAAATTCATGCTTTTTTTCTAACTTGATACAAACATTTAATAATATGAGTTTTATTCCTGAGATGACATTCGACATTGATTTTACACTCAATATATTGGGTTCTTACCTTTTAGTATAACATTATTTCAGGTTAATACGTTTGTATCGATTAAATGTGGAATTTCGTTCAATGGGACAATTATATGCTTTGTATCATTCTGTGTAAAATTCTTGTGCATCTTTTCAATTATACGATACTTGATAACTAAAATCGATCTATAAATGAGTTTATTTTAATTTAACGTCGTTGTGTTTTGGAAAGTCAGTTCTCACTTCTCATTGTGGAATATATAGTGGTTCCTATTTCCAAGTATAAACAATAGTACCGCAGATACTGCAATGTTGGATAATCTACAGTCAATTTAAATTTATGGTTTTCATCACGAATTGACATCAGCTAAAACGCCAAGATACTATTTTTGACGAATGGATGAGTGAATTTCGCGGCAAAATCTAAGACCTGTTATCTAAATCTGATTGGTTCGTTCATAAATTATAGTCTCTCCAAAATGTTAAATTGATTTCTTTACATCAGGGTTGAAACTTTGATATAAATGACTGAAGATAATAAGTAGAATGTTCTGAATCTGAAATTCATGTTGGTTAACATTCATCAACAAGATATGTCTATAATCGTAAGAGAACTAACAACTTGTTTTATCTAATATTAGAAATGATGTTACAACTGGACATTTTACATCATGATTGACTTCTTATATGATTGAAACATTCGCATTCATTAATTACTGTGTTTCAATCAATTTCGTATCGTTTAGCTATTTGATGTTGATTGAACTCTGTAAACCAAGTGAAAATTTGTAAATGATTTTAAATGTTGTTACAACGCGAGATATCCGATACTGATACTGAAATACAAAACTTCCTGCAGTTAAACTTTCAACCGAAGACTAAGAGTGAAGAAGGAAGTTTATTAGTCTACAACGATTCACATGCATAAGCACATTTGAAAATGAAACAATTTGTTGACCAATAATGTTCACTTGTCATTTAAAACTTCGTTTTTGTTGTTTTTATGTTACTCTTTGGTTTCATTCATTAATTGTTATTATGTTTTTATCATTCCTAACTTATTAATTAATCATGGATCTGTTACTCAGTTTTTTAGCACGTGATTTAGTTATGCATACAACGTCAATTCTTATTTACAGTACGTTGTGTTCATGTGATATAATCCTGTAATGTTTTCATTAAGGTTGATAACATCGTAAAAGAGGGTATGTCGGTTTGCCGTCTTCTTCTTCTGACTGTTTGTTGGGGATAGAAGGTGCGTTCAACCTTTAGTGGCCTTATATCTGACTCCAGATGGATCATTTCTGCTTGTTAGCGAGGTATACATGCCATTAATTCCCGTATATAAATATTGACTTAATTCATCTCAGTAAATAACGGAACTAAATAAGCCAAATGTACTCATTGGTTTGAATATGCAATCAGCGGAATGGAGCGAAGAGAAATGGCGTACAGTGGATATGCCGTATGAGCTAACTCGATTTAATCAAGCGTTAATCAATATTTATAGTCACACAAAAATAAGTTACAGATATGTTATGAGTAGGATAAGATGAACACACACATACGGTCGTATAAAAATAGTCAAGATTGATAAGCGAATAATGAACAAGGTCAAAATGTAGCTTGAGAAGAATGGATGTTCGAAAGCTAGAATAAGTTATATGAGCTTAATATAGTAAAAGACACTATAAGCCCATAAGAATTGGTTTTTCCGGCCTGTGTTTTCGATCATTTATGCTACTATTTAAAATGAGGGCTTTTTGGTCAGATGGGTGAAGGCATAGTCGTAGTTACTAAGATAGTTGTGCCTTGGGTTCGCTGATCGATATCACGTGCTATATTGTCCATTCGCGACTATCATTATCGACTAAGTATTCCCATATGGCCAGTAAGACATTACTTACATACTTACATATTTACACCCGTTGCTCCTCATGAATGAGCATAGGCTACCCAACAGCATAACCTATCCAACCATGTCTAATGCAATCCTTTCTAGTTCTTTCCAGTTGCTATTCATCCTTTCCATGTCTACTTCCGATTCCCGGCTCAGTGTGTTCTTTGGCCTTCTACTTTTCTGTTTCCTTTCAAGATTCCAAGTTAGCGCTTACCTGATGGTGCAGTTTGATGATTTCTTCAATGTATGTCCTATCCACTTCCAGTGTCTTTTTCTAATTTCCTCCTCAACTACAACTCGGTTTGTTCTCTCCAACAGTAAGCTGTTGCTGATGGTTTATGGTCAACGGACATTGAATATCTTGTGTAGACAAATGTTTATAAATACTTTGATGATAGTTGTGGTAGTTCTCCAAGTTTCAGCTCCGTTCAGTAGAAGTAACTTGACGTTAGTATTGAAAATTCTAACTTAGATGTTGACTGACAGTTGTTTTGAGTTCCATCTGTTCTTCAGTTGTAGAAATATTGTCTCAGCTGCAATCAGTAGAAGCATCTTGACGTTCGTATTGAGAATTTTGAATATGATATTGGTTAACAGTTGTTTTGAGTTCCATATGTTCTTCAAATGTAGGAACGTGGGACTTGTTTTGCCAATTCTAGCCTTTACGTTTGCATCGGATCTTCCTTGTTCACCGATGGTGCTGTCGAGGTACGTGGAAGTTACCACCTCTTGAAGAGGTTCTTCATCAAGTGTGAATGTGTTGGTCTTCCCCGTGTTGTATTTGAGGATGTTACCTTTTCTTTCGCGTATATTAGGGTCTACTGACGCAGAGGCTGTTGCTACACTACTTGTTTTGACCTGCATTTGCTGATGTGTATGGGATAGAAGAGCTATTTCATCTGGAAAGTCCGAATCGTCTAGTTGCATCCAACACGTTCATTATATTCCGTGCTCCCTCTCAGATGTCGAGGTATTCATAATCCAATCAACGACTAGAAGAAGGAAAAGGGGGAGAGTAGGCAGCCTTATCTGACTCCGGTCTCCACTTGCAATGCGTCCGTCCTCCATGAACCACTTTGCAGTGTAGCCCGTCGTATGAATTCCGTGTGATGTTGACGATCTTTTCAGGAGCTTTATAGTGTCAGAGAAGTCTCCATAATGTTCTATTAGCACTGTCAAATGCCTTCTCGTATTCAATGACGTCGATGTTCCATTCAATTGATTGTTCAACGATGATCCGTAGTGTAGCGATTTGGTCTGAGTACGACCAATCCTTGCGGAATTCAACCTGCTGATCTCGAGGTTGGTCATCTACTGAGCCTTTCATCCGTTTCAACAACAAACTATTAAAAGCGTTTCCTGGTGCCGATATTAGTGTAATGCCTCTGTGGTTCTCACATTTGTTCAGATCTCCTATCTTTGGTATCTTGATGAGGTGTAATTATTTCTAGTTCGTCGGCACTTGCTCTTCTTCCAAGATCTTTTTGAATAGAACGTGAAGCATCTTTTCAGTTACTTCTATGTCTGACTTCAGGGCCTCAGCTGGTATATTGTCAGGCCCTGCTACTTTACACTGTTGATTTGTCTGATGGCCATTCTGATTTCTTCGACCGTTAGTGGAGTGACATCTATAGGATGGTTTGTGTGTGCTGCTTCGACATCCAGTGGATTTAAGGAAGCTGATCTGTTCAAGAGTTTCTTGAGTTAATCTATCCACCTGTTCCTCTTTCCTTGAATCTCAGTGATTGTTTTGCCTTCTTTTTTCTTGACCAGTCTCTCTGGTTTATCGTATTTCCCAACCGTTTTCTTCGTCATGTCATATAGTCGTCTGATATTTCCTTCTTTTGCAGCTTTCCTGCTGTCTTTGCTAGCTCATTGTTCAGGAAATCCAGAAAATTTCCCCAAAATGCTAAGAAGCTCTTATAATGCTGAGAAACGTCTTATCCAATCAGCATTCATTAGAACTTTTACCAGAAACACCTAGAAAGTGGAAAGTCACATGTTGCGTTTCTCATTGGATGAATACCTATACTATTACTACTGCTACTATGTTTACCAGCGATCCAGAATTTTCCGGAAACCCAAGGCCATCTAAAATATTATAAGTACTCCAGATTTTCTGTACATAAACGAACTCTGGAATAAAACGTTTCTTCCATATTTCACTCCTTAACTCTCGTGTTCAGGGTGGTGTTTAGATTTAGCCGGGTGGCTACTTGAAGAGCTTGGGAAACCGAATCTAGCATCCAATTAGAAGCTTTCTCACTCTTTCGCGTATTGCTTATTGTCGGTCCTAGTGCTCCTCTGTATTCTGCTTGTGCCTTGACTTTCTTTTCTCTTGTTCAACTGTCGTTAATTTCTGTTTCCTTATTCTTCCCTTCTTGGATATTGTTCAGGGTTTCTATGGAGATCCATTTCTTATAGTGATGCTTGTTGTGGCCCGGCACCTCAGGTCACGTTGAAGTTAATGCTTCTTTGATCCCTTTCCAGTTATCCTCCACCTTAGTTTCTTCTTAGAGTATATCCTCTAAGACTTGAAGCCCGTTGTTGAAAGCTAATTTGAATCGTGAACAAAGATGGATAGTAGTTAGCAGCGAAATTCAAGACGCGCATTCCGCTCTGTTTGGGACTCGTCATTTGGATGTGTCTGCATCCCAGAGTTGATTTTCACTCCAAAATTAGAACCTAGTACCGGTCGCTTCAGATGCCATCGCGTTATCCACTTAGCTATTGAGTCCTGATACTCACTTGCTTGTGAGATTGGGTGAAGTTTCAGTTCGAGAGACTGATCAATTGCAGTCCTAAACATAAATGGGAAGGTTCTTATGAGCAATATAAACTGAATTTATCTTCAATTGGTTGAGTTTGTCAGTATCTCGAAGAAAGGTTGCTGCTGCTGTTTTTCCAGTTGTCTAATGCTCATTTAGCTTTAGTTTAATCTTGGCAAGGACCAGATAGTGGTGAACTGAAGCTACATCAGCTACTCTCCTAGCCGTCACATCTTCCAATTTCCTTGTAAATTTCTTACTGATATGAATATGATCTATCTGGTTCTCCGTGGTGTGATCCGGTGAGATCCAAATACTTTTGTGTGGAAATATTATGCCGCCTATAACCATTTTGTTGAATATACGTCACCATTCTCGTCCCTTTCTCCCAGTCAGTTCATATCATCACATTATATCTTTATACCTGGTGTTACCCATTCCGACTATAGCGTTCAGATCTCGCATCAGGATGGCGAGATCCTTTCTTGGGAACTTTGATATAATCGACTGCAGCCTCTCATAGAACTGATCTTTAATGTCGTCATTGCTATCATTGATGGGTGCATAACATTGGATAGCATTCATTGTAATTCTCTCCTTTGTTTTGAAGGATGATTTGATGATCCTGGATCCATGAGATTCCCACCCAATAATTGCATCTCGTGCTTATTCAGACAACATCAAAGTAACTCTATGAGTGTGTGGAGCATTTTCCACTTCGTGACCGGAGTACATCAGCATCTCACCTGAATGTAATGTTTTCTGTCCAGCTTGGGTTCAATGGGTTTCACTGATTCCCAATACTGCTAATATGTATCTCCTCATTTCCGTTGCTATTTAACTGGTCCTCCCGGTCTCTCAAATTGTCTGGACGTTTCATGTACCTGTATTACTTGTTGCTTTGGTTGTTGGAAGAAGCATCGGCCTCGTGACTTCCGAAGAGTCTCGGCTTTCACCATGAGGTGTCTTTATTCTTCTGAATGAAGACTCTTCAACTCGGTGAGCAGGGGTTATGTGGTTTAATTTGTTTAATCTGGTTAACGTTTTTTGGTAAGATTTTTTCACGTGATGGTGTTTCTGACGCCATGCCAAACTGTTCTCCTTTGTGTTGGCTTTGGACCGACAGTAATTCTAGAAGAGCTACAGGCTGAGTTAGTAGGACCAAAGAACAACAACCGAATTCTTAACGCTTATCGGTTTTTTTTAAGCCCATTCTAGCCCAGTACCCAATCGGAAGACAATGACAAGAAGCAGATTCATTTTATATTGCACCCAATTCAGTTATAACCAAAACCCGAACAATAATATGCTTGAAATGTCTGATCACATATCACACCAAATAAGAAATCATACTCTAAACACAGTCATATCATACGTGGTAGAAGACGATTAATAATTTAGGACTAGTAAGACACATAACAGTGGTCAATAGGTCCACTGAAAGCTTACAGTAGGAGAAATATAGAAATTCGACATTAGTTATCTACTAACTACACAGTAATAATGTAGATAATACTAATTTTAAAAGTCGTTCCAAAACGTTCCAGCTTATCCAATATTCGTCCCGTTATAAAAGAAATATTATAGGAAATCACTATTTTATGTGTAAACGATAATCAACCTATATGATTATATTATTAATATGGTATGATATAATATTAAACAACAAATGACTAATTAAGGATAAAAATGAAGATCACAATATAGTCAATAATCTCTTACTTTTGCTTTATCCATTCAGATATTATTTTATCACAAACCCTTTCAAGTAATTCTTTTGAGAGCTTCCAATAATTCATTGAAAAAGTCTTCAGAGTTAGGGACGGAGTTGTAAACACTTTTACTACACGGTGTTGTTTAAGACCTCTTAAGAGAATCCTAGGATTACATTTTCATTATCCTTATTGGATAATTGTTGATTTTATTACCAATACTAGTATGTCTTCCATGAGCCTCCAGAATATCATAATCTAATATAGCCTTCTAAATATCCTTATTTTTTAAAATATTAAAACACTTAATAATTTCGAAAAATCACCCTTTAAGTAAGATAGTAATCATATTTAAGGTGACTACTACTTATGGCAAACTTTATTTGAATTTCAAAATAATGCATATGACTTAAGTCTTATTGTTTGTTTATATGTTATGAATTCAGTAAAGTATAAATCGTTGTTCATTGGTCAAGAATTGATCATTCTAAGAATTAGATATCGATGAACAAGACTATTATTCTTATCTTAAATTCATTGACTAATTCTTGAAGTTAAACTAAGTAATACACATCACTAACCAACATATAAAAATAATTTTTCCAACAGTTAAGATCATGAGTCAAATGAAGCTAGATCACCATGGAAAGCCTGGAAGCACTGGACGACCGTTTCGTCCTATTGTGGGACTCCTCAGCAGTGCTCATCCACGATCCCACCTCACGGGATTCGAACCCAGGACCTATCAATCTCGCGCCAGGCGCTTAACCAACTAGATCACTGAGCTAGCATTCCATGTTTGTCTGGCTTCAATTGACTCATGATCTCAACAATTGAAATTACTACAATCTACACAAAATCCACCTTCTCATATTATCAAACATATGCTCACTAGTAACTGGCCTCAAGAGGTATTGCCTGGAGTTCTAGTGAGAAGTAGTAACAATTCGAGTTCAACCAAATGTGTTGTGAGATAGATAGTAGCACACTGAAGACAATGGTGGATATGTCACTCAATTTCGTGGATTAGTTGAAGTTATATATTAACACGGTTGGATGCCGGCCGACTCAGTGGTCTAGTGGTTAAGCGCTCGCACGCGAGACCACTAAGGTGGGATCGTGGATGCACACTACTGAGCAGTCCGACAATAGGACGAAACGGCCGTCCAGTATTTCCAGGTTTTTCAGGGTTGTCTAGCTTCAACTGACTCATGATCTCAACTATTGAAATTACTACATTTTTCACAAAACCCCTTCTGTTAATAATTTTTTCAGTTGAAATATGCCATGGAAAAAAATTCCAAGTTTGTGTACACCTTGTTTTAACAAATCCAGTTCACTGTTACTCCTGATTATCTTGGGTTTCATCCAGATGTTTGATGAGTTCGATGAACTCGCATATAAGAACCAAGTGGTTATCCAGTTTTCCCTATATATAGATTATTAGTTACTTCATCAAATTCATTTGTAATATAAATGGGATTTTTTCAAAATTCAGACCAGTATTATTTGCTACCAATTAGGCTTATTAGAATGAGTTAACTTATGATTTATTGAGAAATTGTTTACATCATATTCTGGAATGATTTATATTGAAGACATTATTTGGTACCATTTTTATGTATTAACGTTAAGATTCGTCAATTCTACCGTAAAAATATTCATTCCTACATGACTTAGTATATGATATAGAATAATGCACTATTCAGTATTATTCAGAAATTTATGAATTACTTAGGAGTTCTTCCTAATTATAACATTTACCTAGAGACTATTTGAATTCAACTATTTTAAACACCCGTTTATCATTTTGTATCATTTGTTTAAATCTTCCTATTCATGTTTAGAACCTCAGTTGATCAGTCACCTATTGCCTTATATACATCTTGTACGGATTACCTCGATATTGCCTTAAGTCATAAGCATTCAGATGACCAGTCTCAAATAGGACGAAATTTATGTTTTGGATTCCACTGTTAGCTACCATCATACCTGATAATCAGTTAGATTTGCATTTTCTTATTTGTCCAAAAACACAACAAACAATTCTATGTCCAATAATATAAATGATTGAATTTCACTTTTCTTTCTTTCTTTTTTTTTAATTTACAAAAAAACCATTTTACTGTTGGTGAAAATTGGAAAACATCTTTCTCTTTCATACTCAAATAGGATTCGTCAGTGACAAACGATTGGTGTTTAAGATTAGACAAGATTTCGGTTATTTACTCAAAAAATCCAATTGAGATAACTGTGAATCTCATAAATAAATTTTAAGTTTTCAAATGACTTTATCGACTGTCTAACTCTAAGATGTCGTCCAAAACATCTGAATAAATACAAATATGTTTATGTTACCAATATCTACGTGACTCCAGATTGCACATCATCTGCACTATCTGTTTTTGCTGATGAATTCACTGAGTTCGCTGTTACTGCCTTCAGTGATTCACTTTCAGTTGTATGTGGTGATTTCAATTCATGTGACTGTAGCTTCCTTACGTCACTAGGTCACCAAAATGTAGTGGATTTTCCTACCCGTTTGGATGCTAATCTAGACTTCGTCTTCATTAATGATGTGGGTATATATGCGACTCGTAAACGTGCTCCATTGTCTAGCTCAGATCACTGTATAATTCGTGTTCTACCTAAAGTATATGGAAAGCATGGGAAGAGTACACTCTTACATCAAACCAAGAAAGTCAAATATAGGAATTACTCAGAAGAAAATATCCGAAATCTGAAAAACATGTTTCATACGACTAACTGGGAATTATTTACAGATGACTCACTCGAAAACACTACTGATGTTATCACTTGTTACCTTAAATTCTGTTTTGATATTTGTTGTCCCACTGAAACCATTTTTGTAAGTTTTGATCGACTTACATCTTCACAACTAAAACGACTACGGAGGATGAAAGAAAGAATGTACAAGGAGAAGAACTCAAATGAAGTTCGTAAGCTAAATGGTCTGATAAACCTAGAGATTAGACGTCTCAACTGTATGTTTACTCAAAAACTCTTATCTTGCAAAAACTCTCCAAGTATGTGGAAATTCTTTAAAGAACTTACAGGTGACAGAAAGTTTAGAAGCGATAACCAGCTGAATGTTTGTGACTTAAATAAGTCTTTTGTACGTCAGTCATCTGATGTGATGCTCCCTCTATCCACGGGTTTAAAAATAGCTGTGTTCCTACTTTCACTGAAACTGATGTACGAGGATGTCTCCAGTCGCTTAATTCATCTCGATGTTTGGGACCTGATGGTATCCCAAACATCCTTTTTAAAAAATGTGCTGACGTTCTGTGTCATCCGTTCACAACTATATTTAACAGATCTTTCTCATCTAATCTCATACCGAAAATGTGGAGAAAGATGAAGATAATTCCTGTACCCAAGAAAGCATTTGGTGATAAGAATGTAAAATTTAGACCTATTGCAATAACTTCACCTTTCCTCAAAACCATGGAAAAATTATTAATACTTCCACTTCAGCCTGCGATAAAAGAGCATACTGACCCATACCAGTTTGCATACAGGCGCAAAAGAAGCACTTTAGATGCTGTTGCAGTTCTGCATCACAACATAGTGTTCAACTTAGAAAAGGGTAAGAAGTATGTTCGATGTGCTTTTCTGGACTATACTTCAGCTTTTGACTCTATACCAAGACAACGTTTACTTAACAAGTTAATCAGCGTCAACACTGACAGCTGGATAACCAACTGGCTATGTTCCTACCTCTCTGGAAGGGAACAGTACACTGTGTTTGGAGGAAAGAGTTCAGATTCTCTACTGTCTCAGGAAGGTGTACCACAAGGAGCTGTTCTTTCACCTCTTCTATTCTCTTTTTTTCTGCATGACCTGCCATCTTCCACAGAAAACACTTTTGTGAAGTACGCGGATGATCTCACTGTATGTATGCCTATATCTTCCTCTTTACATCCCATAGAAATGAATGAGTTTTTGTCTCGTATTGATTGTTGGTCTGTTGGTAATGGTCTCATACTTAATCCGTCTAAATGTCAAGCTGTTAACTTTAGCATGAGACATGAACGGAATATAAACACTATTTTGAGATCCCATAGTGCTTGTACCATCGGAGACTCTTGATAAACTCAGTGTCGAAGGTCAATTATCTTGGTGTCACCTTTTCCTCTGATCTGTCTTGGTCTTCCCACGTTTTATCGTTATCAAAGAAGGTTTTCCGTCTGACCTACTACATAAAGAGATTGCATGCTCTTGGAATTACTCGTCATTTACTCTTACAATTTGTCAATTCTTGCATATTACCTATTATTCTTTACTGTTCTCCATTATTCTTTCCCGGGCTTTTGAGAAAAGACTTTGCTGTATTGCGAAGAGTGCTGAAGGCAGTTAGCAAGACGTGTGGTGAATCTTTCGAGGTCATAATTAATATGGTTGTGGATAGACATTTAAAATCATGCAAACTCCTGGCAGGTGTTATTTTATCAGATACTAGCCATCCCCTTCACTCTTATCTTTCTCCTTGTATATCTTCTGGTAGAACGAGACGTAATTACATTAAAATCCTTGCACGCAAGGAAAAGTATAAAAGTTCTATAATACCTTACCTAGCAAATATACTCTGTGACGAACAGGTTGTTAGAATTAACCTAGTCAATAACTTACATTCTTAACATGTCTTTAATTTTAAAAGTTTGTAGTTTTTTTTGTTTTTTTTTAATATTTCTTTTTGTATTTTCTACTGCCTTTTTGTTCGTTGTTCAGTAAGTAACTTGTTGAAATACCCTGTGCTGAGAATTCTATATTGTACCAAAATATAATATTGAATAAAGCCATTAATAATAATAAAAATAATAATAATAATAATCAACGTTATATGCTATTATCTTACCATAATCTTAATCTATTTATAAACAAATGAATAATAATTTGCTTCAAGATCTTTAGCACATGGAATCCTATAAATGTATAAGATCAAAGTCCTTGTTAAACATCATCATATTCAAAGCAATTAGTCCCTTTTATAAATTTCGATAGAGCAATGAGAAGACGGAGTTGATCTGAATAATGTGATGTATTTGAGTTATACATTTCGAACAATCTGGTCACAAACATACTTGTCAAGGCATTTTATATGAAAATTAATGAAGGTCAATTAAATGAAGGTTCGATTAAACAAAGTAATAAGGGAGAGAGAAAAAATTAACATCGTATAGAAAGAGTTGGGAATTATCGAATTACCTTAGGCCACAAAACGGCTTCAGGATTACCAGGGTAAATTCAAGGTTACTGACAAATGGTTTTTGTACACATAAAGGGGGTTTAAATTTACGAATAGCCAATGCTCCGATAAACTTGAGAATTCGTCTTTAATTTCGATACAAAGTTTTAAAATCGTAATTGATGTCAATTATGTGTCTCGTTTCAATTATGTGCTTTTCTATCGAAGAACATGGTTTTCTACTTCCCACGTTGATCGGAACATTTGAAATTAACTTGTTTTGAAGCCATCTCGGCACATTTTCCATAACCCTGGATTGCATTGTTCGATTACTCCTCCCTATGTATTTGTGTTCACACAAACATGTAAATTGATAAATGCAATGAGATGTGAAGTCCGCCTGTAGCTCTTCTAGATATACTGCCAGTCCCAAGCCCAGGTAAAGGAGGAGGGTTGGGCATGGGGATAGCGACCACTAACCAGAAAAAATAATTCAAACCATTTAAACTCTGCCCTGAGAGCTAGAAGGTCTTCACTTAGAAGAAATATGACGCCTCATGGTGAAAGCTGAGTTCCTTCGGAAGCCACGAGGCCGATGCCCCTTCTAACAACCACAGCAACAATATTTATAGGTACATGGAACGTCCGGACAATTTGGGAGACCAGGAAGACCAGTCAAATAGCAAGAGAAACGAGGAGATACAACTTGGCAGTACTAGGAATAAGCGAAATCCATTGGGTCAAGCTGGACAACAAAGGCTAAATACGGGAGAGATGCTGCTATACTCCGGTCACGAAGGGGAAAATGCTCCACACACTCAGGGAGTTGCTCTAATGCTGTCCAAAGTAGCACGAAATGCACTTGTAGAACGGGAATCTCACGGATCCAGAATCATCAAAGCATCATTCAAAACAAAGAAGGAAGGGATCACAATGAATATTATCCAATGTTATGCACCCACCAATGATAGTAACGACGACATCAGAGATCAATTCTATGAGAGGCTGCAATCAATCATAGAGAAGTACCCAAGAAACGACCTCACCATTCTGATGGGAGATCTAAACGCCAAAGTCGGAATAGACAACATCGGATATGAAGATATTATGGGACGACATGTACTGACTGGGAGAGAGAGAGAGACGAAATTGGAGAAAGATTTACAAATCTGTGTGCATTCAACAAATTGGTCATAGGAGGCACAATGTTTCCACACAAGCGTATACACAAGGCTACATGGATCTCACTGGACCACACCACAGAGAACCAGATAGATAATATTTGCATCAACAAAAAATTCCGAAGGACAATGGGAGATATGAGAACCAGAAGAGGAGCTGACATAGCTTCAGATCACCACCTATTTGTAGCCAATTTAAAACTGAGGCTAAAAAAGAACTGGACAACGGGACAAACAGCACTACAAATGTTCAACACAGCCTTCCTTCGAGATACTGACAAACTCAATGAATTCAAGATAGCTCTCAACAACAGGTTCCAAGCCATACAGGATCTACTGAAAGAAGAAGAAACTACTATGAAGGACAACTGGAAAGGTATCAAAGAAGCATTAACGTCAATGTGTCAAGCGGTTCTGGGCCTCAACAAGCATCATCATAAGGAATGGATCTCTATAGAAACACTGTACAAGATCAAAGAAAGGAAGAACAAGAAGACAGCAATTAACAACATCCGAACACGAGCAGAGAAAGTCCAGGCACAAGCTGAGTACATAGAAGCAAACAAGCAAGTGAAGAAAAACATTAGAGCCGACAATAAGAAATACGTGGAAGAACTAGCAACGATGGTGGAAAAAGCTGCAAGGGAAGGAAATATTAAACAACTTTATGATACAACGAGGAAAGTAGGAGGGAAATACAGTAAACCAGAGAGACCGGTCAAGGACAAAGAAGGCAGGTGAATCACTGAAATTCAACAACAGTGTAACAGATGGGTAGAATACTCCGAGGAACTCCTGAATAGGCCGGCTCCAATGACTCCACCGAACATCAAAGCAGCACACACAGATCTTCCTATAGATGTCAATCCACCAACGACGTAAGAAATCAGAATGGCCGGTCACAGACAAGTCAAGAGCGGGAAAGCAGCAGGACCCGACAACATACCAGATGAAGCACTGAATTCAGACATCGAAGCAACCACAAACATTCTTCACCTTCTATTCAAAAAGATTTGGGAGGAGGAACAAGTGCCGATGGACTGGAAAGAAGGACACCTCGTCAAGATTCCGAAGAAAGGAGATCTGAGCAAATGTGAAAACTACAGAGGCATTACACTACTGTCAATAACAGGGAGAGTCTTCAACAGAGTGTTTCTGAACCGGACGAAAGATCCAGTAGACGCCCAACTTCGAGATCAACAAGCTGGATTCTGTAAGGATCGGTCGTGCACAGACCAAATTGCAACACTACGGACCATCGTCGAACAATCAGTGGAGTGGAACTCATCACTATACATCAACTTCATTGATTATGAAAAGGCATTCGACAGTGTAGATAGGAGGACATTATGGAAACTTCTTCGACACTACGGAGTTCCTGAGAAGATTGTCAATAGTATCCGGAACTCATACGACGGACTTCAGTGCAAGGTCGTGCATGGAGGACAGCTGACAGATGCATTCCAAGTAAGGACTGGAGTCAGACAAGGCTGTTTACTCTCTCCCTTCCTCTTTCTTCTGGTAGTCGACTAGATTATGAAGACCTCGACATCTGAGGGAAAACACGGAATACAATGGACAGCTCAGAATCAATTAGACGATTTGGACTTCGCAGATAACCTAGCCCTCCTATCGCAAACACATGAACAAATGCAGATAAAGACAGCTAGTGTAGCAGCAGTCTCTGCATCAATAGGCCTCAACATACACAAGGGGAAAACCAAGATCCTCAAATACAACCCAGAAAACAGCAATCCAATCACTCTCGATGGCGAAACTCTGGAAGATGTAGAATCCTTCACATACCTGGGAAGCATAATCGATGAACAAGGAGGTTCAAATGCAGGCGTAAATGCAAGGATTGGCAGGCGAGGGTCACATTCCTACTATTGAAGAACATATGGAACTCAAAACAACTTTCAACCAATATCAAAGTCACAATCTTCAATACCAACATCAAGACAGTCAGTTCTGCTGCACGGAGCTGAAACTTGGAGAACTACTACAACCATCATCAAGAAGGTTGAAGTATTTATAAGTGGTTGTTTACGCAGGATACTCAACATTCATTGACCGGATACCATCAGTAACAGTGTACTGTGAGAGAGAACAAACCAACTTCCAGTTGAAGAGAAGATTAGGAAAAGACTATGGAAATGGATAGGACATACATTACGAAAATCATCAAACTGCATCACGAGGCAAGCCCTAATTTGGAATCGTGAAGGGAAGCGAAAAGAGGAAGGGCAAAGAACACATTACGTCGTGAAATAGAATTTGATATGAAAAGGATGAATAACAACTGGAAAGAGCTGGAAAGGATTGCTCAGGACAAGGTTGGATGGCCAATGCTGGTGGGCGGCCTATTCTCCATCACGAGTAGTAACAGGCGTAAGTATAAATCTTATGTTCTTTACTTCTTGGCATTAGTTAAATTTCATTGTTAACTAGATGAAATAACATGACAATAAGGTACATTCTATGAAGTAGTGATATGTAACAAAGAAGAAGTCTACATCTTTCCTTATATAATAAACATATGAATAACTTGTTTCTATAACAATTATTCAAAATAGGTCTCATTATTCATAAACTATTTTTACTGAAAATATTATTAAACCCAAAATGAAAGTGTTTTCTTTTCCCATAATTCAAATAAATAAATAAAAAAAATTAATCGAAACAATGAATGAAGTATTGTTAGCTACAATCTAAGCTACATTGAAGAAAAAACAAAACTCAACCAATTGATGCATTAAATTAAATATATTTATATAATCAGTTATTATCATAATTTCTTTTTTGGTCAATAAATTGATTTTCAATGATTAATTATTTATTCTCTGTGTAATAACTTATAGTAGTAGATTGTTTTCCAAATCTTTATTCTATAGGTAAATACAAATTTATCATTTGATCCATCTATCTATTTATCTATCTATCCATATATATATATCCAGTGGTAGTGACAAACTGATAAGAAAGATAATATAAATGCAACAATAACAAGGCATTTAATAAACTATGACATATGTCAAAAACAAATATTTGAAAGTGAGTAAAAGCCAATTGCAGAATAATACTATTATTCATATATATAAATGGTTGTGGATATTTGTGTGGATCCATGTATACGTACAAGTGTATAGATATAATTCACGTGGACTTGTGACAGGTTATAAACAGAAAAATAAATTATGAGAAGGAAAAAAAAGACGAAGAAATATTATTATTATTGTAGATTTTCTTTACATCATTCATTCATTCATTCATTATTGTTATATATATAAAAGTTTCATTTTGTTCCCTTACTTACTATTTTGCATTTTTGTTTATTCTATCTACTGCACTACTACTACTACTATTTAAAATGAAACACATTGATTTAGTCAGTAAAATGAGGGATAGAAAAGTGAGTAAGTGAGTGAGTGAGTGAGTGAAAGTGAGCAATGATATATTAGTTGTTGTTTATCAAGTTACCAATCAATCATTATTCATTGTTGTTTTATTTTCCTCCAAAAAAATATGAATGAAATACAGTTGAACATTTCAATGATATATGCATGTATATATATGGATAGCCATTAGTTAAGCATGGATATTTATTTGATGATTTAAATTTTGATTAAAAAAAAGTTAATTATTTATTTGATTCTTCTGAAATTTATTATCATGATTGATTGGTGAAATTAGCCTGAGACTAAATTTATGAAGATCATCAAAAATGACTGTCAATAAAGATTTTGTGTTAGACAAAATGTGAGTTAACATTGGAAATAATAAACTAGATATGTCATCTAAATATCCTACGATCCATCTTATCTGATGTAATATCTTAATACTTCTTCTTCTGTTGATGGTTTATTTACGATGAGAAATATCTTTACAATTCTAGTAGTTTTTACTTATGATTTGTTACATTGTCTAAAGAAGTTAGTTTCGTTATAGACGACAGTTGATCGATGAACTCAGCTACATATTAACAAATGTTTCATATTTTAATTGAAGTATCAGGTAGATTGGTCTAAATAACTATTTTTCGTCATGTTAATACATCATTTGGTAAATTTGATCAATATACAGTTATAAAAGGTTATACTATGAGTCTGATTGACTAGAAAACAAATTTTAATGAACATTTACGGTGAGTAACGCTAAAGTGACCTTGAGAGTGTCTACTTACTTACTAAAGCTAAATGAGGGTTATAAATCAGTTTGAAGAATAAAGATTATGGTTTTCAGTTGACCGTTAGGGTTAGGAATTAGATTTGGGGTTTTCATCACGAACTGATATCATCTATAATGTCAGGACTATTTAGCCAAATGGGTGAATATACATATATATATATATATATATATATAGGAAGAGAAAGAGAGAATCCCGAAAACTGTATCACCAGATAACTCTTTGATAAAGTGGTATGCACAAGTTATGGATTATATTTATAAGAATTTGTAGTCTATCATTGTTGATATTCAGGACTGGGATTAGCTGAAGATTCTCATACTAAGGATTCCTGATTCTAAGCTCTATAGTTTCATTTATTTTCAATTTAGATATTACTTACCATTAGTATAGGGGTTGTAGAACCAGTTGGATTTTAATGAGATCACAATCTAAAATCCGGAAGTAGTGGACAGCCGATTTGCTCTGATATAAGACTTCTCAGTAGTGTTTATTCATTTTCGCAGACTGATTAAGGTAATAATTTCATGCGGTTGGATCTTGGGTTAGTGGTACAGAGGTTAAGCCTTAATGAGCGAGACCAAAGGCTGTAATGTCGGTTGCTACGTTAAGCCCACATTGATTATTTTAGCTTCTGGACTGGCCAATGTATTCATTCTTCTTGAGTCACATTTTGACCTTGTTGATTATTCACTTATTAATCTTGACTTTTTATATGAGGGGGTGTGTACACTTCTGGTCCTACTCATCACATATCTGTAATCTATTTTAATCTGACTATAAATATCGATTAACGCTTGATTAAATTGAGTTGGCTAACATGCCTTCTCTGCTACACGTCCTTTCGTTTTACGTCACTCTCTCTTCTTCACTTTATTCTCTGTATGTATATACAACAATCAATCATACGATCCAACTTGAGTCAGATGTCGGACCACAAGGCTCTCAGTTCTATCCCTGATGTAAGAGTCTGAAGGGCACTGTTGAGGAGTCCCAAATTAAAACCTAATGGCTGTCCGGTACGTTCAGGTTTCCAGTAATTATCTAACTTAAATCTTTTTGTGATCTCAGTATTATATGTCACTTTTAGTAACATAAATGGGATCATTATTATGATTTTTGAATCGTTTACTAGAGTAATATACACAGTAGATTCAAACTTAACAAAACATTACTTTTCACCTATCTCCTCTTTTAATGATAAAGCACTCTTATCTTTATTTTATGGTGTTTTCTTTTCACAAAAAAATTGGGTCATTTAATAAAGAAGCTATCATCATAATTTTGGATAACGTCGAACAAAGTTTTAATTAAATCATCCAGTTCAGGAACTACAAACTAGTGGAAGTTTTCAAGTGAACTCAAAATCTTCTACATCACTTCAATATAAATTCTTATTGTTTCTTAATATTTTATAAATGGTTTCTTTTTTTTTTGTTTTGTCTTTGCTTAATTAAATAAACCATCTTTGCATATGAATGATTGTATCCAAGTCAGTTGTACTTAAATTTATGACTGAAACAGTTTATTTTCATATTCTGTATAGTTATAAATAACCTGCTACTATTTGAACATGTGTTCAAGTTGGATTTTTTTATTCTTGTACTTTGTTATTATGAAAAAGTTTTGTATTTCACTTCTCATATTATTTACCTATGCGTGTAGAGGATAGTTTAGTTTTTTCTTTTTCTTTATCGATGTAATGCCTTTTTTGATTTTTCAACAATTCTACAAAACACCAGTCATTTACATACTTCAATGTCAATTACACACACCCACATACATACATACATACATACATACATACATACACATACACATACATGCATATATATATATTCCCAGTATCCATATATTTATATACATTCTTATAAGTAATGTGAATTATTTGTCTGTTTTCTAGTTCACATTGTATATTTTTATATTTCGTATGGGATACGTACATATTGTGGTTACCACTGATTTTTTTTAGTCGTTTAGTTGTTGTATGTGCTTTTTTTCTCATTTTTTTCTTTTCATACATTATTATTCTTTTCCGTTCATTCTTCTTATGAATTTTAATATTATAGAATTACTTAGAGAAAAGTTTTATCATAATTGCATAGTTACTATTGATGATGTTTCTTTGGTTTTATAAGAAAGCTATGAGGCAACAAGTTTGAACTACTCAAAGATGTATTTTAGTAATAGACTTTTAAAATGGTACATTTTGTGTAAAGATTAAAAAATCGTTAATAAATGAAGTTAGTTGTTTTATTGAAAAATATGTCAGAAAGTTAATGATTATGACGAAAATTGACATTTGAACATTACTTGAAGTATTTATTATGTAATTTTAATTAAATTTGATAAATTTCATATAGTAAGATTGTAATAATTCTAATAGTTGAATTCATGAGTTGATCAAAGCTAGATCACTACTGAAAAACTGAAAACACTGAATGACTGTTTCATCCTAATGTGTGAACTCCTCATCAGTGCGTATCCACAATCCCTCACATGAGACTCAAATCCAGGACGATTTGGTCTCAAACATGAACATTTAACCTCTATACCGCTGAGCTGGTATCCAAAGGTGTTAATGTCTGACTATTTATTAAGTTGGTTTTAAACTGTTATATAATTTTTATCCTTATTTTTTTTCCATGGCAAATTTAAATTCAGTAAAAGTGTGCGCAAATGTTTATATTTTTCTTACATTGAAATTTAAGGTCAACTATTGTTTTCTAGAATTTTTGTATTTTAGTAATGCACAAACTACTGAAGAAGCCAGCTATAAATTTATGTCTTCTCAGTTGAAACCTGTTCTTAATAACGCATAAATACATTTAAGATATTCAGTTAATATAAAGTAAATTTTAGGACAGAAAAAATAGTAACAGCTATTAGATATTTATTTTGTTGAATAGATTGTATCAAGAAACCACAGGGTTATTACCTATACGAACAATGAGATGATTGCATTAATTCATACAACTTTAGTTAGTTAATGTTAATCAACACAGATTTGGGCAACAATGTGTATTAATTCAAGTTCTCATATGATATCTGAACATGAATGAAGAAATCAACAGATGTATAGCTGAACATTTATACTAATTTTAGTTTCAGTGATAGTAGAATAAGGCTAAACAATCCTAATATACTGGTTGGAATCATGAATCAATTGAACGTAGACCACCATGGGAAACCTGGATGCACTGAATGGCCATTTAGTCCTATTGTGGGACTACTCAGCAATGCGCATCCACGATCCCGCACCCCCTGAGATTTCAACCCAGGACCTATCAGTCTCGCGTCAGGCGCTTAACCAACTAGACCACTCAGTCGGCCGGCACCCAAAGAAGTTAATGTCTAACTTCAATCAATCCACGAAGTTGCGCCACCGTACACCATTGTCTTCAGTGAGTTGATATCTCACAACAGACCTGGTTGAACTCCACTGGTCACGGCTTCTCACTAGAACTCCAAGAGTGTCTCCTGAAGTCAGTCACTGGTGAGCAGGTAATTATTATTATCAGAGGGGGTTTGTGGAGATTTTAGAAATTTCACTGGTTGGAATCATGAGTCCCATACTAGTACGAAATGGCCGTTCGATGCTTTCAGGTTTTCTATGGTGGTCTAGCTTCAATTGACTCATGATTTCAACCAGTGAAATTTCTAAAACATCCACAAAACCCCTTTGAACTTACGACCTTGAAGGAGATAAAGAGTGACTATACCTGTGACAGTACTTTCTTCCTGACTACTAGAATTACCAAGGAAAGTGTGCATGTGTTTAACAACATTTGCTGCATATTCCGTTTGAACCAGACATTTAACATGGCTAACATAGAACAAAAATTATCAGAAAATTATGTGTTTTACAGAAAAAGAATATTCTAATTAAATTAAACAAAATATGAAGTGGAATTGTCAAAGATTATATGCTGAAAAAATCAATACAGAACAGTTGTATTTATGCTAATATGATGTAAAACAATACTAATATAAAGGTGATTAATATGTGAATTCCGATTTATTTATAATATATAACAAGAAAAATCCTAACTTACATCGAGATAATGAAGCTTTGAATAGTGGTAATCGATTCACAATTTATATCTCTGCGTTTTACTTTACTGTTTATCATCGACCCATTTCAATGAACGACAATATCTGTGGTTAGTTGTCAATACGTATTTGGGTTTCAAAGACTATGAAAACTATGTATACCTAAATCATCCCTTCATTCATAGCTTTTCATTCACTTAATTCTCTTTACATATGTATATACTTATTATTTTGTTATTATTATTATCGGGATCGTGGATGAGCACTGCTGAAGAGTTCCGTACTAGAACGAAATGGCCGTCCAATGCTTCCAGGTTTTCCATGGTGGTCTAGCTTCAACTGACTCATGAATTCAACTATTAAATTATTATTACTATTCTTTTTCATTCGATTTCGTTCCGTTATCAGAGTCAGTTGTTTCACATTATACCTCACTTTTACCTTTCGAGACATATATGGTTGTAAGCAGGTGATGAGAAACCACGAAATACAATGAATTCATACTATCCTGCCTCAATTGTTGTTCTGGCTTGATTCATAAAATTCATAAAGGGAATCAAGTGTATGAAACTAAGCCATAATGTTGATATTATTATCGAAATTCGACTGGGGAACTTCAAATTAACTGAGCATTGGGGAGATTGTTTTATTCTCTCTTTTTTTCCATTATTTAAAGAAGTCACCTATACTGAGTCATAAAATGTCAGAAAATTCAATTCTTTTACTCATTAGGTGTTAAGGATTCTATATTACCAAAATTCGCTTGATAAATGTCTTATTTTTGCAATTTTATTTTGAAAATTTGAATTTCTTGTTTTCATGTCAAAAGTGCCCGTTTTCACTTTTATATCGTATTTCCCACTTGGGAGAATTTTAAATGTCATTAGTTCACTGTCTCTTTTAATATACTAATTTGTAACGATTCCCAAGTACAATTTTATGTTGTATATAAACTCTTGAGTTATGGTTGTTGTTGTTGTTGTTTATGTTTCTGGATGCTTGTGGAATACATACTTCTCTCTCTAGTTAGTGAGGCTGTGTCACATTGAAATAAATAGCTTATTTAGTCATAGTATCACTGAGTCTTCGTTCCGTTTCACAGATTAAGTGAACTTATAATCTAATTAGGATGTTATAAATATATTATTTTTATTAGAGTTAAACGTGTAAGTTTATTTTTGATACAAAATATAATTAAGGTAGCAGTTTTTTTAATATTTGTTTGAATTAACAGATTTTTTAAAATATTTCACCTTTCTGTATTTATAGGGTAACACATATAAATATAAAACAGTTTTATAAAAGAAAATCTATCATTATAGGGTTGTGGAGATTATTAAGTTTTTGATTGAAATTATGAACTGATTGATTTTAGACCATCATTAAAAACCTGGAAGCACTAGACGGCCATTTCATCCAATTGTGGGACTCCTCAGCAGTTAGCATCTACGATATCGCTCGCGGGATTCGAACTCAGGGCCTTCAGTCTCGCGCAAGAACGGTTAACTTCTAGACCACTGAAACGGCTCGTATCCAACGGTGTTAATGTCTAATCTCAACCAATTCACGAAATTGCGCGATCATCTTCCATTGTACTGAGGTGGATACCTGTCTCTACCCGACCCGGATTAGCTTCACTTTTCAAAGCTTCTCATTAGGACTCCGAGAATTCACTCACGAAGCTAGTCATTAGTAAACAAATGGTAATCGTGTTTGTGGTTGTTTTTGATTGAGATCAAGAACTGATTGATGTTAGACCACCGCTGAAAACCTAGAAGCACTGGCATGAAAATTTAAGTGGTCTTTTTAAAGGAGAAACAGTTAACACATAACGGAGAACAGTTGACTAAATCAAATGTATATTGTTCTATTCTTAAAATGTTAGTAATGTGAATCTTCAGATACATTAAATTATGGTAGTTTATTTCTAATATAAAATTTTAACGATATATTGAAAATAATCAACTTGAATTTGACAGTCGTAAGACAGTTTAAGAGGTTAAAGTTTGAATGAACTTCAATTAATAGAATTATTGGTGCACATGGGCTCCAGGATCCTGAGGGAAAAAATGGCGTATGGACCAATTATTGGTAGCCGGCTACTGTAGTACTGCATCTCCTGACATTGCTTCACTACCTTATAGATCGAACTTTTAGGTCAAAAGCTACGGGCGTAGCCCCTTAGTAAACCACCTGTCTCAGTCTGGGCACCCGGGCAGTATCACAGTCCACACACAAATCAAGTGACTTGTGTGGTGCATATGTATTCGGCACCCTTTTGTACCAATATTTATGTGTTCATATAAATAAATAAGAGAATTACAGTATATTACTATGTAAAACATTATTCTTTCTTATAAGGGACTCGATTGAACGTTGAAAAATATCCAAAATCGTCTCATTAAATATTTTAAACGTTTCAACTTATCATAAAACACGAGAAAAACTGATATTAATTACTTCTGAAAGACTTAATTACAAAATCATATGATCCCTTTTTTGTTCGATTTTCGAAAGTATTGAACATACATAATTATAGCAACCGTCCTACAATTAATTTTGCTTACAGCTAATTTTGTCAAGTCCTTTAATTAAATTATTCAACAGACAGTATTATTCAAACAGTAACAATTTGCCTATTTTTTGTATTATTATGATCATTATCATGTCTATATAAACGTGTATACTTGATCACATGTGACAGCCCACTTTACGTTAAGCGTTAATCGCTTAAATATCATTCGATGAATCATTCAGTTTCCCACATATGTATATATTATTATTGTTATTAATTGCCTTACTTCGCTTCGCCACGACTCAGTTTGACTCTAAATCTGCCTCTCTATTCGTTTGATCTCGTGTATAAGCCACTCTGCCCCAATTCACTCGATGTGCTTGTAACTTTGTTATCTCTGCTATCCAGTAACAAATTGTAGTCGCCGCTTCGTATTGCCTTCTGAATTCATATACCGTTAGGGTTTATTTAATAACGGTTATTAGTGTGATTGATAAACGAAGCGTAAGGAATTATCTCAAAGCCAAGCCACTACATATTAATCATATCTACTGACAGTCTCATATAATCATAATTATAGGGATTTTATTTTGCAAAGATACAATGCTTCCTCCTCACTTATTTATTTCAGATTATTTCTTATCATAAATCTAATGATCTGTGATGGTTACTGTGTTTATCAGTCTGTATCGTTTTATCCCATTGAGGTATTTCCATAATTTTTCGTCACTCATTTGGTGTCCATACAATTGTTCTCAGTTAGACTGATTTAATGTGTTGTACTTTCCTGAAGGTGAGGTCAACGGTATTACTTAGGTAACTAAGCGGAAGTAGATGGAAAGGTTTTCAACATTGTGGCTTAATTAGTCGACTATGAATATTTTAAACACTAAGAAAATAACCATAATATTTCATCGGAGGTATCGAGTTGTTTTAGTTTGCAAAATTTTGATTGATGAAATGATTTAAGTAACATCCTCGTTATTTTTGTATAACGTATGTCAACAAACGGGGAATATACAAAAGTCAGCTTAATATCTACCAGTATTTCCATAGTCACAGATTGCAATGATGTTAACTATATGTTTAGAAAATATCTTAATCAATAAATCTTGGCTCCAGACAATATGTAATCATCAACAGAATGCTAACTAATCAAGGGAGTCACAAACATTGACCTCAGTAGATATAAAGCATTAATTCCAATGTTAGACAGTAGGATGAGAGAAACAAAAAATGTTTCTTGAGGTTCTTACGTTTTTCTTGAACTAATTTTAACTCCATTTATTGAAATATAACATATCGGAGATCTCACTAAGGATCATTGACATTGTTGTTTAAGTCAAATACAGTTTGCGAACTCACCTTAATAGTTCTTTGGTTATGCCTATATAAAATTAAGGTATTTCGTTAATGTGACTTGCATCTTTTACAAATCAGTGACTACTAAGCACGTGCTTGACAGTTATTTAACAACCAACAGATTCATTTTTATTCTATTCATTCTTCTATTAAAAATAACGAGGACGAATCCTAATAAGAAATTGCATTTCACTTGTATTTTTACTTAAATACGTGCATAATTTTATATGCTTATTTGCATTCCCATTACTATGATATCGGAATAATTCTGATTCCATATTTACAGCTTACTGTATGCATGACTTCAGAATTAATGAACTTATTATTCTGATTATTAATTTCACGACGTACGAGAAACGTCGGGTGGTGGAGGTGACAGTTAAGTCATAAAATAAATGTTTTGTCAGCGATTACATGATATTTAGAATGATATAAATCAGTTAAGTAATTATGAATAGGGGTCGATGCTAAAACTGTTAACAGATCAATCCTGGCTCACTTGATACAAACGGGTCATACAGCTAACATTGAACAGCTATTTACAGTAATGAATCATTTTAATAGTTATGTGTTTGATTCCGTCAGATAACGAATCTTTTAAACGCCTGAGTCAATAGCCATTCCGATCAGAACGTCGAAGCCTTGTGTTCAGAACAAACATGTTTATTCGCTTCTTTGACCTTGGTCAAATTACTCCAACCAAATTAGTTGTCAATTATTTTGTAGATTCGAGCGTATAATTTTATTAAAGTAAATACATTCTTCCATCTTCCATTTCCATGGCTTAAATTATTCTTATCCATATATCCTATTATTGTTACCATGATCATGACTCTTGCGAACGTTTGAGAAGTATATTTAGCACCCACCCGTATTTAATCTTTCTTACGAAATCTATATTACTCTAAATATTACGTGGTCGTTGACCAAACATTTATGTTAATTTCTAACTATTAATGAGGAGTCCCGTAGTTGGACGAAGCGGCTGTCCAGTGTTTCCAGGTTTTCCATGATGGTCTAACATTAATTGACTTGTGAATTCAACTATTGTAGTAATAAAATCTCCACAAAACCGCCTCCTAATAATTTCTAACTACATTACAATTTCTCCAACTTCACATTTCCTATAGTCATTCTGACTAATAATTTCACAATTTTATTCAATGTATAAGCTTATTCAAGTTAACATCGTCTATTAGTCATTTCAATGTAAAATCAACTAGATTTGATTTTACACACACAATCTTGAAGTCACATTTTATAGTTACCAACCAATTTATTTGTAACTGACCATTTCTTTTGGCAGATTATGTAATTGGATATTGAACAGTAGAAACTGAAGAGGATTTATCCAAAAATTATAAATTATATTACTGTTGTAGAAAACGAGATCAAAATTTCATTGATCTTATGATTAGATTATTATTATTAGTGAGATGGTGGAAAAGATTTGTAGCTCAGATGAATGATTTTGATGAAATTTTATTCTCTGAGCAAAACCATCTAGCTCAGAGAACAAAACTCCATCAAAATTATTATTATTTTCTTTTATCAACTATAAAATAAGGTTAACTAAGCATAGTATTTGTCACGAACATTAACATATACATGTATGTATATATGTCATTTTAGTAATCTATATTGGGTAAAAACATTGATATAATTAGTTCTTTTTTAGTAAAAGAAGCAAGATAATTACATATGATTAGTTAAAAACAGGGAAGTGTTTCTTTTGTATGTTTGTTATGCGTAAAATGAAAATTAATCATGAACTTTTCATTGTATCTACATCTGTAATATATGAGGGAGTATGGTAATTCGTGTGTAGGCATATAGATATATTTTATGATTAGTGATTTTTACGTGTTTATGACCTGAGCAACAAACAAAAACAGTAAAAAAACAAAAACTAAAATCATATACGAAAATTATCTAGAAATGTCAATAGTTCAGGTCATGAGCCAATTGAAGCTAGACCACCATGGAAAACCTAGAAGCACTTGACTGCCATTTCGTCCTATTGTGGGACTCTTTAGCAGTGTGCATCCATGATCCCGCCTCGCGAGATTTGAATCCAGAACCTATCAGTGTCACCCGCGAATACTTAACTTTTAGACCACTGAGCCGGCATCCAACGGTGTTAATGTTTAACTTCAACCAATCCAAGCTCACTAAATATTAACAGGAACTAGATATTAAAATCATATGCCAAAAAATAAGAACGAAAAAAAATCCTTCTCAACATGAAGTCATTTACAAGTTTAATGTTTAAATTAAAATTTAACTACTGAAATTAATACTTTTAATTACTTTTCTCGCCCCTCTCTTTCTCTCTCTCTTCTGTATTCTTCTTTTTTATTACGTAATAAATAATTAATGGAGATAAATTATAAAAAATTTTTTTATTTGTTTCCCACTGAAATAGAATGTAACAGTAATATATATTTTTTCTTTTTTGGAACAAAAGATTGTTATTACATTTGTTAAAATTATTGGTAATATCATTTCTTTTATATACAGTATTCATGAATTAAAGATCCGTATTTGATCGTAACTAATGTGTTCTACTTATGTTAAGAGTTGATGTTATCTTTATTTGTCTATTATGAATATATCAGTGTAGTAGAACAAGATATATGAAATGAAAAACACAAATAAAGTAAAGTAAATGTTTGGAATGAAATTTCTAAAAAGAAAAACAAAAAAAAGAACTAATTCCGTGAGGAAATGTGAACACAGTTAATAAAAAAGGGTTATAATACTAGATTACGTAATATGAATGATAACAATAACAATAGATTTAGTGAATATAATAAGATGATTAAAATGTTTTTTATTATCAGAATGGGTTTTGTGGAGATTTTTTTTTAGAAATTTCACATGTTGAAATCATGAGTCAATTGAAGCTAGACCACCATGGAAAACCTGGAAGCACAGGACGGCCGTTTCGTCCAAGTATGGGACTCCTCAGCAGTGCGCATCCACGATCCCGCACCCCGTGAGATTCGAACCCAGATCCTACTGGCTTCGCGCGCGAGCACTTAACCACTAGACCACTGAGCCGGCATCCAACGGTGTTAATGTCTAACTTCAACCAATCCACGAAGTTGCGCCACCGTACACCATTGTCTTCAGTGAGTTCCTATCTCACAACCGACCTGGTTGAACTCCACTGGTAACGACTTCTCACTAGAACTTCAGGAGTGTCTCCTGAAGTCAGTCACTGGTGAGCAGGTAATTATTATTATCAGAGGGGTTTTGTGGAGATTTTAGAAATTTCACATGTTGAAATCATGAGTCAATTGAAGCTAGACCACCATGGAAAACCTGGAAACACTGGACAGCGGGGTTGTGGATGCGCACTGCTGATTAGTTCCATACTAGGACGAGTTGGCCGCCCAGTGCTTCCAAGTTTTCCATGATGGCCTAGCTTCAATTGACTCATGATTTCAACATGTAAAATGTTTTTGTTATAATAATTAAAGGTCATAGAGGTGTAAAAATAAATAAGGTGATATTATGAGCATTTACGAATAAAACAATGAGAATATAAGACATAAGTAAAGGGGGGAATGCAGGAATAATAATAATAATCAATAATGGGATAATCAAAATAATTAGTCCCTTTGATAAAGGACTAATTGTTTTAAATTTCTTAAAAGAAGACTCCCTGCACATACTATCAAAAGGTTAGATGAACTTGTCAACCTTAAATGTAAAATTGTATCGGAACGCGTGAAACTGAACTTCTACGAGTCACATATTCCCAAATCAACTTTTATTTTTATATATAAATGCTCTTAACAAGTATATGTGTGACCAGATTGTTCGAATATATCACATAGTTCTGATAATCTTCGTCTTCTCATTGCATTATCGAAATAATCAAAATAATTAAGGCCAAGGTAACGATAACGATATGACCTTTAATTATTATGATAAAAACATTTTAATCATCTTATTATATTCACTAAATCTATTATTATCATTCATATTACGTAATCTTGTATTATAACCCTTTTTTATTAACTGTGTTCACATTTCCTCACGGAATTAGTACTTTTACAAAAAACAAAAAATTTTCATATAGATATACGATTGTACAGCTTGATAAAAAAAAAGAAAACAAAGTACTTTCCAGCATGTACAACGAATTGACTAAATGCACATCTGTTACTCTTTAAACGATTCGATTTGAAAATTCCAAAAAACAAAAAAACTTACGCCTATTCATAGAGCTTCTAAAAGGTAACGAGATTTACGCATGTAATTACATTTTTAAAATGGATATTTTATAATTGTTGACTAGTAGACATAAAATTTATGTGAAGGACTATAATTTTGATTTACATATAAAATAATCTCATACAATTTGTTCAGTTAAAACAATTCTTTATTGATCAATTTCAATACTTCATCATTATACAAACATAAGAAAAATTGAATTGGTAAGAAATTAAAAGTTGAAAAATTGTAATGCACATAATAGAATTAATATAGTTACAAAATACACTATGATCTAGATAATGAAAGTGTTATGACTTGTGACCGCCGATTAGAGAGGAGTGAATTATCGATCGGACCAATGACGCATAAAACACATACGAGCAGTCTAAAGTCCTGATTGGTCCTGCTTTCCACCTAGCCCAGCCAATTGACTCCAGAGCATCAGTCTCAGCCTCTGCAATATGAATCATTATATTTGAAACATACTGAGTTTATATGCCAATCAAACAAACCACAACGTACCGATAAAATATGAAACAACATTTGTACAAGAAATAGCCAGATGTGGCTGTGAATGAGGGAGGTAGTAATTAATATACTGGGTATAACTCAAGAATGTTAAAATGTATAATAATAATTTATGGGTCAAAATAAAGCTTATAATAAGAGGAATATGAATATGCATAGTTTAGTTACTTAATAATTATACAATAGAAATATACGTTTAGTATTGGTCCGTCAATAGATCCCAATGTTACCATTCATTATGTTTCTCGGGTCCTAACAGAAGGGAGTCAATAATACAAAACAATGAGTATATTGAGGACAGTTATGAAGTGAAATTAAAGAAATCTGGTCAAAAGTCATATGATAACAATATTTCATTAGGAGTTTTAAAAACTAAAATTAAGTATAATAACTAAAGGTTATTTTTATTTGAACGATCGAAGAATTCCATTTTTAACAGTTCAACTCATGAGTCAAGTTATTCTAGATCATCGTTGAAAACCTGAAAACACCAGATGGCCGTTTCGTCATAGGATGGGACTCCTCATCAGTGTACGTCCATGATTCCGTGCTCATGACGTGAACTCAGGACATTTGGTTTCGCTCACGAACGCTTAAGCTCTAGACCACTGAGTCGACATACAACGGTGTTAATGTCTAATATCAACAGATCCACGACGTTGAGTGACCATTTTTCATTGTACTGAGGTAGATACCTGTCTCTACTCGACACGAATTAGCTCCACTGATCACGGCGTCTCACAAGCGCTAGTAAGCATATGGTAATTATGAGTGTAGTAGTTGTTGAGATTATTAAGTTTTTAATTGAGATCATGAACTGATTGATGCTAGGCCACCATTAAAAACCTGGAAGCACTGGATGGCGGTTTCATCCTTCAATGGAACGCCTCAGCAGTGCGCATCCACGGTCCTTTCATCCGTTATCCGAAGTGGATATCTGACTCGCATCTGACACGAATTTCACTCCACAGGCTACAGTTTCTTACTAGAGCTCCATTTATGTCTAGAGATTTGAATATTCTCACCCTTGTGATGTTTAACTACATGGACACTTTCAGCAGATGTTTCACAACTACTCATCAAGAGCAGATTTATTTAGATATTTCTAGTATAGTGAGCTAAGATTGAATTTATTGTAGTGGTTGTCACCTATGTAGTCAATTTTTCCCTAATCATCTCTAACTCATAATCACACTTCAGAAAAAGAGACTATATAACTTGGTAAATTATTTATATCATTCAGTTATAGGTGTTAAATTTTATGTATGTGAATATGTATTCACACAGTTAAATATTTTTTATTTAATGTTAGCAAATACTACTCTGTTTAATTTATAAATATCTAAGGGTTATCCAAGAATATCGTTAATTTAATTTTTTTTCCACTTCATTTTTCAACTTGTTTCATTCGGTTTCATATAATTAAATTCATTATAATTGGTTATTTCTTTCTTAGAATTGATATAAAATGTAAGTACTTGTCGACCGAGCACCTTTTCTTCAAATTATGGACGATTGTAAAGTACGGATTACAAGCGCTATCGTTCCTCACGTTGTTACGGAAACAGATAAAATATTCTTGAATACATTGCATCCGGTAGCGTTCCAATCACTCGAAGCGTTAAAGAACACTATCAGAACATATGAAAGGGCAACGTACTACCATTGCATGGTGCGAGATTCTCATTTTCATAGAGATCAGAATTCATATATTAAATTTGTATATATTCAATATGAATAATTTATATAAAAATGAATGTATTCATAGATCATTTTGATTTACTTTGAATGTCATAAGGCTTCCTGAAGCAAACATCAATGTATCTCTACTGTTATATCTATAGCAATAGAGATACAAAACACAAAAATTGTCCCATTTTTTTCCTCTATATCACTTGTATATCTTATTGTTTATAGTGAATATTAGTTCTATAGTTTACTTTATTACCTTTTGTAAATGAAATCATTCATTTATTTTGAATGTTGGTTTATAATTTACATTGACATTTAGTTGAAATAGGTATTAACATTTAAACAGTTATTCTTAGGCTTATAATTTAATTTATTGGATAATAAAATAGCTTCAACCGAGATTGATTTGTTCTTAATAAATATTCTTCTTCTTCTTAACAAATACTAAACTGATATAACATAGCTAATATAACGACATAACATTTATCATGGCCTATGATCAATTGAAGATCAGAAAGAATTGGACAGATAGTTAGTTTCAACAGTTGAGATCATGAAACAATTGAAGCTAGACCACCATGAAAAACCTGGAAGAACTAGACGGCCGTTTCGTTGGATGCTGGCTCAGTGGTCTAGTTGGTTAAGCGCCTGGCTCGAGACTGATAGGTCCTGGGTTGGAGTCTGGCGAGGTGGAGTCGTGGATACGCACTGCTGAGAGGTCCCAAAACAGGACGGAACGGCCATCCAGTGCTTCCAGGTTTTCCATGGTGGTCTAGCTTCAGTTGATTCATGATCTCAACTGTTGAAACTACTGCAATCTCCACAAAACTCCTTCAGATAGTTAGTTGTTGTTTTTTAAATTTCCAAAAGTCTTAATCCATAATCATACTGAAAATTAGACCTATGACTTGTAAAGGTTTTCATGAAGCAATGTTTCTGATGGTTATTCTATTGACATTAGTATATGACAATTTATTTTTGCATAACACTGGAACTACCATAAAATTTCATGAAAAGTATCTTGAAAAATGTCTATCATACGATCTCACTGTTTTTATATGTTACATACTTATCTTTAAATTCAGTAAGAATAAGTAAACGATTAACCTTTTAGAGTTTTGTTCCACCTCCATTTTGTTAACCTTTTTCATCTCAGCTAATTAATTATTCATGAAGTTTATAAACTAATTAATATGTTATACCATAACTAACCTCTACACATGTACGTGATCCTGCTTAGAGTTCACACTAATTTGAATATGTGTATCTATGAAAGGTCGAGTATTTTCGTAGAGAAGAATCTTGTTGGTCCAGTGATAGACCGATTAATTTTTATTATGTTTATGTAGTAAATAATAACTTCTGAGATAACGGAAAATATTCATAATTCATTATCAAAATTTCGAAGTCATTCTGTTCTAAAAGCTGGATGATTTATTCATGAAGTTTTCATTGTCTCTCTCGACAAAATCACCAACACAAACTTCAATGAAAAGTGAGTTATTAGAATTTCTCCACGACTGACTATCTAATTCTTCTGTCGACTTAGAATTTAATTGGTTGTTGCTCATTGACGTAAATGGCAGTTGTTTGTGTGTTTATTTAATTGTCTTCACTTTTGACTTGATCTCTGACCTCGGAGTTTTAAAAATTTTTATTACTAGTTGGTAGATTGATTCAATTTCAATGTATCGATGCGTTAACAGAATTCCATGTTTTTAATGTTCCAACTCAACGAATCATGAAATAATCTGTATACAAACATTATTTAAAAAAGTGAAAAGGTATTTCAGCACCGCCATTGTTGGGAAAGGTAAAAGGAAAAACCTAACGGCTATTTCCATCCTACATGAAAAACATTTCCGATATTACAAACGTATCAGTCAATAGATAAATCAGAGTTGAATCGATTTATTAACTAGTGAGAAAAAATACTCATAACTCCGAGATCAGAGACCAAGTCAGAAGTGAAGACAATTAAATAAACACACAAACAACTGCCATTTACGTCAGTGAGCAACAACCAACTAAATTCTAAGTCGACAGAAGAATTAGGTAGTCAGTCGTGGAAAACTTCTAATAACTTACTTTTTATCGAAGTGTGCGTTGGTGATTTTGTCGAGAGAGACAATGAAAACTTCATGAATAAACCATCCAGCTTTTAGAACGGCATGTTTCAGGAAACAGTAGCTTTATCACTTACATTTCTAATAGCCAGTAATTTACTATCAGAGTGACCAAACGAGTTTGATTGTTATTTACTTCAGCGCTTTAAACTCATTGCATAACTCTAACTTCTAAATGAAAGAGATTGTTGATTTCAGTTACGCTGTCACATTTTCGCTCAGTATATTTGAGCATTGTTGTACATCATAAACAGTTAATGTCCGTTTAAAACAAATGGAACATGTTGTCAGTGATCATTAGTACTAGCGACAAAATGTTGTGAATACTTAGTTTTCAGCGTTACCTGACTTTTACCCTTCCCCTTGAGTTAAGAAATAATACACTGTCTAATATACAGAGATTATTTAAAATACTAATTATATTTACTCATGTAAAACATCATACCATTTTGTGTCTGTCATAACTAAATTCCAGTCCTACTTTAAATATCTTGTATCAATAAAATTCTAAACTAAGATTCTTTAAGTGGTTGAAATTTCATTTGGCAGTTTCGCTGATTTTATTTCATTTTCCTGATTCAATAGGATTTAGAGCACAAGTGATACAATTAGGTAACCGCTACTGTTTTTTAGTTCCACATGAACGAACGATAATTTATCAATATCATTTCACAAAATATTCAACGGTAACACAGATGGCTTATGAATATCAGAAAACTAAAAATGTTACTTCAGTATCTCTTAGTTATTTATATTAGTTTTCTCGAAGAATGAATTTACTACAGCCAGGTCTAATACTAAGCACTTCAATATTAAGACAATTATAATTCATATCAACGATATTAAAAATGTACATACGAACAACTTCTTGGAATGTTACTGAAAATTACTGTTCCCTCAATTAGTAAATCGAAATTAAGAAAAAAAACACCCATCCTTTTTATTGTTATCCGATCATTATATTATTTAATTTTTGAATACATTCAGTTTAGATTTATGTTTTGAGCCAAATGACATTTATTCATGAAACTCATCAATAATTATTGGGTAAAGACTAATCTTCCTATTAAGGTTCTTAGTCACATCTACTCTTTTAAAACCAACATTTCAACACTTTAGCAGATAAGTGATTACTATGAGGTGTCATTATGTCTACTCAGTATTACTGAACGACTTTTATCATTTAAATTGGATTTCATAAAATGTTTCAATTCATTTATATTCATGGTTTTTTTTAAACAAAATATTCATTTATCATATCTAAATGATAATCATTCCAATGGTTTTTTAAAAAAATATATATATTCGATCACGTTACTATCTACAAAATACTTTCAATATCCATGCTGTATCTTAGTGTAATTATTACATAACTGCAACCAATAATACATAACTCCGCCTGGAGTCCCTCCGGGGGCTACTCCCGGCTTCAAGCCAAGATAAAGGAGGAGGGTTGGGCATGGGGTTAGCAACCCCATCCCGTAGAAAACTAACTCGCTAAAAAAACGGTGAACCAGAAAAAATTATTCAAGTAATCAATAATACATGAACACATTTACATTTGAATACATGGAATGTACAAAGTTAACTTGATAATGTAAAAATTTATAAATTATTTCATCAATAAAAGATTCATTCTAGTTGTAATAAACATAAACACTACATGAAAAATATAATGAATGACAGGTATCATAATTCACTGTAACATTTCAATGTTTTATGTCATCTTTGGTGTGTACATGACAGCCATGGACATATATATATATATATATATATACTACAACTAGAATGAATCTTTTATTGATGAAATAATTTATAAATTTTTACATTATCAAGTTAACTTTGTACATTCCATGTATTCAAATGTAAATGTGTTCATGTATTATTGATTACTTGAATAATTTTTTCTGGTTCACCGTTTTTTTAGCGAGTTAGTTTTCTACGGGATGGGGTTGCTAACCCCATGCCCAACCCTCCTCCTTTATCTTGGCTTGAAGCCGGGAGTAGCCCCCGGAGGGACTCCAGGCGGAGTTATGTATTATTGGTTGCAGTTATGTAATAATTACACTAAGATACAGCATGGATATTGAAAGTATTTTGTATATATATACTCAATAATATTTTAAACAGTTTTCGTTTTCCTATAGTAGACTTCCCGATTGTTGTATTGATAGCGATTTTGACGTTATAGAATCAGAGAGAAAATTTTTGTTTTTAGACAGTTTTTTATCAAAAACAGATAGAGTGGTCTCATACAATAATGAAATCACACTTTGAAGTTAGACACTAACAATATTGGATGCCGAGCCAGTGGTCTAATGGCTAAGCGTTCGCGCACAAGATCAATAGGTCGAGGGTTCGAATCTCGCGATGTGGGATCGTAGATGCGTACTACTGAGAAGTCTCATACTAGGACGAAACGGCTGTCGAATGCCTCCAGGTTTTGCTTCAATTGACTCATGAATTCAATTATTAAATTACTAAATTATCTACATAATTCCCTTCTGATAAAATTACATTTCGTCAAAGCTGTAGATGTAGAGTATAGAAAATTAGAAGCTAAATTGTTATATCATTTCACTGGGGTCTGAAAGTTATGGTATGAACCTCATGTTATGTGTTCTGAAAATGTTCTTCCTGGTTGTTGTTGTTGGTGTCAGTTCATGATATAAATACTCCCTTCAGTTCTTATTCTACACTCAATATTCCAACTTTTCCAGAATTTCATTCCCAGAATTTTTTTATCCAGGAATAAGTATGTTCTTATTTACGATGATATTTAATATATAAACATATTTATCAAATAATCTATAATATACATCAAGTTAAATAAGGTATCTGTTGTGTTTTTCGCAAAATCCCCGTCGTCAAATGTTTGTGACCTTAAACCCGGCTAGTTATCACGTCATTCATTCGCCAATCGAAATACGACATATTCAATCTTAGTATCATGCTAAACCAATGACATTCGCTCGGTTTGAGTAGCCTAGCGTCTTTATTGGTCCTTTGTTCGCCTAGCCCGTACAGTTGAGTCCAGAACAACAATAACAGCCTCCAATAACAGCCAAACAGACCGCATCACACCATAAAATAAGAAATAACATTTATACAAGATCAATCCAAAACGTGACCGTGAACGCCGGAGACTGTAATCAATAAACTGAACATAACTCGAGAACCATAAATTGTATAATAATAATAATCTATAGGTCAAAATAAAGCTTATAATAAGAGGAATATGGATATACATAATCTAGTTATATATATATATGATATTAGCCTATTAATAGTTCTCAGAATTTACTCGTAATCTCATCTTCACTAGGATATAACAATATTCATAGCAAACATAAAAGTATACAAATATTTTTATTTTTTATTATTAGGAGCTTTATTCAACATTACATTTTTGGTACAACATAGAATTCTCAGCATAAAGTATTTCAACAAGTTTCCTTTTCTTATACCTTGATCTATTGTGACGATAAATTTTGAATGATGACCGGTTAGATGTTAGGAGTTCGGTAATCCACATTTGATTATTGTTCATTCGTTTCAATGCATATTGCCAGCCATCATGATGTCGCTGAGTGTACCTTTTTGTATCACGTATAGCGAAAGGTTGTAAACTTTTCATAAACGCGCCTGAATAGATTGTGCGCACAATAGACATAATGATGTGCTAAAACAAACAACAAAACAGATAACTTGATGAAATATCTAGATCGGAGGAACAGGTAGCCCAGATACTCAAGCAGGCCGCCAGTAATAATACAATGAATACGAATATTTCCTAACTGTTCGAATGAAATTCAATGAGTTACTATAAATTTCTTCATAGATTCCAAGTATTATTAACCGACTTGTTTCCCTCTCATAAAATACAGATTTATTCATAGAAACTTATTATAACATAGTTTAATATTATGCAGAGCTTGTTCATTCAACTGTAAACTTTTCACTTATTCACTTCATCATTAGGCTTATTTATCATTATTATCAACAAAATGAAGGTTAACGTCTGTTGTAAAATTTTCACTGAATGGTATGATTATAATTCGGTTTAAATTTGTTTGCCTAAACTATTGACGTTGTCAAATTTTCATTTTGCATTTAATTTTTATTAAGGTAATAGTAAATCACTAGGGATGTATATAATTCTATAGTACACATGACTGAATAGTTATGTAAGTTAAAACAATTAATCCCTTTGAAGACGAAGATTATCAGAATTATGTGATATATATGCGTAATACATTTCAAACAATCTGAGCACACATATACTTGTTAATATATTTTTATATGAAAACTTAAAGATTAACTAGACGGATTAAAGACATACTGTAATAAAGAAAAATAAAGTACATAAAAACTATGTGATAGCCATTCTGGATAATAAATCACTGTTACTAGGGTAGGTTAAGGTAAGTGTTAGGATATTCGGAAAAATATACCAATAATTATCATGTTAGGTCCTTGAAATTTAATGGAAATTACCTATTGGTCAGTGTTTAGTTCACTTGTTAAATATTGTACAAATGTTGTTTTCTATTTTATGGTACGATGTGGTCTGGTTGATTGGTATATAAACAGAGTATGCTTGAAATATAATGATTCATATCTTAGAGGCTGAGACTTGCGTTCAGGACTCAACTGGCTGGGCTAGACATGGAAGCGAGACCAGTCAGAACTCTAGGGCGTTCGTGCGTGTTTTATGTGTCATTGATCCGATCGATTGATAATACGCTTCGCTCATAATCTGCAAGCCACAAGTTACAACAGTGAGAATAAATTGTTTTTGAACACATAAAGGTATTTTCAGTTTCCGTATATCCAAGGCTTCAAAAAATCCTAATATATGTCCTTGAATATTGTTTTCTGGTTAGTGTTTTTTAGAGAGTCAGTTTTCCACGGGATGGGGTCACTAACCCCATGCCCAACCCTCCTCCTTTATCCGGGCTTGGGACCGGCAGTAGCCACAGGGGGGCCCCAGGTGGCTTTTCTATTGCACACACAACAACAAATGCAGGAGAAGATGACCAGTGTAGCAGCAACCTCAGCAGCAATAGGTCTCAACATACACAAAGGTAAAAGCAAGATTCTCCAGCACAACACAGCACGCACCAATCCAACCACAATTGACGGAGAAGATTTGGAAGATGTAAAAACATTTACATATCTGGGCAGCATCATTGATGAACAGGGTGGATCTGATGCAGATGTGAAGGCGCTGATCGGAAAACAAGAGCAGCATATTTACAACTGGAGAACATCTGTAACTTAAAACAACTGTCAACCAACACCAAGGTCAGAGTTTCCAATACAAATGTGAAGACAGTTCTACTGCCTACTGGGAAAGAAACCTGGAAAACTATGAAAGCCATCATCCACAAGATACAAGTGTATGTTAATAGCTGTCTACGCAAAATACTTCGGATCCGTTGGCCAGACACTATCAGCAACAACCTAATACAAGAGAGAACAAACCAGATCACAGTAGAGGATGAAATCGGGAAGAAGCGCTGTAAGTGGATACGACATACATCAAGGAAAGCGCACAAGTGCATCATAAGAAAAGCCCTCACATGGAATCTTGAAGGTGAAAGGAGAAGTGGAATACCAAAGAACACATTACGCCGATAAATGGATACAGACATGAGATTAATGAAGTACAATTGGATAGAACTAGATAAGAATGCCCATAACAGAATGGGTTGGAGAATGCTAGTCGACGGCCTATGCTCCATTGAGAGTAACAGGCGTTAATAAGTAAGTAAGTAAGTAAGTAAATAATATGTCCTTGAAGGCTTTTGTTCAACACTGCAAATACTGACTTTATATCAACCTTATATTAATTTATTTAAAAGAAGTGACTTACATTAGATCATGAAATGTCAGAAATACTTTTTTTTTTCTTCTACTTATTGAAATATAACAGAGAATATATTTATTATTGATCAGTTGAATTGTATTTTGTATTCATGATTAAACTAATTAAATCAAAGTCTATCATATTGTCAATATTAGTTGAAAATGAACTCATTTATAATTGATGAAATAAAGAATGATCTTATTTCTGAAGTCACATTTATAATAATGACAGTTTAATTTAACACTTATCTACAATAAATTGCTTATTTGCATGAAAATATATTTCTTCTTTTTATACTTTTTTTTTATAATAAAAAACAAACAAATTAGAATGTGTCCTCATGATTTGTAAAAATGAATTTTGTCGTTGTTGTTGTTGATTTCGTCAAATAATTCAACTATATTATAAGGAACATAATTTAGATAAAGTGAATAATAATTGAAAAATGTATTTATGAATTTATATAAATTGTAAATTATCAGTCAATTATATTGATATATAAGAGAATTTTCACAGATTGAAATCAGGAGTCAGTTGAAGCTAGACCACCATTGAAAACCTGGAATAACTGGACGGCCAACTCGTCCTAGCATGGGACTACTCAGCAGTGCGAATCCACGATCCAGCACCCCCCCTGAGATTCCAACCCAGGACCTATCAGTCTCGTGCCAGGCTCTTAACCAACTAGACCACTGAGCCTGCATCTAATTGTGTTAATGTCTAACCTCAAGCAATCCACGAAATTAAGCGACCATCTTCCATTGCACTGAGGTAGATACCTGTTTCTACCCGACACGGATTAGCTCCACTGGTCACGGTGCGAGACGGATAGGTCCTGGGTCGGAATCTGGAGAGGGGGTGCGGGATCGTGGATGCGCACTGCTGAGGAGTCACATACTAGGACGATTTGGCCGTCCAGTGCTTCCAGGTTTTCAATGGTGGTCTAGCTTCAACTGACTCATGATTTCAATCTGTGAAAATTTCTAAAATCTCCACAAACCCCTTCTGATATAATAGAATGTTAAAAATGTGACGTTTGAATGAACTAATGATTCCTTTGTTTTTGCTGAATGCTTGATTTCGAATTCCAAATACAGTACATTCGTTCGTGGTTATCTAGTACTTTTCAATTCGATTACGTTATTTATGGGATTCTTAGTTTGTACTATAATTCAAATACTCCTAGTCATCATATTGGCGTCGCAATGAAGCCTATTATGGAACGGTTGGACATACATTCAGATTTTGATGCTTTTGAGGATTACTTTGAAAAGTTTTGAAATCTGGGCTATGACCAAGGAAGATGATGAGGATGTAAATATTGTAGCACATTTCCTCACATTCATCGGAAAAAAAGCATATAGCTTATTAAAAGCTCTGGCTTTACCGGAAAAGCCCATTTCGCTTTCTTATACAACTCTCAAGGATCTACTGCTAGACTATGTTAAGTATACAAATTTCAAATGTGGTAAAGGAGGAAGATTTCGTAAAAGGATTCATGAGGATACAAAAATTCCACTGCATTATGTCATCCCAACCCAATGCATACTCAAGGTTATGCAGATGATTCATTGAGGGGTTGCGATGCAGTTCACGAAGATGGGTACAAGTTTAGTCAATGTTTGTCCTGTGGCAGGCCCCACTCTTTCAATTCATGTAAATTTCGTAATTTTAAGTGCTTCAAATGTGATGATATTGGATATATTCAGTCAGTCTGTAATACTAATGTTCATCCTATTGCAACTAATATTAAGTCTTGTAATTCTGATTCTATTAAATTGAGTATTTATAATGATCATTTATCATTATCAACGATTTCAAAAGACAGTGTAGAGTCATATAGCAGTTCGGAGTTAAGTGAAACTCAGAATTATTGCGAGACAACAGTTTCTAATCAATCAATTTGTCAGATTTCTCACGTTATTGTACCAAATATAGTTTTTCCTAATGATTCACTTATTTCTGACGAAATTCCTTGCAAATTTGAGGAAAATATGTTGAGTAAACCTAATCATGATCAAAAACCTGATGTAGTTTTGATAGATGCTGTTTTTTTCTAATGATCTTTTATTCTGCAATGACATTCCTAATAAATTTGAGGAAGGTATTCCAGAAGAATCAAATCTTGGTGTCATGTCAAATATTATTTGTCCTCATAATGCATTTGTTGCTTGTGGGAAACTTGTTCAGTGCGAAGCACAAGTACTAAATGAGCTCGAGTTTGATTGCAATTCAGATGATTTCATATCAACTGCTGTTTATCCTTATCACGAAGTCACTTCTAATGTTTTCTCTAACCAATGTGAAAAATATGTTTTAAATGAGGCCACATCATTCATAACTTGAGAATATAAAGATCCAACATTATTTCGTGGGGGAGGATAGTGTTGGGAAATCTGTGCTTTAAATTCTAGATATTGGTTTCCGTACACAACCAACACAGCAACTGTTTACAATCTCAGGACCCAAGTGGGTCTGTTTAGATTTCGGTTGTTAATTCCAATATTAATGAGCACATTCTAGATAATACAGAGTTTTTATCCAATACAACGTTGGAGAGACACAGGATGAACTTAAGAAGACATACAATCGATTATAGACACTTAGACTTTAATCTAAGCTGCGGCGGATGCAGTGTCTGAATGAACTAATGATTCCTTTAAACTTACCGAATGTTTGATTTCGAACTTTAAATACAGTAAATTCGTTTGTGTTTACCTAGTACTTCTTGATCCGATTACGTTATTTCTGGGATTCTTAGTTCATACTATAGTTCAAATACTTCTAACCATTATAAAAAATCACTGGAAGAGAATAGATATTAATTCAATAAGTCAGTTTATTCATCTATCTAACTTGTCATTGATATTCACTCAGAGAAAATTGTTATTATATTTGTTTTGTTGATTTACCTTTTGATAACTATATTCATTCTCAATGATCAATAAAATTTAAGGGAATATTTCAATTCGCATTTAAAAAGCTGAATATTTTTTTTAGTTTCTATATTTTATCAGAATTGGTTGAAGTTAAACATGAACACTGTTGGATGCCTGCCGGCTAAGTGGTATAGAGGTTAAGCGTTCGCGTACAAAACTGTTAGGTCATTGTAAAATTACATTCTTCATTCTTTAATCTTAAACTATAATTGTAAAAGTAATTTTTACAAAAAAACCTCATCAATAAGAAACAAGCCTATACATAATGAAATTACCTTGCTGGGGTTAAAAACAAAACAAAACAAATAACACAACTGATGAGACCAGAAATAAAACAGGGCTGTTATTATTATTAAAAGAAGACAATTTTTTTTTAAATTTAGGAGGCAATTATAATATTAACAGAATGGGTTTTGTGGAGATTTTTTAGAAGTTTCACTGGTTGAAATCATGAGTCAATTGAAGCCAGACCACCATAGAAAACCTGGAGGCACCGGATGGCCGTTTTGTCCTAGTATGGGACTCCTCAGCAGTGTGCATCCATTATCCCGCACCCCGCGAGATTCGAACCCAGGACCTATCAGTCTTGCGCCAGTCGCTTAACCAACTAGACCACTGAGACGGCCGGCATACAACGGTGTTAATGTCTAACTTCAACCAATCCCATGGTAGTCTAGCTTCAATCGACTCATGATTTCAACCAGTGAGGCAATTATATTAGTCTATAATTTACAATTAATAAATTTACATTACGTACAATCAATAAATCAATAAACATTTTTCACTTGCAAAACTTCCACTCATAAAAATTAATAACAGTAATAATAGTAATAGTAATAATGATGATAATAATAATAGAAGAAGAAGAAGAAGAAGAAGAAGGAATCATTAGTCTCAACGGTGATATAAATTTTAATATGAATCCTCATAATCATAATCTTTATTGTTCATCTATATAAATTATCTAAATTTCAATATGATTTATACCTTTAGGCATTGAATCGTAATAAATTTTTTATTGTTGTATTTCAACAAATTTCTTTTACAAAAATAAAAAAGAAAAGAAATGAAAAAGGCGAAAAAGATCTGAATTTGTAGAACTGTTCAAATTAGAGACATGTTTAAGAGTATAGGCTATTGACTAGGTTGACTCGAACAACCTGTTCGTCACAGAGTATTTAGTGGGACCCTTTATTTTGTCGTCATTTGGATTGAACGATGTTGTCGATAGGCTCCCCATTTCAGTGGCCTGAGATCTGACTTCAAGTAGATAGTATGAATGATTGCTGTCGAAATATATATGTCGCCTATCCTCGTATATAATCATCGAATTAAATAGCGTTAGTCAATAACGGAATTAAATAAGTCAAATAATGAGAATGGACTTTTGAATACATATATTTTGTTTATGGAGCTAGTGAAATAGAGTGAAGCGAAATGACGCACAGTGGAGCTGGTGGGTAAGCCAACTTCATCTGGTCAAGCGTTAATCAATATTTATAGTCACACCGAAATAAGTTACAGATATGTGATGAATAGAATAAGAAGTGTACACTCACATATGCGCTCATATAAAACAGTCAAGAGTGATGAGAGAGTAATTAAAAAGGTCAGAATGTGATTCAAGTAGAATGAATAGATTGGCCTCTCCGAGAGCCAGAAAAAGTATATGGGCTTGACATAATAACCGACACTACAAGTATATTTGCTAGGTAAGGTATAATAGAACTTTCACACTTGTGCTTGAGTACATGGATTTTAATGTAATTATGTCTCGTTCTATCAGAAGATATAAAAGGAGAAAGATGGGAGTGAAGGTTATGATTATTACCTGATAAGATAACACCTGCCATGAGTTTGCAAGACTTTAAATGTCTATCCACAACTCTATTAATAATGACCTCGAAAGATTCACCACACAGCTTGCTAGAGGGAAAGATTAGTTTACTGAATAAATTTTAGTCTTGTATACATTGTCTGTATAGATATTTTCTACAGAAGAACTATTGCTTACTAAGGTTCATAATCTGTAAAACTAGAAAACGAATCATCGATCATTAAACAAAAAGATAAATCAAATAGTATGATCGGATTTGTAAAATAGTTTTAAATAAATGCATCCAGTAATAATGATTGATAAGTAAAATGTTTTCAATAAAGTACGTGACAGCTCTATTCTTTCTTACCTATGATAACACAAATTAACTGTGGAACATTGTAGCACATTACAATTTAGGTAATCTATTTGAACAATCGGGAGGGGGTATGCATTCGACTTGATTAAAGTATAAGTCATGAAAAGAGAAAATATAAAAAGAAAAAGTGTAATCTGGAATAAACGTAAACTATTTATAGATAGGAAAAGTGATGAATTACTATGGAATCAATTATTCACTTATGAAAAAAAACAATGAACATGTTTATTCTTACGGTTACTGGTAAAATAGGCTTTAGTAACAAAGAATACAACCTTAAATCGATGGAAAAATCTATCAAACATAGGTCTTTCTTCTTTGTACTTTGTTTCAAAAATGATTTGAAGAAAAACCATAAACATTTAAGACTAAAAGAGAGAAAGGGTGAGAAATCACCGCCATTTTTCTCCTGAGATATGTATATCTTCTTCAACAACATATCTTCCTGTAGTATTTAGTAATGTGAACTCAAGTCTGACTTGTTTGTTTAGTGCATTTGTATACAAATGAATTCATAAACTTAATTAACCATTAACAAAGTTACGTAGTTAGAAATACAAATGAAAGTAATAGCAATTTCTAATACTTGTGTATGCAATCAATAAGCTGGAAAATTTCCGCTTGATTTATATAAACAGAATTCATTCATTCAGATAAATTTTGTCATAGTTTAACTGTTTACAACCCTGTTTACCAGTATTGTTCAAAAAAGTTTGTTTTTTCCAATTATTGTTGATAGTCATGACCTTTTAGTTTTTTTTGCTAATCTCAAATGGGAAAATTTATTCTTCCTTTTTTAGAATCCTGTCACTTAATTATAGATTTACTATTTCAACATATTTTAACAGTAAATAATCCCCAAGACTAATTAGTTATTTAATCACTCGACATTAATGACGACTATGATAGTTTTATTGGGCACTCCATGAGTGCAGTGTGTTGTTTGGAATATTCACACTAGACTATGTTTTAAACTGACGTAAAGCTCATCTACTATTCTGTTTGATCTTAAAATCAATTATCATAAACTGTTTAATAGTTGAAATCATGAGTCATTTGAAGCTAGATCACCATGGAAAACCTGGAAGCATTGGACGGCCATTTCGTCCTAGTATAGGACACCTTAAGAGTGGGCATCCACGATCCCGCCTCAAGATATTCGATGGGTATCGGGTTCGAATCTCGCTAGGCGGGATCGTGGATGCGCAGCTCTGAGGAGTCCCACAATAGGACAAAATGGCTGTCCAGTGCTCCCAGGTTTTCCATAGTGTTCCAGCTTCAATTGACTCATGATCTCAACTAATGCAATTACTATAATATCCACAAAATCCCCATCTGATAAACTGTTTATTAGTTTAGCCTCATATCATTTTATGATTATTTGATTACATTGCATTTTACACATGATGTTATGGTTACTCAGTAATGTTATTCTTTTTTTAACTATTTTTGTCAAGTCATGTTTTGTTTTAAACTAAGTAAGCTAAACTTATACCATTCTACCTAAACATTAACGTTTATCCAATTACTTAATTACTTGTTTTCAATCAAACAGGACATTTTCTACCGTCCAAATTAATGTTCCCAATAGATTCTTTCACATACTTGTTATTTATTCGGAACAGATTAATCAAAATGTTCTTTTTGAAAATGTTTTCTATACACTAAATAGTTGATGTTTACGTTTAATTTATGATCAAGATTATTTTCATAATTGTATTAAACTTTATTTGGTATGTTTTTTTAATATTAAAGTACTACATATTGTAATCAGCTGATGAACAACTTCAAAAAAGGAATCCATGTTACCCCACCTTGAATCTTGGTTTTTACTTTCTTCCTTTCAAATTACTGAAATAAACAATATGAGCGAAACATTTTTTTTTCATAAGTAATGTAATCATATCTTCAGTGGTTGAAATAGTTTGCACTTTATTTGTTTGTAAAAAACCATTACTTGTGTGTGTGTGTGTTTGTGTAGAGTCTGATGTTTTATATGTTATCTTATTAGGACTACGTGACTTAGTGGATAACGTGATGGCATTTGAAGCGAACAGTACTGGGTTCCAGTCGCAGAGTGAACATCAACTCTGAGATGCAAAAACATTCAATTGACGAGTTCCAAATAGAATGAAACGCGTGTCCTAAATTCCACAGCTAGCCATTATCCATCTTTTTCATTAGCATTGTTGTGAATACAAATTACTATTGCTTTAATAATTCATTCTATTCAGTAATATATTCATGGATACATAAAAAATTCCGTAAAATTCAATCAAAGTAAAGACATTTTACCCTTGATATTACTCATTTCTGAATAAAATTTAAATAGTCTTGGATACAATATTATAATTTATATCCATTAATCAGGATCATTATCTTAAATGATAATCGTCTTGACTACTTACTTTTAAGGGGAACAAAACAACATAGAACATTGTCATTATCTTTTTTTTCTTCTCTTCTCAAATTATCTCACAACCTTCATTTATAGATTATTTTCTTACAAATGAAATTCATTATAATCTAGTGAGAGAGAAATTAGGTCAATAAACAATTTCTCTTTCACCAATTGAAGTTTTATGTAGTTAATTTGATTTTGATCATAACATTTTCTTCTTTTTTTTATGCTTAAACTCTATTCGAATATTTATTAATTATAAAGAACAGTAAAATTGATAAAACTGATAGTTTATTGAACTAAGTCAAAGTTTTTTTCTAAGCACTACATGAAATAATAATGATGCCGGCTTAGTTGTCTAGTGTTTAAGCGCTTGCGTGCGAGATAGATAGGTTCTGAGTTCGAATCTCGTGAGGTGGGATCATGGATACTCACTACTGGGGAGTCACGCAATAGGATGAAACGGCTGTCGAGTGCTTCTTGCTTTTTCATGGTGATCTGGTTCTAATCTACTCATGATCTCAACTATTAAAATTACTATAATATCCACAAAACCCCTTCTGATATTAATTATGTATTGAATAATTATCATTTATAATCAGTATTTAATTGTGGTTAAATTAGCTGAGAATAATAGTTTGCTCGTGATTCATGATATTAAGAAAGATGTAGCAAATGTAATATATCTGTCAAATTGAAGAGAATATTCTAGGTAAACATCATAAATGTATCTCTAGGTTTTTTTATTTTTCAGTTGAATGAATAGGTAAATAAGGTGAATGAGTACTTGGGAAGAACACAGTAAATACTCCTATAGAGTTTAGCATTGGCTTACTATCACGTGATGACATTTCTATTTAGGTCATGCTGAATTTAACGTGACCGAAGGGAGTTGATACAATGGATATTATTCTCAATTTGTACGATAATCATTCTAAGTATGTATTTAATTAAGTTTATGAATTAAGTTTAATAGTTCTAATACCGTTTATAAAGTCATATACATTTATTCATTTGATCAGAATTGATTTCTGAGTTGTCAACATGCAGACGGGATTGAAATTTGGCTAATACACGATCTGATAAAGACTCGGGGATCTGGAAGTTAAGCGTTCGTGCGCGAGATCGAAGGTCTTGAGTTTGATTCCTCATTGTGTGAGCAAAGTTGGATAGTTAGTTCCATACTGGAAAGAAATGCTCGTTCGGTGCTTCCAAGTTTTCAATGGTTGCCCAACCTAAACCGGTTTATAATATTAATAAACCCCATACTGAAAATAAAGAAACACATTTTAACAAATAAACCTGAAAGTATAATTGATCAATGCTATTAATAAGAGTGATGGTGGAGGTAAGACTCAATCAATAATTTAAATTTCGTTAGCAATAGTTACCGTAAATAATGTAATATTGGCCCTTTCGTCTTTACGAATTTAAGTTAAATCTGGGCTTAAATGTTTAAGGACTTATGATATCCATTTGCTAATATTCAGGATTAGAAATGATCAGCCTTTGTTCCTATATGAGTATCTTGAGTAGCTTACCTCGTATAAACGTATGTTACACATTTCAATACATTTGGTATGCGGCTAACAGTGGTATCCAGATTGCGAAATGCTTTTTATTTGAAATGAGCCGTACTACGCTCAAATGCTTATGTTAGTAAAAATACAGTGATTTACGTACATCTAAATAACGAATCCCAAAGAGAACGATTACTCTTGTAAACAATAATGATCTGTTTTCAAAAATACTTTTATAACAGCTGTGAAATAATATTTTGGGGGACGGGAAGAAAGGTGTTTAGTTTAAAACTGTCGAAAATATACCATAAAAAGATTCATTCATATTTGCTAATATCATGATTGTGACCACTTGTAATAGACTGACATGTTTTAGATTGAGATCATGAACCGATTGATGTTAGACCACCACAATTGAAAACCTGGAAGCACTGGACGGCCGTTTCGTCCTATTGTGGGACTCCTCAGCAGTGCGCATCCACGATCCCGCTCGCGGGATTCGAACCAGGGCCTTCAGTCTCGCGCGCGAACGCTTAACCTACTGGACCACTGAGCCGGCATCCAATGGTGATAGTTTCTAACATCAACCAATCCACGAAATTTCGCGACCAACTTCCGTTGTACTGAGGTAGATACCTGTCTCTACCCGACGAATTGTTTCGAACTAACCAGAAACGTTAATAGATTTTTTAAATTTACAACTTCTGTTAAAACTATTTACATAGTTTAGAATTGTTATTTTTGTTCATTTCACTGGACTGTTATGTGTGAAAGATGTTCCATAAAAACTTTTAGCGAGACTATAATTTATAGACGACTTTTGAGTGACGTTGAAGTAACCTTGAGAGTGTCCACCTAATAACTAGGACCAAATAAGGGTTATAAACCAGTGTGAGACATTAAAATTGTGATTTACGGTTGATGGCTAAGGTTAGAAATTAGATTTAGGGTTTTCATTACGAATTGACATCAGCTATAATTAAAAAACACTGTTTACCCAAGTGGATGAATGAATTTCGCGTCAAAACCCGAGACCTGTTATCTTATATGTGATTGGTTCGTCTATAAATTATAGTCTCGCCAACATTTTCCCTTAGCAACACTTAGTAGAACACTTCTGCTCTTTACAGTAAAGTTATTCATTTAATTAATAGATTTTCTGTGTTACTATTTAAACTTTTGTTAATTTAATTTTGGTTATTTATTTACTCTGAAAAGTTATTTACATTAAGTCACGAAACATCAGAAATACAATTTCTCAACTCATTGAGATATAACAACACAAAATATATATTTATTATTACCCCTTTAATCAATACTCAATTTATTTAAAACTATCAGATCCAATCTTGGTAGCGATATCTATTTTTTGTGTTCTTTCTTGGTAAACAGTATTTCATGTATGATATACAAGGCTGATGGATTTTTTCTAAGTTAACATGATCATTTCTTTTTCCAAAAGCCTTAGGCAACATGTAATGAAACATTTTGTGAGTTTTAAGCAAAGATAGATTGTACTACATGTGGTTGATGAGTATCAACTAGGATGAAATGGATGTCTTAGATTACATCATTAACTAATGTCTATATTTATTTAAATACTGATGACTTAATGAGAATGTCAATGTATTCCATTTAAGATGCATGAAGGCTATTAAGAGACAGATTAATTCATTTGTTAATGTAAACAATGGTAAGAATCAATGTATACAAATAAATTTTAGATAGTGTTTGGTAAACATAAGATTTTTATTATTTGCCAGACTTGATCAACATCTAAGCTGGGAAGTAATTTTAATTTATATATATATTTTTAAAAATACATTAATCCATCTTTTTCCTTCGTCGTCATAATATGCCAATGAAAGTTTATATTCAAATCAATGAAATGAAGAATCACGTTCTTTATGAATTCATTTATATCATGTGTAATCAAAAATTAACTGTCTGTTATATCAATGTAAATCATTACATTTTAAATATCAACTCATTATCAGTATTGGGTTGTGGTGATTATTAGGTTTTTGATTGAGATCATGAACTGACTAATGTTAGACCAGCATTGAAAACCTGGAAGCAGTAAATGGCCGTTTTGTCCTATTGTGGAACTTCTCATTGATGTGCATCCATGATCTAGCCCGCGGGATTTCAACTCAGGACCTTTGGTCTCGCACGCGAACGATTTACCTCTTGACCACTGAGTTAAATTGTTTAACTAATCGCTAACCTCTTTAATTAATTATGACATCGTTCAACTAAAAGTTTGTGTTTTCTTGTTAATCATTGTTAACAACACTAACTGATCATGTAAAATTTAAAAAAATAATATGCTTTTAAACATGTTCTTTTAGTGGTCCTAAATCTGATTCCAGTTAGATCGGGCGAATGATCTTTATTGAATTATATATGTCGTTAATCTTCACATATAATCATCAACTTAAATCACGTTGGTGAATAACAGAATTAAATAAGTCAAATACGAAAATGAGGCTTGAATACATATATTTCGTACAATTGTTGATCGGAAAGCGAAGCAAAACAAAATGACACAAAATGGAGTAAGCGAGTGAACCAACTCAGTTGAGTCAAGCGTGAATCGATATTTATAGTCAAACAAAAATAAGTTACAAACATGGAATGAGTAAAATAAGAAATGCACACGCATACCATTATATAGAAACAGTCAACGTTGATAAGTGTGTAGTGTGGTGTCGATTCGCAGTTGACTATGATCACCACTACAGGAAGACTATGTGGCAGTTAACCGATAAGATCCCCCGTAGGCTAAATATCAGAAGGCAGTTGATGGCTGTAGTCGAGATGTATTTGTTGCAATCTCGTGGTATCGAAAGAATACCAAGATCGTGCCAGGGTACAACTGTGGTTACTGAGCATAACCGAATTCGTGCAAGGTCACAATCCACGAAAGAATGTATGTATTCTGGTACAGTTGAGCAAAAAAGTACAGTAAAACAATCCCTGGTACAATTGGTTATAATAATTATTTCCATTACACCAATCGCGTTTTCTTGAGAAAAGCAGGTCACTAGAAGTGAATAATTAACAAGATCAAAATGTGGATTGAGAAGAATGAATAGATTGGTCTTTCCAGAGGCTAGAATTACGTGTTTGGTTTTGGTGAAGTTTTGTTCTCTGAGCTGGATGGCTTGGTGAAGTTTTATTGTTCTTCTGAACGACATCATCCGCACAAACTTCAAACCCGATGAGGCGATACTATAATTTATGGATGACCTTAGAACAAATCCTGAGTGACCTTGAGAAATGTTAGCCCATCAGAAAACACCCAGTATAGAGTAAAAATATATTATACAAAACCAAAGAAATAAAGTGGATACACTTCTTATACATGGTTCAAAAACTTTTCAAGGTTAGAAAGAGGTTCAGAGGTTCTAAAATCATAATGCATGCAGTAGAGGAAATCATCCAGACGTTTACAGAATAGTTGGCCTCCGGAGCCATGATAAAATCTCAAAACTTTCAGCCTTGACCACATAGTTCCAATATTGTTTATTTGCACTCCGGTTGTTGAGTCCACAAAATGCTACTTGTGCATAACGACACGATGCACATAACCAAGTCTATGTAGGAGTCTATACGCTCTCCAAACATCCGTATACATTGTAGTACCTGGCTGCAGCCAGTGTTACTGGTGCTTTTATTATCCAGTTCACAACAATTGTCATAATTTGCCTTAGTTAGGAATTATATATAGGGTTTTCATCACGAACTGACATCAGCTATAATGCCAGGAGTTTATTTAACCAAAAGGATGAAAGGCTTTCGCGTTAAAATCCGAGATCTGTTATGTTATACCTGATTGATTCGTCCACAAATTATAGTCTCGCCGTTTTATTTGTTATATCTGCTCAATTACCATACTTTGTACAAAATTCCATGTGAACTGATCGTACGTTAGCCTTAATCACTGAAGTTGGCGCCGTCACCTTAAAATCTCTCAAACGCTTCTGATTGGCTGATCATCATCATCATACATAAATTAGAGTCTCACCCAAAACTCCATCAAAATCATCTATTTGAGTTACAAATCTTTTCCACCATCTCATAATCTATTTGAGTTTGATATAGGGCTAGCTTCTACATTCTCTACTCATAATGAGTTTATACTTTACACTGTTCTACAACTAAAAATCTTGATGAAAATAACGATTTTTCTACCAAACATTTTAAATATCATTTTAGATTATAATAATGAATATACCTAAATTTTGTTATATATTTTATATCCTTAAACTACTGTGTTTTCCAAATTATCTTTTTTTCTCATTTTGTTTTCCCAATTTTTTTCTTGTAACTTTCATAATGTCAACCAAGATCTTGTCAGAAAATCATTTTTTTCTTCGTACAAATAGTTACTTTAATATTTTTTTCTTAATCATTTATTTTGCTGTTATCATCATTTTAATAGATATACTAATCTAATCAATATGATGTATGGTTGCTAATTCAATAAATGTTCAGTTACAAGTTAAATGAATTCTAGAGTTTATTGATAACAATATGTAGATATGATTAAGTACCGGAGATACTATCCTCAAGAAAATTATGTACATTTATTATAAGTACTTATTTACTGGGTACATGCAAAGCTATGTGAGAACATTTCAAGAGGGAGAGTGGAATCTCCTTACCTTCGGTCGTACCAAGGTATTTGAGGGCTTAAATTAAGTACCGGAGATGTTATTCTCAAAACATTATATATATATATATATATATATATATATATATATATATATATATATATATATATATATATATATATATTACAAGTAGTTATTTGGTGGTTAACATTAAATAATATTAATAATACCACTGAAATCACGAATCGATCTAAGTTAGACTATTATTGAATACCTGGATAAAGCTGGGTGCTGTTTCTTCCAAGTATGAAACTCCTGTAAATGAAATGAACGTCCAGTGATTTTAGGTTTTTATTAAAGATCTAAGATTGGTTTGTCATTTTAATGAAACTCAACAATCTCCACAACCTCATATGGCCAACAATAGTATCAAATGGATATTACTCTAGCAGTGGAATCCAGGACGCGCGTTTCGTCCTGTTTGGGACTCGTCAGTTGAATGCACCTGCATCTTACAGTTGATGTTCACTCTGGGACTTGAACCCAGTACCATTCGCTTCAAACGCTATCGCGTTATCCACTCAGCTACTGAGTCCTGATATATACTCGCTTGTGCCAAATAATACCAAGTGAATTTAAATTCACCCATATGCCAATAACAGGCTGATCAATTGCAGTCTTAAACCTCAATGGGGAGATACAAGCCAAACAATACCAAGTGAATATTACTGTCTTTTAGTATTTATGGTACCAGTTAGTTAATTTTATATATATTTTTATTTTGACACTCGTTACCTTGTTTGCTTTAATTACTGGCTGTTCATTATGTTCTACTTTATGGTTGTGAGATATGGCGTTGAAATTTGAGGGTATTTGTAGTTTACTAATATTTAACAATAAATACCTTCGATCTACTGCTTGCTGATGTCGAAACCACCAAGTAAGCAATCCTGAGGTTAGATGTACGGTATTAAGTAAAGATTGTAAGTTGATTGATCAATAAGTGAGTCACCATCAACTGAGGTTGTTGGAACACGTGTTACGTATGCCTATCCTCTGCTTACCTCGGTGTGAGATATCTACCGGTGTAGGAGTAAGAAGGGAGAAATATAGAGGTGGCTGAACCAAGACTTTTCATTTCTCCATGGCTTCAGTGACAGTTAGATTGGACCATGTTGGTAGGTGTAGCCTTACATGATCGAATACCAACGAATTTTGGGATTAAATGTTGTCACTTTTAAGTGATACGGCTCGGAGAGATTCGTTTACTGTTGGTCTTGGACGGCTTGCAACTTTCATCTCTTCAAATTATTCTTTGTTTTTTAAATCATATTATTCATGACTAATCTTCTCTATAACCAGTGATATTATTGTTACATCTGCTACTCCGGCATTTGTCATGATAATTTGATCTCGTTATGTTGATATGGTGCAGCAACTTGAACCGATGTATTTGAGACCTGGAGTTTGAAAGTCTAACAACTGGTATAAACATCAATTTAAAATGACTGTTTAGCGACCACTTGTTTTTAATGATTATCAAGCTGATGTTTGTCCCTTGTAAACTTTGCATTTATAAATGACATCGCTAACTAAATGATGGTATCTTTTGTACATTACACATTATTCTGGACCACAAAATTATAGAGAGTTGGCGATCCTATGAAAACTGTGATGTTCTGTGATATAACGTGTTCGACTGCTTTCATCATGACCGAGCTATGTTTCACATGGGTAGAGCAGGATTACACTTACTGAAGCCTTATGTATGTACTTCATATCATCATACCAAAGTTTTGACAGAATTTTAAACAACCTGTATTGTCACAAATATCTCTTTTTATGTAAAGACTGATCTTAACCACTTCATTATTATTAACATCCGAACAAATATCACTACGTAAGTAGCATCTCATAAATCTTTAACGAAAAAAGCGAGACTATAATTTATGGACGAACCAATCAGGTATAAGATAACAGGTCTCAGATTTTAGTGCGAAATTCATTCATCCAATTGGTTTAATAGAGTTTTGGCATTATACCTGATGTCAATTCGTAATGAAAACCCTAAATCTAATTCATAAACTTAGCCATCAACTGCAAATCATACACACTGGTTTATTGTTGTAACGTGTGGACTGCAGGTTATGATAAGCAGCGTTTTATCGATCGATTGCTTCAATGAGACGTAAACACGTACGGACGACCTAGAGTCCCGATTGGTACAGCTTCCCTGTCTAACCCAACCAGTTGAGTCTAGAACGTAAGTCACAGCCTCCGAGCTATGAATCATTGTATTTCAGACACTCTATTTATATACTAACCAAACAAACCACATCGTACCATAAAATAGAAAACAACATTTACACAATATTTAACAAGTGAAACAAACATCGATCAATGGGAAATGTCCATTTAACGTTCAAGGACACCATTCGACTTAACACGATAATTATTGGCATATTCCTCTGCATACCTAACATTTATAACCCTGATTTGATCTTAATTATTGGGTGGACACTCTCAAGGTAACTTCATTGTCGCTCAGAGGTTGTCCACAAATTATAGTCCCATCACGAAAACTTATGAACTATACTGTTGACATTAGTTTTTATGTTGCTAAGGGTGTATCTATTGTTTTAATATAAGGTAACACATTTTTATCATAAAATTTCACACATCTTATATAGATTTCACATAGCTTTAAAATCAAAAGTTTGTGATGTATATAATGTAGACTGTGCCATGTTTTGTATACTTTGACTTTAGACTATTGACTTGTTTGAATAAATGACGTACTATATATATATTTCACTTGATCAATATATTCTAATCCGTTCAACAAGTAGACATCCTTTTGTTAAAAGAGAAAGAAATTTTGTAAAATCTAGTTTCACTATTCAAAGAATACAGTAGAGATTAAATAAAATAAAAGAAAAAAAACACGAAAAAATAAAAACAGAACGCAATTTAATTAATTCACAAAGTTAATAGTCATATGAAAGAGGCTGTTTTTTCTCTCCCCCCTTTTTTTCAGTTTTATTTTAATCTAAATCATTAATCAAAATCAACTGCTCAATAAATCAGAATGAAAAAGGTAAGTAACTACATTTTGTTGTTGTTGTTGTTGTTGTTGATCACTTTATATACATCCCAATTTCCTTTGAATCATTCATTTATGTACACTGTTTCACATGAATACAAATGCTTATTCAGATGAAGACAAAAACATATTTTATTCATATATTCTAATTTAAAACTCTTACCCTACCACCCACCGGTCATCAGCATCATCATGAGCATCAGCATCATCTACTTTCATAAATTGATGAGTTCAGTTCACTAATCTTTTCTAAATTGAGAAAAAATGTGACCAAGTTTCTGAAAAAAAAGTGATAAAAATTATTGATTATTTTTTCTGATCAAATGAATAAACAAACAGTCCATTCTATTTTATTTATTATTGATAGAATGAGAAAAAATGAATTTTAGAATGTTAATAAATTTTATTATCATGATTGATGCGCTGATATTGAGGTTCTTTTTGTTGTTAATTGAGATCACGAACCGATTGATGTTAGATTACTATTGAAAACCTGGAAGCACTGGATGGTCGTTTCGTCCTATTGTGGGACTCCTCAGCAGTGCGCATCCACGATCCCGCTTGCGGGATGTTGTTAATCCAGACAGAAAACAATACAAAAGTAAACACTTATAGTTACATGAACATGATAAACAGATACTGAATAAAATACTATAGATATGTTTTTTTAGTATAGGGTTATGTAGATTGTTGAAATTCATTAGAATCATTCATTTATGTAACTTAGATTAATATAGAAAACCTGGAAGCATTGAACTGTCGTTTCGTCTTAGTATGAATGTCTAGTTAGATACCTGCTCATTCATCCCGAGATTAAGCATTCGTGCACGAAACAGAAAATTCCGAGCTCGATTCCTGAAGGCAGGGTCGTGGATAAGCATTCTTAAGTAGTCTTATACTAGGACGAAATTCCCGTCCATTGCTTCGTAGTTTTTGATGGGTATCTAACTTAGATCGATTCATGGTTTTTTATGGTGAAATAATTATCAGCTGTATAATATTTGGACTAACGAACATATATTTCAAGCTATTTTGAAACAATTCAACAACACAAACCCATGATCTTCAAGTATCATGACGGTTACAATACTATTAGACAACTAAGTCGGTGTTCAGTGTTTAACATTCCCCTACTGTTTTTATAGTTATTGACCTTCATGTAGTGTAATTGATGATTAAATGGAGAAAGATGATTATCTAGTACACACTGATCCTCACTTGTTCTTCAAATGATGCCACTTCTCGACGGCAACTGATTGCAGAACCTTCAAGTGACCATTTATGTTGACATTATTTATTTGGTTACTAGTGCTCGAATCCAAAATATATATCATCTGAATTTCCATTAGCATATAGTAAAGAGAAATAAAATGTCACCTCGATTGCATTAGAGAATGATCACACTAGATGAAAAACTAAAACAAATGATAACTTACTTGCAATACGGTTTAAAGTTTAAAGTTAAGGGGAAACTCTAGAATTTGGGGGGATCGATAATAATTATTTTAGACTGAAGGTCTTATGTTCGATCCCCAGTGTTGTGGTTGGAAATACACACTGCTGACGAGGTCCGTATTTGAACGAAATCGTTATCCAGTGCTTTTTTAGTTCTCCTGAGTAGTCTAGCTGAGATCAGTTCATGATCTGAAAGCTAAGCTTAATGTAAACAAAACATTTGGACTTCAATTCTAAGCATTATTTGAACTTGTGGACCAATTAATGTTAGTAAAAATGTATTACCGTAGTGATTATCTATTATGTAATAAAATCGTGTATAACATTATGAACTTTTATTGTATTGTAAAGTATATTTTTTCTCAGTAAAGTCAAGTTTATAGGGGTGGTCATTTAGTTTCAGCATTCGTCAAAGTTAACTAAATTCAGTAGTTTGAAAGAGTTTGTAATTAGAAGTAATTAATATTCATGACTCAAATTATTCATGCTCTGTAGCTATATGTGCACTCTAAGCGAATAACTCCAAACAGCGTAAAGTTACAGATTTGATGATATTTTGTTATATTTCGATTATTGATGGAGTCAAAAACACATAGTTCACTCCATTAAAGACTGATCAATTAGATTCACATTTTTGTCAATGTAAACATTGATCTACAGGCTACTTCCTTCTAAAGAATTTAATAAACAGGAGGAATGCCATATCTTGAATTCTGCCAGCTTGTTACAATCCAAAAAATATGACCATACTTTTTTATTAGTCTATGGAAATAAATCTAATAGACTAATTTCATTCTATATTGATATATATTTAGTAACTGAAGGGAAATATATTCCATGTTGAATTGTCATTTTCCTCTCTCGTGTTATGTTTTTTCTTGATATTTTTCTTTGACGAGCATCGGATAGGTGAAATAGAATAATTTGGCATTTAAGTTCTGCCAGTTTTCAGGTTTACTTTTTGTTAATCAACCAGACGTTTGACGTTAAAAGAAAAAGTAACTGTATGTATATCATAGATTCATCATTATTTATCAATGTTCATTCATGCGTCTTGTGCTTCAATTGAATATATGTGTGTTCAAAATTCTGATTTTCGTTAACATGCAATATATGCTATTTTGTTTGACATTTAGTATTTCACAGTATCTATATATTTCTGCAACGATTTACATCAAACAAGTTGAAATTCTTGATAATTTTCCTAGAAAATATTGTTCAACTAAAATCGGTGACATAATTTATTGTTAATAAGCAGCATAAGTATGTGGAGATTGATGCGTTTTGATTGAGACCATGAATTGATCAATGTTAGATCACCAATGAGAACTTAGAAGCATCGGACGGCCGTTTCGTCCTACTATGGGACTTCTCAGCAATGAGCATCCACGATCGCTCACGCAGGAGTCAAATCTAGGACATTCGGTTTCGCGTGAGAACGTTTAACCTCTAGAACACTGAGCTGACATATAACGGTGTTAATGTCTAACTCCAACCAACCCAAACCAATCTATAAGATAATTAACTGAGGAAAACTAAATTCGTCAGTGAGTTTTATTTTCAATGAATGTACTGATGTGTGTGTTTTCAGACGGCTGTCGATAAACGTAAGATTAATTATACCAAGTATATATATTGCTAGATTTCAACCAGATTATGTAATAAATGGACTGTATATGAAACCTTTTAACTTGCTAGTCACAGAGTATAATGATCAATATGTACCCTGAATAATGTAAATTATAATCAACGCTTTGTGGTGAGAAATTTAAAATCAAGTTAGAAAAGCTAATTTTATAGTATTTGGTTTCAGTGATAGCCATTAAAATGTCATGTTAACATTTAGAAAGACGTAGTGTATAGCGAATCACGTGCAAATGGGTTTATTCTCACTTAACTCAGTTAAGCCCTTTTGCTAACTTATTTAGCGGACAAAGCCATCCGCACTATAACAATTTATTGTACCCTTATTATTATTTTGTGCTTGTATGAAATACGCATGCTTGAATATTGCTTACGGCCTACGCATTTATTCACTCTGCTAGTCTCACTACTAACCGCTTATTTGATTCGATTACTCATTCATTTCACATGGTATATATATATGTCCATTTTATTCATATTGAACTGAATCGCTCACTCGCTCGCACGGTCTCGTCACGCTCTTGCTCTGGCTCTCGTTCGCTTGCTTGCCTTTCGGCACAACTCTCTTTCCATGGTGGTTTAGCTTCAACTGACTCATGATCTCAACTATGAAACTACTACATTCTTCACAAAACCCTTCTGATAATAAGAAATCAGTATAAATCAAACTAAATTTTTAATTCATAGAAACTCTTATTACTTCGTAATTGTTTCAGTTTACATACAGTGAGTTGACCTTAACAGTATAAAACCACTGGAAATGATTTTAAAAAAATACAAAATATCCAACAGAGTACACTGAACTATTCCCCGTTTTTTTTAAACAGATACTTCTAGTTAGATATTAAAGACATTTCATTACCTATAGAATTAAGAAACTAGCATCATAAGAAATCAATACTTGGCGAAAAACGTGACAGGTTCTTGTTTATATATAATTTTTTTAAGGAATTTATTGGTTAATTTGTACCATTTGACTAGCGTGCATACAATAGTAAAATCTAATTGTCAGTAGTTGTAAGCAAACAACAGGAATGTCCCATATTATACACAATATTTCAAGATTCAATAAGTATGTTAAATTCAACACTTTCAGCCCTTATTCCATTAGTTTATTAGATAAGTCCTTCATATCACAGTGTAGTTTTAATAAAGGCTTCATTTCAAGTTCAAACATTCACTGTATATGTTCTTTGTTCAGTATGTTAGTTCGTATGTACCATATTTATATGTTTGTCTGTAACAATTACGGATACCTACAGATATTTCTTAACATTATGTCTAAGCAAGTTACTTATATGAGTAGTATAATCTTTAGTTGTGACAAGTACAACGAATTTATATTCTGAACGACATTTTAACTTTTATTTACTTATATAGTATAGAAATGTAATGAACCATAAAAACGATGGTTATTATAATAGCTATTCACAATGAATATACTACAATATTCATTTAATTTATCTCATCCAATCAATAAACCAAGAAATCACAATAGCCATATATCTCCCTGATTTGTCTTGTCACGATCATCCAAGAAATTTTTGCTACCATCAAACGTTACGCATTAGTTATCAATCCAGTCAAAAGTAATAATTTCAACTAAAATTTATTTGCTGTAGCTCTTAAATATGATTGGCATAAGGCTAACTTGTTATTTATTTTAAACGGAAATTTATTTACTTCTGGTTCTCTAATTTTGAATGAGAAAACATTGTCGGTGGAGTTCAACCATGTCAAATATGAAACAAATGTCACTAATTATGAATGATTAATTTTCACTCTATCGTAAATTAACTAAAGTTAGAAATATAAACCATTGAAAGCCAACTCAATAATCTGAAGGTTAAGCTTTTGCTCAGAGGCTTGTAGGTCCTTATTTCTATCATGATGGGGTCATAATTTCTTGATATTGACTATGGTATGTCGACTTCATCAAACAATGGTTTGTAGAAGCCTATTAATTCTACAAAACCGAATAATAACAAAATATTTTTATCATAACTCAATAATGTGTTTGTACGTTTTTAAATCAATAGGTTAGGGTCTCTTGTTTCATTAAGATCACTCAGATTTATATATAAGTAGGCATAGTCAAGTGAAGAGTGTAAGATAGAAGAAGATGTATATTTTCTTTCTACTTTCAAGTACAAAATTTTGTTTCAGTTTTTTACTGAAATCTGCTATAACCTTAGAAAAACTAATGTTATATAGGAGCTAAGCAGTTCCATGAAAATTTAGCTAAGTATCTCCGAGAAGATTGAACATTAATATCTGTATGTTAAATTGCCTTTTAGAATAGACATCTGTAGAGACAATAATAACCACAAGATTCAACCATTTTACTAGCATTTTGAAAACAATCAATCAGAATATTGAAAATCTGCACGGAAAACTTAACCAATGTATACTGTTGACTTAGAATACAAACAGCTAACACTGTTCATATATCTACAAAGTATGTAAATAGGATTAGTAACCATTTGTCAATAAACCATGTCAAATATATATAATGTCTTGTTAACTGCCCGTGTCGATCCACTATACAGGACATCGCTAGTCACATTCCTTTTGAGTTTCAGTTTTAGGAATAAAGTTTTCTTACGAGCAATCAACATTTTTCAATTTTTTTTCTTTGCATGCATGTACTTATTTAAGAAACTTCCCCAATAGCCTATTTCCCTCAGTATGTCGTTAATAAACTTTAACCGCTTCTTCACGGTATCCTTTAAGCAGACCTCTTCTTGCTTTATTTTCAAGAGATGTGACCAGATTCCTTTTGTAGAGAATAGATGTAAAACTATAGAATTGTCTGTATCAACACCTAGAAGAGCTCTTTTAATACACAATAATAATAGCATGCAGTGATAAGATATAACTGCCTTGAGATGTGAAACTATTCTTTTGAATCGATAATACACAAGTTGTTAATGTTATCTACCAATAGTGTTCACTTTGACTAAACCACAGGGAAATAATGATTTAACATGAAAAATCCTTTAAAAAAAAGAGCCGAGACGGACTTAAGCAGTAAAAATCCTTTTATTAATTGAGACCATGAATCGATTGAAGCTAGGCAACTATGGAAAATCTGGAAGTACTGGACAACCGTTTCACTCTAATACGGAACGCCTCAGCAGCGCGCATCCACGATCCCACCTCACGAGATTCAAAATCAGGACCTATCAGTCTCGTGCGAGAACGCTTAAACTCTACACCACTGGGTCAGCCGGCATCCAACCGTGTTAATATCTAACTTCAACTAACCCACGAAATTGAGTAACATATCCACCATTGTCTTCAGTGAGTTGCTATCAATCTCACAACACATCTGTTTGAACTCGAGTGGTTACTACTTCTCGCCAGAACTCTAGGAAATATCTCTTGAAGCTAGTTACTAGTGAGCATATATTGATGAATATCAGAAGGTGGATTTTGTGTAGATTTTAGTAAGTTTATAGCTGAATTCATAGGTCTTGGGTTCGAATCTTGCGAGACGGAATCATTGGCACACACTACTGAGGAGTCCCAAAATACGACGAAACAACTGTCCAGTGCTTCCAGGTTTTCTATGATTGTCTAACTTGAATTGACACATGATCTCAACTATTCAGATTACTATAATATCCACAAAATCCCCTTTTCAAAAATCCTTTTGTTTATCATTATGTTATTGGTTGAATATAGATGAAGTGAGTAGTATATAGCTATGAACTAATCATTTCTTGATTCCTTCGTTTTTTTTTCGAATCATCTTATTTTAGTACACATTCACTTCTACTATTAAATTAATATTGTTTTTTTTTTCTATACGTTTTAATTGTAAATAGTAATATGATCATATCTGTAAATAAATTACATTTGCGCGTTCCTTACTTTTGTTTCCAAATATAATTGATTATTCAATGATTGACATACTGTATTGGTTTTATTATATCAATTCTATTAATTTCCAATTATTCTATTCATTTCTCTTTTAAGTGTATCTAATAGTGAACAGTTACTGATAAAAATAGATAACGAATGAAATTATTATGATTAAATATAAAATGTAACATTTTCTCCACTATTTAGGCTAAAATATTAGTAGTACGAATTGCTGTGAAATTGTTTCTTCTTAATTCATTAGTTAATTTGTTTGGTTTCGAAACTCGTGGAGCGGTATTATAGAAGCGTACTATTGAGGAGTCTCATACTAAGACGAAACGGCCGTCCAGTGCTTGCAGGTTTTCAGTGGTGATCTAGCTTCAATTGACTCATGAATTCAACGATAAAATTACTGAAATCTCCAAAAAATCCACCTTCTGATAATTATCCTCATATGCTTAATAGTGACCGGCTTCAAAAGATATTTCCTGGAGTTCTAGTGAGTAGCAGTCATAAGTGAAGTCCAACCAGGTCTCTTGTGAGGTAGTAACTCACTGGAGACAAGGGTGGTTGTGTCACTCAATTTCGTAAATTAGTTGAAATTAGATATTAACACGATTGGATGCCAGCCGACTCACTGGTGTAGAGGTTAAGCGTTCGCGCGCGAAACTTATAGGTCCTGGATTCGATTATCGCGGGACGAAATCGTGGAGGACGAATCAGCCGTGCAGTATTTTCAGGTTTTCCATGGTTTTCTAGCTTCAAATTACTCATGAATTCAACTATAAAATGACTAAAATCTCTACAAAACCCCCCTTTCTGATAATAATTTGTTTTCTGCCAAAAACAAAAAAAACGCACACACACAACAACAACAAGGAAATAAAGTTTAACTATTATAATTAATCCAAAAAAATGTGAAAATAAATTTATTTCTTAAAAGTAATAATGACTTAATGTGATTTAAGTAGAAAAATATGAACTTGACACTATAAAAAAAGAAGCAACGACGACGACAACAACAACAACCAACATATAAATGAAATTCCAGTCACTTTCATGTATGATATAAGGAAGAACTAAACTAATGATACTACCATCATATATGCTTATATGTTATAAAATCTCTTTTAAGTGATAACATCATATACACAGTTTCAGAGAATTTTAATTAGCTTCTTCTTTCTATTGACTGACCAAAATATCGAAGAATAGGTAAACAAAAGTAAAATAGTAATCATGATTGTATTAAGATGAGAAATTATATCAAACAACTAATTCACTATGATCATTTCTGATATTTGAATTAAGTTTATTAATAATTTAAACAATTGGTTCTTCAATATATAATATTCCATTACTAAATTTAGCAGTGAGACTTTCTGGATCAATATTATCTGGAATGTCGTATTCTTTAGAAAATTCTCTTACAGAAGTACGATTAGGAGCTCGTTCTTCATGACGTGCTTTAATATAAATGCGACGATTCAAAGTTTTAATTTGTATTTCTCCTGGTGAATATTCTGAATCAATTGGTAGTTCTAAACGAAATCTATGTTTTCGTTGTTGTTGTTGTTGTTGTTGTTGTTGTAGTTGAATTGAGGAAGAAGGATGACGACTTTGATAGTCTTGTTGATCACGTGATATAATATCATAATCTGAATGTGAAGAACGTGAAGAATAATTGGATTTAGGTGATTTCAAGTCAATTTTTCGTGAATATTGTTGCTGTGGTTTCATAATTGGTGATCGATAATGATGACGATAATATTGATGATGATTATTCCAAAATGAATCTGATAAATTTTCAGAATATGGTGATTGTAAATTTGTTGATGATGAAAATGATGGTGGTTTCATAGGACAACTAACAGTTAATACACCATTAAGTGATAAAACAGCAGAAAGTTTTTCATCATCTACACCTGGAGGTAAATTTAATGAATGAGTATATTCACGAAAAGATGATATAGAATTATTATTTGTATTATTTGTATTTATAGTTGTATTAAGACTGTTAGTAGAATGATTATGTTCAGTTTTAGCTACTACCATTAATTTACCATCACGTACAAATACTTTAAGTAATTCTGGATCATAACCAGAAAGATTAAAATTTGATACAAAATGTACACTTCCATCTGGAAATTGTTCATAACCACTTGATGAAGGATTTTTTGATATAATATCATGTGAATTCGGAGAATTAATTGTTTCTCTACTACTAAATATATCATTTGAACTTTTTAATCGACTAGGTAATAGCATATCATTATTCAATAATTTAAATTCTTCATTCCATCGTCTACGACGTTCTTCCATTCTACGTTTCATATCATCATATAGATAATCTACATTGGTATATCTTGTAGGATCAGCAGAAGTTGTACGTAAACGTTTATTCCATGGGATATCATGTGAAATATATTCATTACTTGATGTATGACGACTACGTGAATCCCAATTATTTATATTATTACTATTATTATATTTCCAATTGTCATTTAATGTTAACATTGAATTATCATCAAATGTAAAGTAATCATCATTGATTATTGATTTATTATTTCGTTCAACAGGTATACGTAATTCTGTTCGATAATTGGTCATTACTTATTTGGATTAATTTATTACTTAATTATTATGGTAATAATATTCATTAATGTTATATCCTGAATATGAAAACTATAATAATCACCATAGAAATTAGATAAATGTCATGACAAGTTCATTTCATTTCATGAATACAATATGACAGATTCAAGTGATAATCATAAATAAGTAGTACAATCACTAAATAAATGATAATAAACTTATGATAAATGTAAAGATGGAAAAATTATATGGATAGAATCATCTGTTCATTTATCGCTCAGTTTATGGTACACTATGCATGAATACATTTAACACTATACAATATGTCCCATTTAGAGTTAAAATAACTTTTGTAACCAATCACAATGATAAACTATTGCTTTTATTCTATGATATGTCTATCTATCAAAATATTTAGTATCTAAACACATATGAAATAGGTGACTTTTATGTGTGTGCTATTGTGACGATTCATTTGTTATGTAACCAAATCTATAAAGTACTATTATTGTAATGTAAGAAATAGACATTTTAACCAGGTAATTTCATCATTATCCCACCACTACCTTTCAAAGTGTAAAAAAGTTGTAATTTTCTTCTTTTTGTTTTCTTTTTGTAAATAGACCCAGTTAACAAGATAATTAAAAAGAAATGTCAATGATAGTTCTATGCAATGTGACTAGATGTTTTGGAGTAAAATAGTAGAATGATGTCAGTCAGTCAGTAACAAAGTAGAACTTCGTACGTACGTAAATCAGTTCGAGTTGCCATACCACATTAGCACAGAGATGCAGTTGTCGACTCAAATTCTGTAGTGGTAGAGGTAGTAAGAGTATAAGCAGTAATTGGAAACATTAGGGCTTGAAGATGTTATTCAAGGAGTATAATAAAGTGAAGTGGATTTGAAAAGAAAATAAGGGACATGAAGAATTCAGAAGATTAGAATTTGGGAGAACACAAAGAGTAGATGATGAAACATTGTAAACATGTTTACATGATGAGGAAATGATAAAATGGAAATGGTCAGTGTGGAAAGATAATCCTTAGGATGTTTGAACACAATGAATATGGATATCGAAGTCAAATCGTTTTAATAAAACTGTACGCATATATGTGTATGATGATGTTTATACGAGGTCACTTCGTATCTGTGCTTATTATTATTATTATCATTATTATCAAACTAACACTTTCAACAAGCGAAAGAAATTATCTTATACTAATTAAGAACATTGAGTAAAAGTAGACAACCATTTATTATTTGATTATATAATCCGGTTTAAAGAAAAGCCTATTGCAATTGTTTCGATTTGATAATGAGAGATTTCGAATTTTCATCACAGACTGATTTTAGTTGGACATCCATCGAAAATCACGAAGTGCTGGATAGATATTTCATCTCTGTAAAGGGCATCTCAGCAGTGAACATCTACGACCTCACTGCCGATAAGATTTAGGATTTTCGATCCCACGCGCGAACGCGTAGAAGCTAATGGCATGTGTGCCTAACATTAATCTATTAACGATATTGTGCTGATATCTTTTATTGTCTGATTTAACTTCACTGGTAAGAGCTTCTACCCAGAACTCCTGAAATTTATCTTCAAGTTAGTTAGTAGTGAGTTTGTTAAGTTTTTATAACTTACATTGGTTACTCACCAAAAGCGATGAAATCATCATAATCTAGCGAATTGTTCGAAGTTGGACACACAAATCATTGGCTTCCAGCTAATTTGTCTAGAGGTTAGGCATTCACGCGTGGGATCTAGTCGTAGGTGTGCGTTAGTGAGGTGCTCTTTACAGAGATAAAACATCTACCTAGTATTTCATGATTTCCGATGGATGTCTGACTAAGATCAGACTGTGATTTAAACTATGATAGTATTGAATTACCTACTTGACAATTAAAAAATTATCTAAATCTGTAAAAAGAACTCGAATCAATGGAATATGGGTTATGAATTCTTGAAATCTCTTATAGCATAAAGGGCTTTAGTTTGTAAGAAAAGTTATCATTTCTGTCATCTGATTCATTTCAGTTGTTTTAGGCTGGGGTTTTTTTTACTTGTGAAGCACGAACTAGGATATGAATGGATGCAAGGAAATGAAAGAAAAACACTTTTGACAGATCAAGATTCACTTCACAATCCGAATAAAAATAACTGACGAATGCACTCACTTATATATTAATTTATTTGCACTAATTATTCACTAACAAAAGTTATACCGAATCTATCCCAATGAACATAACACTGAATTAATACAAGAGAATGTTAAACAAATAGAATGCTTCGAACAAAATAATACACTAAATTAATAAATAACATCATGGTTTATCTATTCCTTCCATCTTTTATGTTGATGAATATATATGGATAAGTTTTTTGTAGGGATACATATGTATTTGATCTGCTTTGTGATAAAACTTCGATAACTGGTCAATTGTTTTGGATCTCTTGATACTCCAACAAAAATAACCTCTATTATGAATTAAATTTGTAACTAACTATTATCACAAAACATAAAAGTCAATATTTGATCGATTAATCTACGTGAAGTAATCAAAAGATAAGTGCTTACTGAAAAACACTCAAAACAAAACCTTTAAAAGAAAAATTATTCTTTTTTATACTTTTACTAGATCATCATGGAAAGAAATTCACCTGAACTATTTACTTTGGTTGATTTTTCCATGAAATCATTTTATCCAATCATGTTAATTCCTTGGTGAGATTATCATTTATGGTTGACCTTTGAGCGACGCTAGACTGGCCTTGAGAGTGTCCGCCTGATAGCTAGGACCAAATGACAGTTATAAATGAGTGTGAGGAATTAGAATTATGATTTACAGTTGATGGTTAGGGTTATAAATTAGATTTCGAGTTTTCATCACGAACTGAAATTAGCTATAATGCCGAAATTCTATTTATCCAGATGGATGAGTGAATTTCGCGCGAATATCCGAGACCTGTTATCTTATACCTGGTTGATTCGTCCATAAATTATAGACACGCCAATCCATTTTATCATGATAATCTTTAATTGAATAATTTAAAGAAAAGTTTACTAAATATTGACTATTCTAATCTAGTTAGTCTGTATATCATCAATAATGTAACCTAATTTGATTATTTTGTTTTGATCCTTTAAAGATAGTTTTCTATAAAATGTATTTGTCATGAACATTTATAGAAGTTTAATTTTCAAACCCCATTCCACAAGCAAGTGACTATTGGGACTCAGTAGTAGCTAAGTGGATAACGCGATGGCGTTTGAAGTGAACGGTATTGGGTTCGAGTCCAAGAGTGAACAACTCTGAGACGCAGATACACCCATCTAACGAGTCTCAAGCGGGACGAAACGCGCGTCATGGATTCCATTGATAACTGCTATCCATTTTTACTTCGAGACGTGAAATGTTTTCATTTTCATTATTTCGATCTAAATGGATCATTATTTTGTGAAGGCTATGGTACCATGTCAAGCCCATATAGGTTATTCTATCCTCTGGACACAGATCAATCTATTCATTCTTGTCAAGTCATATTTTCACCTTGTCAGTTATTCGCTTATTAACCTTGGCTATTACTTTATGTAAGCGTATGTGTATATATCTTTTTTATCTTACTCATCATATGTCTGTAACTTCTTTTTGTCCGACTATAAATATCAATTCATGCTTGGTTAAATCGAGTTGGCTAATATACCTTCTCCGATCTGTTTCGTTTCCTTCGCTCTGTTTCTCTGATTGTCTGTTCTGATCAACAGTTGTACAAAATATACACATTCTAAGCTTCATTCTCGTATCTGACTTATTTAATTCCGTTATTCACTAACGCGAGCTAAGTCTATAATTAAATACAAGGATTAACGATATGTATAAGACAATAACAATAATCACACAATCCAATTGGAGTCAGATATTCGAAGGGGCTACTGAAATTTCACTTACTGAATAAACGAATTCATTATATAATGGTATTTCTCGGATGGATTTATCCGCAACGTTTCCGCGTAAACCTAATGTATCGCCCAGTGTAATAACGATCATATCTGCGTTCATGTAATCATAGAACTTGTCATTGTATAATGTATTTTTTATCAAATAACTGGACAGCTAGAGTCCCATGCGACATCAACACATATTTTAGATAAAAAAGAAACTAACTTCGGTTCTCCATATCTGAAAAAATACTCAAAGCAAAACAGATTAAAATTTTATAATATAAGACTAGCCAGATTGCCTGAAGAAGTACGTAAACTTGAGTAGCAGCAGCAAAAACCCAGAAAACAATGCTGAGTTTGCACCATTTAGAGTATTACAATAACTGCGGCATTTTAACACACTGAAGCATTAAATTATGTGGCTACACAAAAGAAATAGCTGAAAAAACACAGAACAAGGAAAGCCGACTACCATTGCTTACAAAGATGGCGGATATAATAATTCCCGCCTCATTCTGATTGGTCGCTAAGCAGACAGCCACGTTAACGAGATCAAGTTGCGTTTAATTGTAGCCTGAATTCCTCATTTAAATTTGTAAATTAAAAGGTAATTCATTACATTTTCCATATTGTGGTATAATGTGCACGGAAAGATAAAACAAATCTATTTCTGTTTTCCATTAATCACTTTTACATAAGGATATTATCATTCTTTAGTATATAATATCCTTTTGTATCATTAGTTATGTTATGTGTGAGTAGTCAACCAATGTATTTTACCAATGCATACTGTTCATGTCAGTGTCTAGTGGAGCATGAGAATTAATTAGTATTCATTTTAGGTTTTATCAACAAACAAAAACTAAACATAAATAGTCATTCATTGATGAATAATATTTTGTTGGTCAATTCATTTCACATAGTATTAATGGAGTTTTACTTCGAACTAGTGATGACTTTACCGTTAATTCGTATGTTCTACTCCATTATTTAGTATTGACCAGTGTCTATTTGTTGAGTATCGAAATATTCGCAAGTAAACTGGGTCCACTGGTCATTGATATAATAAACAATCAATGTAGAACAGAATTATAAGGTGTGAAATCCTAGTAGTACCTTACATTCCTTAAAGGTAATAAATATTATTTGTCTTCAGTTGACAATAAGAATGAACATGTAATGAGAAATTTACTTTTAAGTTACCTTGAACTTTTTAATTTTGAAAACACTATGAACAGTTAGAAGCCGACTTATTGACTTAAAATGTGACGTACTTTCGGCGATATCGAGACATACGCACAGTATGCACATATACCAATAACAGACTGATCAATTGCAGTCTTAAACCTCAAAGGGAAAATACAAGCTAAACAATACCAAGTGGATTTAAATTCACCCCATTGCACAAGCAAGTGGCTATCAGGACTCAGTAACTGAGTGGATAACGCGATGGCGTTTGAAGCGAATGGTACTGGCTTTGAGTCCCAGAGTGAACATCAACTCTGAGATGCAGGTACGTCTATCTGACGAGTCCCAAATAGAGCGAAACGCGCGTCATGGATTCCTCTGCTAGCCACTATCCATCATTGCTTACACTTAGATAACTGTTTTATTTTTTTAGAGAAAATTTCGAAAAAATATATTTCTCAAATGACACATTCATTATTGTTAAAGGAAGATGTATCGTCTTAGATTTCATTTCTAGATATTACACTAACAAAGAAGTGATGAGCTTCTGTAAAAATCTATTCATTACTAAAAATCACATGAAATGAACAGATCATCGCTTTGTATGATCCATCCCTTAACTTTACAAATCTTGAAATTTCGCACAAAATTAAAATTTTGGAGCCCAAAAGCTAATCATATAAAACGACTGCCTTTTATATTTTATTGAAAGAAGTGTCAAATAAACTAAAAAATTTCTTAGTTTAAATCATGAACTACTTGTAATTGGATCACCAGTGAAAACCACGAAGCACTGAATAGTTTCGTCCAATCATGGGACTCCTCAGAAGTGGACACTTGCAAGCCGGACATGGGGGGCGGTCGAACCCAGGACGTTTTTGTTGAGTTGTACACCTCTCAGGAGTCCCATACCAGAACGAAAATTCTGTCCAGTTTTCATGGTTTTCAATGGTGTTTTAACTACAAACAGTTTATGATCTAAACTAAAAATATTTCACAATCTCCACAAAATCTCTATATTGATAAATACACTGAAATAAATATGCTTTCTTAATATCCTCTTATCCACTTACTTAATGCATTCTTCATTCTGTAAAGCAAAACTGTTGAAATCAGTTTGATATTGTGATGATTTCTACCTATCATTTGTACATTTAAAATCACCGTTGAGTAATAGCTAAGTATTTAAGTGAAAAGGAAGTCATTCAAACCAAATTATTTCTCTTAATAGATCATTATCAACTAGAGAAGAGAAGAGGGCCACTATTTCTTTCTAGTGTTTAGAATTTACCAACAGTGTACAATTCACATTCATATGTGTTATGAACATCAGGATTTTCAAGTCTTGCTAAAGTTTGTCAAATTATAGATGCTTCTTTTGTATAGATTTATGTTTTAGTTTAAGACTTATAAACATTTTTATTTACAGAGACTTTTTCGAGTTTATATTTATCAGTATTTGTTGTCAATATTCAGCGCTTCATTTCATCAATTTCTACTGAAATACGCATTCCTTGAGTAGATGAGTTAATATTGTCTGTACCTACAAGTTGGCTATATTTTTCAACTGGTTTCTAGAAGTGGAATATATGAATCACATTTCTTCCTGTTCGGGACACATCAGCTGAATGTGCATAAATTCCAATGTATAGCTACAGTTAATATTCGATTATCCGTTTAAGAAAACTGTATGTCTACAGAAATGATCCCAAACTGTTCTGAATATCAGTTACAAGAAAATATAAACCAATAGGTTACGCATTCGCACACGAGACTGAAGGACTGGGTTCGAATCCCGCGTGCGGGATCGTGGATGCGCACTGCTGAGGAGTCCCACAATAGGAGAAGATTTGTAACTCAGTTGGATGAAATTTATATTGATAATGTGATTCAGTAGAACGATGAAAGTTTCATAATCAAACTATCCAGCTCAATGAATAAAACTTCAACAATTACATGCTTTTATACTATAATAACCATCATTAATAATCCATTAAATTTGTTGTATTATATATCATGTGTTCAATTGAATTATTTCAATAAAAACTATTATATAAACAAAATTTTATAAGTTTGCTTATTTTTCAAAATGAAGAAAACATGTGAACCCATTGTTTATATTTATGATAATGATGGTTGTGTAATCAAATAACTATTTTACTCTACATTATTTTATTATAAGAAAATGATTTTTAGAAACAATACCGAAGAGATTGAATGATTAATCAGAGTTTTGAATATGATTTATTCAATAAGATTATTTAAGTATTGATAAATAGTGGTATATAAAAGATATTCAACATCCATTGGCTGGATATCATCAGTAACAGCATACTGTGGCAGAGAATAAATCAGCTTCCAGCTGAAAAGGAAATTAGGAAAAGACGTTGGAAGTAGATAGGATATACATTACAGAAATCTTAAAGAGAAGCAGAAAAGAGGAATGTCAAAGAACACATTACGTCAGGAAATAGAAGCAGATATGAAAAGGATGAATAACAACAGGAAAGAGCTGTAAAAGATTGCTTGGGATTGGGTTGAATGTTGAGTGCTAGTGGGCAGCTTATGCTCCTCCACGAGGAGTGACAAGCGTATGTAAGTAAGTAGGTAAGTAATTTGTCGTAAACCGAGATTTCAGTTGGGGAGTCATTAAGAACCAACGACTTTAGTTTAGAAATGTTTAATCGTCCTCATCAAATAATTATGAATTGACTGAAGTTAGAAATTAGATCATCATTCAGTTGTACTTTAACATACATGAATATGAAAATATTCAACCTTGTAAAGCTTTTTATGAATTCATGATTAAAATAAAGTAAATAGTATGGCTGGCTTTTTATTATCAGTTTGCCGTTTTACCTATTACATGTAGTTATAAAAATTTATCTCACTGTGTTTTATTGACGTTAAAATTGTAAGTTATTGAATAAAATTTAAACAGACTAAATGTTAATTGTTCGAACAGCTTAGGTTTAATCCATGATGTAGTCGTAGAGAAATATTCCACAAGAGTTTGAAATTAGAGTAAAAGAGTTATTCAATACTTTCTGGTTCTCAGTAGTTGTGCAACTAAGGATCAATCTATGATGTAAACTACTAAAAATGATAATTACTTTCTTTCAGATTTTTGATCTATTGAATCTTATTAAAATCATGATGATAATATGTACTTTATTATTAGAATTAAACATTTACTTACTTATTACTTACTTACGCCTGTTACTCCTCGTGAAGGAGCATAGGCCGCTCACCAGCATTCGCTATCCAACCCTGTCCTGGGCAGTCCTATTCAGCTCTTTCCAGTTGTTATTCAGCCTTTTCATATCTGCTTCTATTTCCCGACGTACTGTTTTCTTTGGCCTCCCTCCTTTCCGTTTCCCTTCAGGATTCTAATTTAGGGCTTGCCTCGTGATGCAGTTTGGTGATTTTCGAAATGTATGTTCTATCCATTTCTATCGACTTTTCCTAATTTCCTCTTCAGTTGGAAGCTGATTTGTTCTCTGCCACAAAAGGCTGTTGCTGATGGTATCCAACCAATGGAGGTTGAGTGTCTTACGTAGACAACCATTTATAAATACTTGTAGCTTCTTGATGATGGTTGTTGTAGTTCTTCAAGGTACAGGTCCGTACCGTAGAACACTTACATACCATTAAATTATGTTTATACTATATGTATAAAATTCCTCTTGTTTAACTATCCTTGGAAATTATATTTTTTGTTTGAATTTCCAAAATAAAAGTTACCTTCATATTATATAGTTTAGTATTACGTATTTCATAGTTGTGATTAGACATCGTTCATGTACTGATGTTATTATCATTGTGCTATTATTCAATTCAATGATTTTCAAAAGAAAGTCTTTCAATCAAACATTTCCATTCTCTCTTTCTATCAAGTTACCTTATTAATGGATAAGGAGGTAATGAAAGTTATAGATCTGTTCATAGAGGTTACTACTTTGATGTATAGATTTCGTGATCTAATTAACAGTATAATAATAATTAACATACTTTAAATATCCTGTTTTGAAATGTAACTCTTCAAATGATGACTCATATAATTGGTTCATTGTAGTAGGGTAAACATTTGATTATTGTACAAATATAGTCTAAACAGTTTACAAATAATGATATGTGACTGATGTGAAATTAGTAATATTTGAGATGGTGGAGATTTTTAGCTCAGGTGGATGATTTTGGTGGAGTTTTGTTCTCTGAGCTGGATGGTTTGGTCATGGAGCTTTCATCGTTCTTCTGAACGACATCATCAGCACAAACTTCAGATGTCGTTCAGAAGAACGATGAAAGCTCCATGACCAAACCATCCAGCTCAGAGAACAAAACTCCACCAAAATTAGTAATATCAACTCAATTGTTTAAAATAACTTTGGGTTCTTAATGTTTCAACATTTTATTAATTTTTAATAGTTGAGATCACAAGTCAATTGAAGCTAGATCACTATGGAAAACCGGGAAGCACTGGATGGCCAACTCGTCCTATTGTGGGACTGCTCAGTAGTGTGCATCCACGATCCCGACTCGCGAGATTCGAACCCATGACCTGTCAGTCTCGCGTGTTAACGCTTAACCATTAGACCACTGAGTCGGCCGGCAGCCGACAGTGTTAATATCCAACTTCAACTAATCCACGAAATTGCGCCACCGTCCACCATTGTCATCAAAGAGTTACTATCTCACACCTGACCCAGTTGAACTCCACTGGTCACTGTTTCTCGCTAGAATTCCAAGAAAGAGCTCTTGAAGCCAGTCAATTTTAATAAAATTCAATAAAACATTCATTACTTAGGATAAATTTGAACTTTAATTTAGCATTACACATATAAGATAGTTTAATTGGTGATGATATACGAAGTAGGCAAGTATGAAAAAAAAATCGATCCAAGTTCGTAGATTATTTAAATCAATCTTCAATAAACAGAGAAAGATCACCACAATATTAACAGGAAAAAATCATTTGAGATATATGAATGCAATATTTTATTTCAATACATAATATATCTTGGTGAAATTCTTCATGTGTAAATTTCCATCATTTATCCTACATATTCTGTATGATCTTTCTAATTCATAATTCTTTTCTACTCACTTTGATTCGATCTTCTTAACATTCTTCTGTCAAGTTTACCACTTCCAATTGGTGTTACATACTACTTATATTAACAGACATAAGTAGCATACACTACAATATACCGGCTAAAATAAATACTAATTACATGTTTTAATTAACAGGACAAAAGTAAAGATAAGAAAAAATTTTGAAAATTAAAAAATATGTATATAATTTTGTTTTTCATGGGAAGGAATTTATATCGTTAGAGGTAGTTAACTATGTAAATAGTTGATAATATATGGAATGACTTGGGCAGCATCATTGATGAACATGGTGGATCTGATGCACATGTGAAAGCGCGGATCGGCAAAGCAAGAGCAGCATATCTACAATTGAAGACCATCCGGGACTCAAAACAACTGTCAACCAACACCAAGGCCATGATTTTCAATACAAATGTCAAAACAGTTCTACTGTATGGGGCGGAAACCTGGAGAACTACGAAAGCCATCACCGAGAAGATACAGGTGTTTATTAACAGTTGTCTACGCAAAATACTTCAGATCCATTGGCCAGACATAATCAGCAACAACGTACTGTGGGAGAGAACAAATTACATCCCAGCGGAGGAAGAAATCAGGAAGAATCGCTGGATGTGGATGGGATATACAATGAGGAAAGCATCCAACTGTGTCACAAGGCAAGTCCTCATATGGAATCCTCAGGGACAAAGGAGAAGAGGTACACCAAAGAACACATTACGCTGGGAAATGGAGATAGACATGAGAAAAATGAACAAGAATTGAATGGAACTAGAAAAGAAGGCCCAGGACAGAGTGGGTTGGAGAATGCAGGTCGGCGACCTATGCTCCATTAGGAGAAACAGGCGTAAGTAAGTAAAAGTAATACGGGATGACTTATATCAGTTGTGAATCAAATTAATAATTGAAGCATTTATCAGTAGCCTACTGAGTAAACTTATATAAAACTTGTTTATGGATTTCAGTTAATCAATAATGACCGTTACCAGGTTACCTTGAGATTTTATATATGGTAGAAAATATTGACAATGGCATTGTATCAAATACTAATGAAAATTAGGAAATTTTGAGTTGTTTCAGCTTAGAATAGAATTTCATTGCAGTGAATATCCACACCCTCTCTACGTCATCAAGCCTCAAGGCTTCAAGTTATACGATGTGAACTGAGTTTTCAGGTCAATGAGTTGGAGCATAAGTGACTAACATTTAAAACGATAACCATTTCATGGTATCATAAAACGATTATCAAATGTTATAGGTGGTATCTATCATGTACTTAACAATGTTAAAGTTCACAAGTAACGACGTTCCACTGGAACTTCGGATACTAATTTCAAATTAGTCACCGCTGACAGACTGTATAAGGATGAATATATTATTTGTTGGTGCTTAGAGTGATTAGTTGAGATTATTTATCAAGTCACTGAAAACTATGAAACACTGGACAACTATTTTTTTCTTGGTACAAGACTCATCATTTGTGTACATTTATGATTACATAATTGCTCAGGTTCCCTCTGATTTCCAGTAAATTCCCAATTTTTACGTAAATATTTTCTATAATATCGTTTTTGCCTTATTTTCTAATTTGTTCATATTATTAATTCTATATGAAATTCTTTACTGATTTATGTAGGATTAAACTATGATAAATCTCTCAGATGAGTGGATAACGCGATGGTGTTTGATACGAATGGTACTGGGTTCGAGTCCCAGAGTGAACATCAGCTCAGATGCAGGTACATCCAGCTGACAAGTCCCAAATAGGTCTAAACGCGCGTCCTGGATTCCACTGCTAGCCACTGTCCATCATTGCTTAAAAAAGCTTGTGAATTAAGGCAATATCGAGGCATACTCACAGTATGCACATATGCCAATAACAGACTGATCAATTGCAGTCTTAAACCTCAATGGGAAGATACAAGCCAAACAATACCAAGTGAATTTAATCTCTCAGTATGTTTACATGCAAAATAAATGCATTCATTGAACATTGAAAACAATGATAGGATTACATAACAAAAATTGAATGACACTATAAAGGAAATAATACATCATTGATCATACCAGAAAGTAATGAACTATAACATACTTCATTCATTAATAAATCAATGTCATCAGTATGTAAACATGGTAATAAGATAAAAACTTTACATTTCCGGTGCAAATATATATATGACAATTTTGTATTTAGTGAATGACAAAAAAGAATATTTTCATGATAATTAAGAGGTTAGTTGTTATTTATAGCTTATTTACAATATACTAAATGTTTAAAAGAGATATGTAATGCTTTTACAGAGACTATTAACCTAACTATTGTTAAAGTGTTCAGTTCTTATGTTATGCTTTTGTTTAAACATAAATTGTAGATGTATTTAGAAAATAAAAAGTGAATTCTTTCATCAGTTGTTTTCAACGTCATTGATAGTACAAATGTATATGAGATCACAGATACAATCAAAGATGATATGATTATGATTTTTTTTTCATATCATGCATACATATCATGCAAAAACCAGGCAACCAACATAATTAACCCTAGTGGAAGAGTATAACCCGCCCACTAGCATTCTCCATCTAACCCTTTTCAAAGCAATCGTTTCCAGTTGTCTCCAGTTGCTATCCATCCTTTTCTTGTCTGCCTCCAATTCCCGACTCAGGTTGTTCTTCGGCATTCCTCTTTTCCATTTCCCTTTAAGATTATAAGTTAACTCTTGCCTCTTGATCCAGTTTGATGATTTCCGTAATGTATTTACTATCCACTTCAAACATCTTTTCCTAATTTCCTCTTCAAATACAACATAGTTCTCTCTAACAGTAGGTTGTTGCTAATAGTATCCAGTCAACGGACATTAAATATCTTATGTAGACAACTGTTTATAAATACCTATACTAATTGGATGATAGATGTGATAGTTCTCCACTTTTCAGCTCCGTACAACAGAACTATCTCAACTCTCGTATCGAAGATTCTGATTTCAATGTTTGATGATAGTTGCTTTGAGTTCCATATGTTCTTTAATTGTAGGAATGTGGCACTTGTTTTCCCAATTCTCGCCTTTACGTTGGCATTGAATCCTCCTTGTTCATCGATGATGCTGTCGAAGTGGAAGTTACCACCTCTTCCAGAGTTTCACCACCAAGTGTGATTGTGTTGGTGTTCTCCGTGTTGAATTTGAGGATCTTGTTTTTTCTCTTGTGTATGTTGAGGCCTACTGCTGGAGAGGTTGCTGTTACACTATTTGTCTTCATCTGCACGTGATAGTGTGTATGGGATAAAAGAGCCTGTAGCTCTTCTAAAGTTAATGCCAGTTCCAAGCCCGAGTAAAGGAAGAGGTTTAGGAATGGGGTCGACTACCCAATCCAGCAGAAAAAAATCTTGCTAAAAGACCCCAACCAACATAATTTTGCCAGCTAAATCAAAACATTAACAAACGGACTATTCACTTGGACAAAACCATTTTAAGTAGAAACACAATTACTTATATTCAGTGTGTTAGTTTAAACTATTCTATATGTATATCACTAAATTACCGAAGTAACTTTATCTTCAGATAACTGAAATAACCCATTGTGTCAGTGAATAAAAATGAAGGAAATTCGGCAGAGAAAATTCTCGTTCTAACGAAATCATTTTCTTAATCTGTACATTCGTATTTAAAGTTGTATGGTAAGCATATGCCTATAGAAAGATAGAAACTTTTCTTCGCTGAATTCTCTTCACTTTTAAATCTCTACTAAAAATAATCTTGTTGATGAAAACTGTAAAAAACGGATTGTTGAACAGACCTAAAAAGTTCTTCCAAATAGACAAGGTTTTATTCAATATGACAGTCATCAAGGCATACATAGATGCTTTTGAAGTGTAATCAGTGGTACTAAATGCTTCAATATTCTTATCTTAAGCCCAATGTATGGACAGCTAGGTTAGTAGAACAATTAATATTAGACTTTCTGGGATCAAACGTGACAACGGGTTTACATTTTCTATCATAGAAGTGACCAACTTAGTTCAGTTGTTGTTAGAGAATGATTGGTAACTCACAAATTCTACGGACATATTTTACATGTCCTAAGACGTGAGCAGTAATATAAAGGGATATCAATTATCCCAGAATATATTTGCCAATGAAACACGAGCTTTGTTGCTACGAGAACTATGATTAGAGCTCTAAAGATTAGGCCATGATAGTGTTGAACATGAGGACTGAATGATATAATAACCGTTTTAACATACAGCATGTATTTCACACAGCTACCTGAAGACATTGTCAGTGGAATATTTCAGGAATTTAGAAACATAGGAGCTGCTTATGATGCCCTTGATTCGCCAGTTATGATTATTCCTCACTATATCCTGTTAATTAGGGAGATTTTAGATGCCCGTTGTTTGATTCCAATCTGACTGAATAGCTATCGATAATTATGATGATAAGCAGATCGGAGAAGGCAAATGTGACTATTCAGAATATTATTCGTTACAAGCGTTGACATAACTCGAAACAGATAATGAATAGTGAGACATGGAAACAAGCGTTGAATAGATTAATGCATATGCAGACACACAGAAGGACAAATGAGATGCATAATTATAGAATTAAAGGACATGAACACAAGAGATATATGTTTTGAACGTCATAATTTCTTCTGAAAAGAATAGATTTATTAGGAAAACAAAAATTATTTAATAGCCATTTGCTGTCTGAGTTATTTAAATTTATCCAAAAGTTGAGATCAATCACGTAGGTGTTATAACGTAGATTCTATCACAAGATATCCTCTGTTCGGGGAATCAAAGTTAATTTACGTGGACATCAGTGGTGACAAAGGCAGGTTTTAGATTACAGTACTTATTACCGAAAAACTGAGGTTTGGTATGGGTCGAGGAAAGAAGAAACTTGTAGGCCTGAGACTAAGTCATAGTCGTTGGAACATCATATCCATCTAATAAGCAGTCAATTGGTTATACTAGTATAGGGGTTGTGGAGATTATTAAGTTTTTGATTGAGATCATGAACCGATTGATGTTAGACCACCACAATTGAAAACCTGGAAGCACTGGACGGCCGTTTCGTCCTATCGTGGGACTCCTCAGCAGTGCGCATCCACGAACCCGCGAGCGGGGTTCGAACCCAGGGCCTTCGGTCTCGCGCGCGAACGCTTAACCAACTGGACCACTGAGCCGGCATCCAGTGGTGATAGTTTCTAACATCAACCAATCCACGAAATTGCGCGACCAACTTCCGTTGTACTGAGGTAGATACCTGTCTCTACCCGACAAGGATTAGCTCCACTGGTCACGGAGATTTTTAGAAATTTTCACAGATTGAAATCATGAGTCAGTTGAAGCTAGACCACCATTGAAAACCTGGAAGCACTGGACGGCCGTTTCGTCCTAGTATGGGACTCCTCAGCAGTGCGCATCCACGATCCCGTCCCACAATAGGACGAAACGGCCGTCCAGTGCTTCCAGGTTTCAATTGTGGTGGTCTAACATCAATCGGTTCATGATCTCAATCAAAAATGGTTATACTCATCGTGGGCAATGAAGATAGTAGGGCACCAAAAATTAAGGGTTGATGGAAGCAGAGCCATATGTAGAATGTTCAACTTGAGTACTTAGTAAGTAGTCTGAATGTCAGGATTTCGTGAGCCACTAGTCGGTACAGTTAGAGTTAGAGAAGACTGTGCCAACACTATTTTTCAGCTGCGCTTTCCTCTTACTGTTTAATAGTATACTACTTACAAACGATAAGTAGTTTGAATCATCCTGAATTATTTCTTCAGACTGTAAACGGTGCAGAGCGATACTTAGTTTTAACGAGTCGCTTACCTAATTCGGATATACCTCTATTATACCGTTCATTTCTCCTCGTTTATATTCACTATGTTCCACTTTTCAGAATTTTGTCTACTGAGCATCTCGACTATTTTTAGATTGTCAAATCCAATGTATTTTCACTAGTTTGTGACATCGTCTCTTGACATCAGTATGCAAACAAATATTCAGCCTTCAACATACGCACTATAACAAATTCAATTATGGATAGCAATTACGTTTTCTCCTATTTTACTGAAAACCTAAGAATTTTGAAAAAAAGTCTTGAAAGCCGTTTTGGAGAAAACTAATATACTTGTTTGCTAAAGTTTAATCCACACAAGTGGCTAAAAAAAGTTCACTAATTGATCTGTTAATAACTGATTCCATCCTTCGAAGGTACATAGTTAGGCATTTATTATTTCTAAGATATCATGTCATATTTTGTTGGTTGGAAAAATGTAGCTACGTTTCGAAGTCATAAAATATTGTTCTAGCCTCGAGGACCAGAATATCTAGCACACGATTTAAGTGGGATTAAAAAACAACACAGACAATTATTGTTGTATTACGAGAAACAAAGTATTTGAAGACATTATTTAATTTCATTGTCACATTAAGCACCAAAACCAAAAAAAAACCTAAAAAAGAAGTATCGTTCTATTGCACAATGGTGTAAAGGTAAAATCCCTAGTTATGTTGTTCACTTATCGATTTTTATCGAATTCAATCGATCTAACTAATCTATCTTCTTTGAGATTGGTTAATGCAGGAGAATGGGTTTCATTGTAATTATATATACATATATACGTCGATTAGGAATACCAGTAAGCAAGAGATACATGTCAAACGAGGATTCATTACAACATTGAACACTTTAACATGTTTAAGTTACCTCTGATCACCACTGACATTCAATATGAAGTCAAACAATGATCTTATGGAATGAATACCAAGCTGCTTTTAGGGTGTAATAAGATTATAAATATAAAGAGGCTTCATTGAATTAAGATTAGAACAATGAAATAACATACAATTCAACAGGATTCAATTATAATGAATTGACCATACTTGTTTTTTTAAACATATGTTTTAAATAATTTTATAACTAATGATGATGACCTTAGTTACATGTGTTTTGCTAAAAATCGACTCCTATTTGAACTAGTTACCTTGGTTACTCTCTAGACTTTGTCATAATTTTCATATTTACCATAGTCCCATAGGTGAGTAGTTAATTAGAAAAAATGAGCGTATTTACCATTAAATATTCTTTCCATTTTGATGGAGATTTTGTTCCCTGAGTTGGATAAGTTTGGTCGTGGAACTTTCATCGTTCTTCTGAACAACATCATCAGCACAAACTTCAGATAGAAGTGAAGTGTTTCGAATCTCTCCACATGTGGTTCACAGCTTGTCCTGTAGACCTTGATGCTCATCAAAATCATCCGCCTGAGCTACAAATCTTCTCCACTATATTTTTTCCAATATCATTTAATTTAATGTTAAACGTTATCGGTTTATAGACTCATTTAGTCATGTTCATCAAGAAACAAAATGCTACTATCCAGTCATAGTCTGAGAATTTAAGAAAATATCTATGAATAAAAATTAATCAATGTTCGCTGAATTTTGATAATGAAGATCATATCATCAGTAATGTATCAAGATTTCTTTTCATAGTCATCAACATTATCATTGTAGGTTGTAAATCAACAATATTGTTGTCATTTTATGAATAGAATGTTTAATAATATTTGTATATCACAACTATTTATAACCTTGCTGATTGGTTTACAATTTTCCTCAATTGAATGTGATAAATTTCGGAGAAAAAAAACAGTTGAGCACATTGAGATCAATGAGCAACAGTGTTACTGAGTTAAAGTTTTACTTATCTTATAGAACACTAATCATGCATAGTAATCGATATTAAGGTGGAATTCACATAATATATAAGGCATATTTCCTAGAGCCTGTAATAACTATTTCAGAACAAGCTAAAATGATGCTTTAATTACGGTTATATTTGGCATGTGATTAGTAGTAGGATCTAGGACGCGGATTTACATCTTACTTAGAACAAGTCAGGCTGGAATTATATATGCAGCCTAATGTTTGCTGATACACAAACATACCGCTAATGTACATACATAAACTTGTAACATAACAATTTATTGAGGCAATCCACTCAGGATGCACATATAGCAGTTCAGAATACAAACTCTTAATAACAGTGTTTTAGATTTTCTAAGTGATTTTATGAGATTTACGAAAAATTCCATAAATAATATATCTATCTACGCAGCTAAGTGTTAGTCAAAAGTGAGATCAATCGTTACAGCTCTTGACTTCGAGATTCAATAATATGCCATGTTTTACTCCGTGAATTCAGCCTTTCCTTTTTGAGATGCATTCCTTTTCAGCATAATTTTCTTTCCAATTCCTTTGCTATCCTCTGTGTTCTGCTCATCTAATAAATTAGATGGTGGATATGTTTAAGTTATATGACAATAATGACTAAGTGATTTGAACTATGCTAACCTGATACTGTTAAGAGTAAAACTATGGTAACCCAATGTTCTATCGAGTGAACTATGTTAAAAGATAGATTTTGAACTAGTAAAGATATTCTTCCATGTTCTTTCGCTTTTTTTGGAAGCAAAAAATAGTGCAAACATGATGATAAGCTACTTAACAAGCCATATTAGTTGTCATTTTAATGACCTTTCAGTTAAATAGATAACTACTGGAAATAACTCGCTGTGGTAGAGAACAAACCAGCTACCATCTAAGCAGGAAATTAGGAAAAAACCTTAGGAAGAATAGGGCATAAATTGGAGAAATAATCAAACTATATGACAAAACATGGAATCCCGAGGGAAAATGGAAAAGAGGAAGACCCAAGAACACATTTCACTGGGAATTGGAGGCAGACAGAAAAATAAAGAATATCACTTGGGAACAACTGGAAAGAAATGCCCAGGACAAAGTTGATTGGAGAATCTTAGTTGTCGACCTGTTTCACGAGTAGTAAAAAGTGTAATTAAGTAAGTTAAGAGAAATGACATTTTCTATTTCATCAGCTAATTTTGATAAATACTTATTGCACAAAATACTTAATGAACACTTATATTCATTAATGAAATGTATACAATGATTGTTAATTATGCTGTCTGAAATACTTTAGGCTACCAGACTGATTTATAGACACAAGAGTGAAGGCAGAAATTAAACAAAAGTACAATTATTGTTTGTTCTGTAAATTATTGATCTCATCACTAAACTTCAGATTTGAACCCAACTCCGACTACTTGAATTCCACTAGTCAGTTAGTATCACAAGCTGACACACATAAAACCTGTAGAGTAAAACTGGATGTAAATAAATCTATACTTGGTTAGGGAGTTAGTTTAGAGTAGAATCAAAAATGAGCATTTTTATTGAAGTCCGGTTTAATGGTCTGGAGGTTAAGGTATAGCGTGCAAGACTGAATGTCCTGGGTTCGATACCTCGTCGCAAGGTTATGGGTGAGCACTACTAAAAAGTCCCACAATAGGATGAAACGTCCGTCCACTGCTTTCAGCTTATCAATGGTTGCCTAACTTAAGTTGATTCGTAATCCAAATAATATTTTCGTTTAACTAGTGGAGCATTGTATAAACTACTTTGAAGATGTCTTACATTTGAACATAGTTTTCGTTCAACTTTATTATTATTATTCAGTACTGTAAAAGTATTTAAGACAATATCTTATTCTAACTTTACCTTCACATCAAATCGCAATTTGACTCGTTCAAACATTGTATTCTTCATTATCTCACCAGTTAATAGTGAATAACAAATTTGAAATAATGAAAAACCCATTGTATAACATAGAGTCTAATTAAAACATACAATTTAATACAATTTTCAATATAACAATTATATCCATTAAAGTTCAATAGGATGGAATAAAACTCACTATAACAAAGAAAGTACTATTAACCAACAGAAAAAATTCTTTTTAAAAAACATTAGGAAGTTGAACTTCACATAATGAGCATTACTTCTTCACTGAATAGTTTCAAATATCAGACTACATTCACATTTTACAAGCATCATCACATTCTTGTGATAAAACAGTAGCAAATTCTGGTACATCTTTAGGATTAATTTTTAAAACATCAATAATTTGCTTATAATCAGGATGATTTACAACTTCTTTCTGTTCAAAATGATAGAGAACTTTACCACCTTGTTATAATAGAAGAGAAAATAAAGTAAACGTATACTATATACTTTATATAGATTAAATGATAATTATTTTACAGAAACATATAATTCAAAAAACATTGTTGTAAGCCTGATTTATGATAGAGTTGAACATGTAGCATACACGTTCGCATGGAGATAATTATTATTCACCAATAACCAAACAGATATTTGTTGATTAACATTTCCAAAGGTTATTTAGTTCATGAAAACAAAACAGTTGTCCTACTTCATAACGGTATGTATTGAAATTCCTGAGCTAAACTGTAAACTTATCGACGCCGAATCAATTGATAGGAAAGTGTATAGAATATGCTAGATCGTAGTCTATCTACTAAACACATTAAATTCTCGATATAGTAGTATTGCATATGGTCAAACCACTATATTGTGTCTAACCAAAAAATCAATAATTCATTGATTGGATTGTATAAAGAAATACAAGCTACTTATTAAGTGTCATTTAGATGTTGGGAATTAAAAGGTAAAGATGTTAAATAAGATAAATGAGGAATGTGATCACAATTTCAGTGAATTCAGGAATATCATATTTATATGGTATATATCTCTGTTTATTTATCCCCTTTCATTTAGAGTGTGTCCTATTTATATAAACAGATAAACAACATACAAATAACTCAATTTTAGGATTGTTAAATAAGTAAATCACATGGATCAAACAGTTGAATCAGTAATTACTCTAATTTTTTTAAGGTCATATTTGTACCATATGACAAAAACCACAATATATAAGTGTAACTAGGGTTAAGATAGTCACAAGCACTATATGATTAACAAATGTATAGATTGACCATAGGCAATAAATAGTTAAATAAATCCTTTTAATACACACATAATATATGAAATATTTTCTTTTCTATGATAAGACAACAGTTCCCAATTTCTATGAGTATATAGCACAAATAAATCCATATGGCCTGTGGCAATGAGACAATTTCTTATTCTTTCTATACGATGTTAATTTTCTGGCTCCTTTATTACTTGATTTACTTGAATCTTCATTTAATTGACATTTGTTAATTTTCATGAGCATTTACATTTATTGTTCAATTATATATTTATCAGTATGAGGTTGTTAAGCTTTTTGATGAGATCATGAATCGATTGAAAACTCGAAAGCACTGAATGGTTGTTTTATCCTACTATGGGATGACTCAGCAGTGTGCATCCACGATCCCACATGCCGGATTCGAACTCAGGACTTCCGGTCTCGTGCGCGAACCCTCAACCTCTAGGCCACTGATCCGGCGTCCGACGGTGTTAATGTCTAACTTCAATCAATCCACGAATTCGCGCGACCATCTTCCAATGTCTAATTTAAAAGTGTAGGGATTTTGGTTGATCATTTCAAAATTCCCAATATTTCAATATAATTGTGTTCGTTATGTAGTTAGAAGTGGTCAACAGGAAACCTTGGATATAAGGTTCCAGCAATTTGGTGCTCGTTAACAATGTACACCTAGAATCCTGAAGGGACTGATGCTCTTTTTGAAATAAGGACTTGTGTTATCCAGTTTTACAGTTTGAGGCGATACTACTGAGCTATTCGGGCAGCGGAATAACCTACTGTGGGAATAAACTATGGGTTTTTACTTGAAACGTGACATTAGAAATAGAGTGAATGTACTGCTCACAATCTATCCAGAGAACACCAATAACAACAACGCACATAGAAAAATAGAAATAAACATGATTAAATCACAATTACAAACCTTTTTCAACCACAAGAAGTCCACCAGTTTGCCAACCATCTCCAGTCATATTACCAGGTATATTAGCAGCCTAATAAAAATAATATAAAAGATAACGATCATTATTATATTTAGTATTATCAATGACTGTAGGGTTTATTAGTAGCTAAAAACAAGGCTTAATATTAATTTCTTCATATTTTTAATTAAACGTATATTCGGTAAAGGGTTTCGTGGACATTGTAGAGTCTGCACAGTTTACATCCATGCACTGACCTTACCTAGACCACCATTAAAAATGAGGAAGCATTTGACAGCTGTTTCATTCTGGTGAAAGACACCTCAGTGAAGATGTTAAGCGTTTGCATCGGAGGTCGGAAGCCGTGGAGTCCATTCCCTGGGGCAGGGTCATGGATACACTGTTGAGGAGCCCCGCACAAAAACCGTCCAGTGCATCCTGGTCTTAAGTAGCAGTATAGCTAAGATCGGTTCTTGACTAAAACTACGAACGCATATTCAATCCTCCTTTATGAAGAACTGAAAATAATACTATTTATGTCAATTGATCAGGCACAAATATGCATTGATTTAAGCTGCCTCATAGGTTTGACTATTATCCAACAGGATATCACTGAAAAAAGGTAGTCATAATTTTAACTGTTTATAAAATTTACTACGATTCTGTCATTGGATTGTAGGAACTCTTCAATTAAACACATTTAAGAAAATTGTTTGGGTTCTTACATATTCAACATCACTAGTGAATGTTAGAAACTTCGACGATCCATTCAGCATAAATTACTCATTTACATGCTAACACTTGTTAAATTTCGTGAATGAGCATAGTCCGTCCACCAGCACTCTCCATCCAACACTGTCCCAAGAAATACTTTCCAGCTGCTATTCATCCTTTTCTTGTCTGCTTCTAATTCTCGGCACAGTATGTTCAATGGTCTACCTCTTTTCCTTTTCCCTTCAGGATTCCAAGTTAGCGCTTGCCTCACGATGCAGTTTGACGATTTCCACAATATGTGTCCTATCCACCTCCAAAGTCTTTTCCTGATTTCCTCTCCAGTTAGAAGCTGGTTTTTTCTCTGTCTCAGTGCGTTATTACTGATGGCTTCTGGTCAACGGACACTGAGTATCTTGCGTAGATAATTGTTTATAAATACTTGTACTAATTTGATCATGGTTGTGGTAGTTCTCCACGTTTTAGCTCCCTACAGTAGAACTAGCTCAACTCTCCTATTGAGCATTCTGATTTCCATTTTTGATGACAGTTGCTTTGAGTTCCATATGTTCTTCAAATGTAGGAATGTGGCCTTTGCTTTGCTAATCCTCGCCTTTACGTTGGCATCGGATCCTTTTTGTTCATCGATGATGCTGTCGAGGTACTTAAGTATAATAACTGGTGATCGCGAATAGTTAAAAAGATACTATGACGAGAAACCTGGTGATGGCCATGGTTCAAAAAGAAGACAGTCAATAACACATAGTAGAATGTGACAAGAAAACATGGTATAAAACTCGAGAAGAAGCGATGAACGTTCACGATTGAAAAGTTAGGCTGGATGAATCTGAACTATTGTGATCATTTTCTGAAGGATATTATCTCAAGTCCTCCAAGGTATCCATTTCCCTAAATGTACCACGCAAGACGTTTAGCTCTTCTTCAACTATATCTGTAGAACATATAGTACATATTCGATAAGTAAGAGTTTTGATTAGGTTTCTTCTTTACAGTAAAGGCACAAGGCTAAGGAAATATGTATATTACCCTGTCCAGGTAGTTTTCCTATTTAAATGCCTTATTGACCCATCAATTCTTTTTGTTAATAGAACGTCCAAAAAGGCTATTCTAGTGAAGTTAGGATAAATTCAGAGGCTGAATAATTTTTTTTAAATACAAAGATTAGATTTTATATGTGTTCCAACAGTTTCTGTTGTATGCAAGAGCCCGGTTTTGAACATTGAGTTTCTGGTAGACTTGATTTGATTAGTCGACAGACATTAATATACGCAAAAGGTAAATTACTAACGGAATTGATTGTTCTCGATGATATGATGAAGTAAGAATCAGGTCTCATATTCGGTCATTAATTCCAGTGAACATTGAATGACTGGTGGGTGTAGGCATAACACTAAGTACGATGGCAGAACAAGCACCATTAGAATGAATCCCCGTTAACAGTCGCCTATGTGCTGTTCGGCGAAATGGCTCCGTAAGAACTCGGAAAGATAGGGACACACGTCGTCGTCTTTACGTCGTTTCTTCCTACGCTCCCGCTGACTGCAGCTCGGATGAAATGAAAGATGACTTACAAAAAGCTCTCTGAACTTCTTCAGAAAGTTAAACACTCATACATAGTACTCGTATCAGGTGAACTTAATTTCCAAGTAGGTAGCTTAAACCAAACAGAAAGACATTTAGGCTTGTATTTTAGTATTCTAGCTCAGCGAACAGATAATGGTGAGCGTCTGCTACAACAGTGCTCAAATAATCGTGTATTTTTAACAAGCACTGGTTTTAGGCATAAGAAGAGACATCGTCTAACGTAGTGACCCCCTGCACCAAACCAATGATGGACTCAAATAGGCCATATTACTACCAGTCATCGTTGGAGAGGCTCGATAGAAGACTGTCGATCATTCTGAAGTACATGGTTAGACTCTGATTATGCTCTAATATGAGCACGCATTTGCTTGCACCTCTCTGGACGCAGAAAATCCACATTTAAAAACCCATTAGAGTTGAATTGTGTCAAGAAAGTCAAAAGTAAATTCCAGGAACAACTGACGTCACACTTAGACGGTTCTAAAAACGAGGCCGGCCCAGATGTTGCTTGGAAAGATATACAAACAGCTGTGGAAAGAGCAGCGACATCCATTAGTGATCTAAACCAAAGGGTTACGAATGACAAATCGATTTTTACTAGGTCTCTTGTACTGATAGATTCTCGTAAACTCATTCCATCAGGCTCTGAACACGGCGAAGAGTGAAAACAAATCAGATCTAAGTTAACCAAAAGTCTAAGGAACAACTGTGAGCAATGGTGGGCGACGAAAGCAAAAGAGATGGAAAAGGCAGCGGCTGTAGTACATAAACCTTGTGAAGGCTCTTTACTCGAACACTACCAGTCGAGTCAGAGCTTACGGCAAACTTTCATCTGCTTTTGCAACTTCAAGTGGTGTCAGTCAAGGCTGTCCACTTTCTCCATTTTTGTTTAGCTTCAACATAGACCTACTGATGGAAATAACGTTCTCGTCGACTGAATTTTCGGGCATTGATCTCCTACCAGGAGGTACACTTATCGACTTAGAATACACAGATGATATAGTCCTGTTTGGTGAAGACTGATAAAATGCAGAGTGTTTTGATAACACTGAGCAACTATCCCAGGGTGTCTGAAATGCGTTTCTCCCCATCTAAATGCAAGTCAACACCTAAGCTAAGGATAGGGAGTGAAGTAGTCAAACGCGTTGACAACTTCACTTATCTTGGAAGTCTGATCAGCCCTAATGGGTTGGTGTCTGACGAAATCTCAGCACAGATTCGAAAGGTTCGTTTGGCTTTTGCAAACTTACGTCACCAGTGGCGAAGGCGAGACATTCATCTATCAATTAATGGACGAGTATACTGCGCGGCAGTCCGTTCTGTTTTACTTTACGGCAGCGAAACATGGCCTCTAAGAGTAGAAGACACTCGTAAGCTACCACAGATGTCTTAGAAATATTGCTGGCGTCTGCTGGGATCACCGGGTAAGTAATAGTGAGGTTAGACGCAGGGTATTAGGAAATGATGGTAAATCAGTTGATGAGGTTGTAAATCTTCACCGACTGAGATGGTTGGGCCACGTGTTGCGTATGCCTAAACACCGATTACCACGACGCGCAATGCTGACTAGTGTGGGGAATAGTTGGAAGGAAGTTAGGGGCGGCCAAACCAAAACGTGGCATCAGTCCTTGAAGTCACTAACTTCATGTCTGAGCCATGCAGTTAAGTGCAGACTACTTGGTTGGGGTCCACGTCACTACTGTAACCAATGGTTGAATACTCTGGGTGAAATGGCTCAGAATCGATCACGATGGCGTTGGTGTATACACTCTATGTCTTCCCTTAAACCGTGAGATTAAAATTGCTTAATTTCTACCAACTAATTCTTTCTTCCTGTGTTACATCCTTATACACAATCTTTCTTTTGTATATTACCACCTATGAATTAACTACTTCTATGGATTTGGTGTTGATCTTGTTGTGCTAATGAGATGTGGCAACTTGGATCGATGCATATATGTGCCTGATCGTACGTTGTAGCTGACTGACTGATATCTTTCTTACATAACTTCTGTTTTGTCCATCGGTGGGTTATTGTTGAATTGTTGTGTATTGGTCAACGGGTTTATCTCGTTCGCATAGGGTAACTTTACTTATTAAAAGGATCTCTCAATCGTTCTCATTCAGTAATACGGAATCGACTTTTAGTTCACAACAATAATACAAGATATTATCTTGTATAATAAAGATTAAGTATACAAAGTAACCTTGTATACACTCCCATTATTTATCACTTTTTTAGTTTAAATTTACACAGGTTAAACTTCAAACTAATCTTAACAATTTCGATAATGTAATAAGACAAAGATTATTCTTATTACATTATCAAAATTTATCAAAGGGACTAATCGCTTTAATCTCAACAAGTAGTTTTCTAGAAATATTTACTTTCATATTTTACGATCTTGCCAACTATACGGGTGTCTAGGAGAGACAGACGATAATATCATACAGTTAAAACATATAGTGACAGTATTACATTTACATATGAAGTCAAATTAGGAGTTCTTTGTAGGCGTTAAGATTGTTAAAATTATAATACAAACACAAAATGGACATTTTGTGTTGAATTCAAAAGTCGATCTAGTCTGGACCGCCGCTGAAAACCTGGAAGCTCTGGACGGCTGTTCCATCCTAGAACGGGACGATTCAGCAGTGCGCATCCACGATCCCGCACGTATGACTCGAACCCAGGACTTTCGGTCTCGCGCGCGAACACTTATCCTCTAGACCAGTGAACCGGCATACAACGATGTTAATATCATAGATTGACTCGTGAATTCAACTGTGGAAATACTACAATCTCCACAAATTACCATACTGATAATAATTATTGATTAGTCAGAATGGAAAGAACTAGAGATTTTTCTGGTAGAATTCTAAGCAAACGTTAGAATCATGTGACATAACCTTAAATTGATTATAACGATACCATTGGTTTGAATTCATATCTCAGTCGATTTATTCTTATTCTCTATGTTATTGCATTTAGGCAAATAAAAGGAAAAGTGTACTTTTAAATTTTCTGACGATTTAATGACTTTTTTATTAAAGAAAACGCATATTACCTTTGCCTTTGAATTTAAAGAACGGCCAGCTTTCGTCAGTAAAGAACAGAAACCAGAACAGGCGGAGACCTTTTTATATTCTAAAGCTTTATATGTCTTACGTTCAGGATCTAAATAAAGATCTACAATGATATTAAATAATGGTTTTAATTTAAAGTCAAGTAATGAAGAACGTTGGATGATTAATACTTTTCCTAAGATTAAAATGAGTATAATAATAATAATAATAATAATAATAATAAGCTGAATACATCTGTTAACAATAAGCCATTCACTTTATATGACTGTTTAAAGACACTAATTGGGAAACTGGACATGTTTCTTACAGCATTTTCAGTAGGGATTGCAAGTTTTGATAGCGAGTATGTATCTAAACCTTTTCCAATGGGAATCGATTAATATTAAGTCATATGGTTAGTATGTAATAAGAAACACAGCAAGCCAACGGAGAAAATGATAATAATTTTTTAGGAAATAATCTGCGACACATTGGTTGAGCACTAAACGTCTCGAAACTTTGAAGTAATTAATACAGATACAGACAAATTACATTAGCTCGACTTAAAAAAATATTAAAGAAAATACGATCATTGACCTTCAATATTATCATTATCAAATAAACGTAATTCAAGACATTCAAAGGTATTGAAAAACCAAATTGTCAGACGCACTATTACTAGAAAAAAACCTCGGATTTTAACTTGTTAAAAGTAGATGGTACGAAACAGTGGACGTACGTCTCGTCCTAGTTGGGACTCATCAGCAAAAAGTACCTGAAATTTTGAGGAAACTTACCCTTCTATGTGATTTGGACTTTTCAGATCATGAAGCTGAGTGACTCAGGTTCGAACCCCACAAAAGTATCAATTTTATTTATTATTTATTATCATAAGCTTTATTCAATATTATATTTTTGGTACAATATAGAATTCTCAGCACAAAGTATTTCAACAAGTTTCCGTTTCTTTCTTCTTGGTCGATCCTGACGATAAATATTGAGTGATAGCCAGTTAGATGTTAGCAGTCCAGTAAATAAATATCTGAATAATGTATATTCTTTTCTCTGCATATTGCCAGCGACCACATTATCTCTTATTGAGCTTTTTGTAACTTTGACAACGAAAGGTTGTAAACTTTTCAGAAATGCACTAGGATGGGTTATGCGATTAATATACATAATGATATATTAAAACAAACAAAAATAGATAACTTGTTGAAATATTTAGATGACAGGAACAGGTAGCCCAGATGTTCAAGCAGGCCGCCCATATTCCTATAGGACTGCAAATAAGTATCGCTGACAAGTGCCAACCAGCATGAAACTTACCTCAAGCAGAGTTTCCTGTCAGCTACCTCAAAAAACCTAATATCAACAAATAGTGCTCATGATGTTAATCACTTGGAGTAGTGCCTAAATTTCAACTAGATCGATGATAATCGACAAGCAATAGGGACTAAAGAAATATGACACCGGTCACAACTCAATGATCAATCAATGTAACTATTCTTCCCTCTTGGTTGAATGAACACCTCGATATGATGATGAACAGTAAATTATTACTGAAAACATAGGCTGATCTGCTACTGTATGTAATGAATTCCATAATTTCGTCACTAATTAATTTCAGAAATGAATATCAAAAGATTATTATATCACAAATGTATGTCTATATAGTTATTTACCTCCATCAAAATAATGTCCATCTACAAATTCTTTTACACCACCTTCATCGAATGTAATTCCCATTAATTTAATATTGCGTGCATCCAAAGCAGGTTTTAAATGACTCAAATTTTTAGCTTCTAGTCGGCAAAATTTGCATCCCAAACGACGAAAGAACTGTAATAATACATGTTTGATCCTTGATGTACGATAAATAAAAAGAATGACTTAACAAAAAAACACAGATGGTGAAGCATACTTGTTACAAAAAAAATTGAGCAATAGCATAACAGATTACACACTCGAATGTTGAACAATTCATTACAGATTCGAAGCTAGCTTTTGGCAACTATCTAGTATAACCAGATCTCATTTAAAAGTGTAGATAGAAGCAGAGTATATGTACCTGGGATTGGTTCAAGATTTGCAGAACACTATCTACAAATAATGACCTAAACGTTCAATGATTAAAGGATAATTGGTAAGAATTAGATTTGGGGTTTTCGCTCATTAGCAAACCAAAAATAGGCAGACAGGTGTAACCAACGTATTAAACAAGAGGAAAGTCAAATGAGTGGACATAACAATGTAAAACTAAGTAGGAAAAAGGAGGATCGACATAAATGAAACTGGGAAATCAAAATATGGTATGATACTGTTATAACTTGTGGCCTGAGTGCCCTTCTAATGTATACGTAATGATACCGCCTATTAGAGAGCAGTGAATTATCGATCGGAGCAGTGACGCATGAAACACGCACGAGCAGTCTAGAGTCCTGATTGGTTCTGCTTTCTGCCTAGCCCAGCCAGTTGAGTTCAGAATACCAATCTCAGCCTCTGCAATATGAAGCATTTATTTCAAACATACGGGTTTATATACCAATCAAACAGACCACATCGTACCAACAAAGTATGAAACATTCGTACAAGTATTAGCCAGATGTGGTTGTGAATGAGGGAGGTAGTAATTAATAGACAGGGCATAATTCAAGAATGGTAGATCGTATAATAATAGTTCATAGGTCAAAATAAAGCTCATAATAAGAGGGACATGAATGTGAACAGTTTAGTTATTTAACAAGTACACGATAAAAATATACGCATATTATTGGTCCATAAATGGATCCCAAAAGCTACTATTCACAATGCTTGTCGGGACCTAACAAATACTATGTTCAAGAGTCAAACAAAAATCACACATTCGAGCCACTCCAACCGATATTGATACATACTATCTGAAGTCTTTGATCATCATAAGAGCACAATTAAGGGCCAAACAAGGTTTATGCTTGAACGGACTCCTCGTACAAATTTGTATCATAATTATCTAATATTAACTAACTCAATAGTGACCAAATAGTTCAGCAACGACAGAAACTACAACAAGATCAGGAAGAACAGTACATTGGCCAGTTATACGGTAACCCCATATTTATCTAGACCGAATTCTGAGATTATCCATATAACACAAAAATTCTCTTTTTCTATTATGATCATTATTGGCCCTATGGATTTTCATCATGCTTACATCTTAACTTTATATATATATATATATATATATATATATATATATATATATATATATATATATATATATATATATATATATATATATATATATCCGCGTTCTTGTAGATTTTATTAATAACTAACAATACACTATCCCAACAACTGATGTTCTGGCTTTTGAATATTTTCCGGTTAAATCACAGTATCAACTAGGAAAACTGACCTGCTAAAATATTCACTGAACGTGACATCGTCTATTGGAGTTAAATAGAGGAGAATTAGCCTCTACAACCATTCTATGTTAAGATCAGTCCCATTACAACATCCAGCCAACAAATTCGATTGTGACAAGTTCAAAAGCAATAAATTCCTAATCAGATGAGAGACGAAGTAGTGCCAAATGAGCTGTGGGATTAGTAAGATGCTAAGGATATGGTTTGGGAAATACAAAGTTAATCTCAGAAAAATCAAATTAAATATCATTAGGACGACTTCAAGAAGGTACTTCTTAGGACTGGCTATCATATTCTTAGGTTACCAGGACTTTAAAGAATAATCCCGTTTCCCGTGTCAGCTACATTTATTATAGGCTTTAACTTGCTCACTTCAATTTATTCAACATATCCAATTAGTAATAACAATCTTAGCTTTAAAAATGTTGTCCTGATCTCCTAGAACTGGAATTCGAAATGTTAAAAAGCCCAATGCTTAGATTCACCAAAGAGGCAGAATCGTAAAATAAGTCATCGCAGGAAAATACACAACAAAAATCCACTGAACAATGAAAAAGTTTAACTAGCTTCTACATACTCTTCAGTTGCTTTTCAGCATGCTGAAATGAGTGACTGAGACTGGAGATGGGTTACGAAGCAGAGCTGATAAACCAGTGGACGTGACTGTGCACTTTTGTCAACTAAGGTGGTCGCAACTGTAAAATATAAAGCCAGTTGGTGATGAAGTAGTTGGCCATTGGCCGATCTGTTGAAGAGTAGAGTCAAAATACTATAAATCACGTCTCCAGAGGTGGAAGCGTTCGAAAAACTAAGAAGTACTCAAAGTCCAAAAACTCTGCTTGTTCGTCTAAATACTCGATAACCATTATAACTTGTGACAAATGCATCAAATGTGGTTATTAGATCAGTCTTACAACAATACCTCAAGCGTAGGTGGCTGCACTAATTAAGCACTATGTTTGAAAAGTCCCATAACATGTTTGAGTGTTCAGCAACAATTTCGTAAACTTCCCTTTTGTTTCCTTACTCAACACTGTTCAAAAAACGACCAATCAGGAGTTTAAAGGCATTTGAGGACCCCATTGATGTTTAGACTATAAAATCTTTGGTACCAGGTCACCCAAATTTTACCACTAAACAATTAGCAGCTTTACTCGATGATGTAGTTTTTAACTTCTTCGACAGACTTTCTCAAAGGTTGCTTTGAAACCTATTAGATATAATAGAAAGCTTTTTACTGAAGCTTTAAGCACTGTTATAGACAGATATTTACAAAATGAGAAATACTACTTGGACACAAAGCATATTTCACATGAGATGAGTTTTGAGGCTAAATTATTAGTGGCATATTTTTAGTCATGTACATACTAATCACGCTGGTTATACGAAGCATACTGGGCCACAAAGTTTCTCATGCTACACGAGAAAATAAAGCTGTTACATACTACATGCAAATTCCTTTGAGATAACGGAAAAAAGAAGTAGAATACTCAATGAATAACAAACGTGTAGTTAGTATTGTGAAAGAGATTAATAAAGTGAGCGAAACTGCGGTAGAAGAAATTACATTTAACATGACTAATATAGAAAGAAATTATGAGACTAGACATTCCTGACAATAGCAACAAAATCTTAGTGATATCAAAAACGTTGACGTCATCATGGTTTCATAAACGTGAGTAATATTTGAAATGAATGATAATGCAGTACTTATTATTAATCAGAGCCACTGTGTATCTTAAGCTTTGAGCTACACGATATGAGTAAAGCCTGATGATAAAATTGGTTGCCGAATCGAAATAGGCAGATTGTTATTTCTACCCAAGATCTGATGGTATTCTCTGATCAATTGATCCCTGATTTATATTAACAAAGTGTAATTCCTGAAAAATTAGAACTGTAGAACTGACAGATTAACTTGTAGATATGCTGTACGTAAATATCGATGCTCATAAAGGCTATAGAGACAGTGCCACATGACAACTAATCGTAAACTTTTACTTAGCTCTTGTAATGTACAGTATCATATATTGAAATAAAAATAGCATACCGAAGCCTAAAGTATCAAGTTTAAAAATTCCTTTTATATGGACTGAAACGTTGATCAAATGAACTAGGGAGTCTTAGTGTAAAGGGCACTATCGCACCTTTTATTTATGGAAATAGCTGATAACGGATTAATCGACCAACTCGTTTGATCACAAACTGTTACAGCATACGTTACCCTTGTCTATTACAGTAAAGGAAATGAGCAATCCGATATGATTTCCGGCATGCAGAGAGAACGTAGTGACTACAAAAAGCCACCTTAGAGATCTTTTAAATAAGCCGTCTCTGGGTATGGAATTAGTTTAAACAGGTACAGAAGTATAAAGAATCATTTATTTAGAAATTAAGATGAAATGCAAATTATTAGCCAAGCAGATTTATGTACTTGCTTTGGCACCACTTTGAGTGTGAGGGCTGGTGATACTAGTTGGAGATGCAAATAGAAGTACGCGAGGTAGGGTTACAACCTGAATCCTAATAGTTAAAAGTTATGTGTTTTAACAACTGAACTGTTCCTGCACCAACTAATATACTGATGTTAAATGTAAGTCAATGTATATTAGTGTATTTTTTATGACTGATGGGCTAAATAATGAACCGATCATTTTTACAAATGATATGATGAGGACTGCACAACAAAATTGAAATTATTTACAGAAATCACCTACCTTTTAAAAGGTTTTGTACACTATAAACTTAGTAAGAGAAATTTGAATATGGTCTACAAACAACAGAAAACTAGCATATTATGTTTTCAAATAAATTGAGCATTGGATAGAGATTTGATAATAAAGATATGTTTTGTTATATCCTAATGAATAGAAAAATTGTAATTCTGACGCTTCGTGACTTAGTATATTATATATTTCCTGTCCTTCAACTAATCAGTCAGTCATATACAACGTAGGACCTGTAACACATATGCACCGGTTTAAGTTGCCATATCGCATAGGGAAAGCGAGGTACCAGAGTAGTATAAGTAATAACAGTATTACTGATAGTAGAAGAGAATACGTATACGACATATGAATCGAGAATAGAATATGGATTCATGTAATAAAACGAAAAATTTTTCAGATAACTGAGAAACGTGAGATCCAAAGGAAGAGAGAATGATTACGTCTACACCACTGCGTACGATTCTTGCCAATGCAATTCCGGGTGTACAACCGTTAGTTACGATAATCATTCGGAAACCAACCAGGTAGTTTGTACACATTCATACATCTCAGTCCAAAAGTTAATAACTTCGTGGACTGATGGCTTGTTTTAGTTTGGGCGCCTCTAATTTTCTTCCAACAAATGCATATATCAGCCATCATCGCCTGTCGAGGTAGGTAATAGTTGGACATACATAATATATGCTTCAGATACCTTGGTTGAAGATTCGCTGTCTTGTTAGCCGATTTGCCATCTTTACCTAGTGCTTGGAGTTTAACCTCAGAATTGCTCACCCGATGATCCCAACATTCATGAGTAATGCTTCAAAGGGGTCTATGATTAAATAATCGTAACCTACGAAGGTTCTGAAGTGATAAAGCAAGAGGAAAGGGACTATTTTGCGGTATACAAACCTTCAAGTTGGAGAGAGAATGTCTCGACTAAGACACAAGTGATGTAAGTTGGCAAAAGACAATCGAGGTTTTTAAATCCATACCGATATTTTATCGGGTCGACCACCGCCCATTAGAGGTAATGTGACTTTCAAGTGGAATGATCAATATGCCCAACTACTTTAACCCTTATTAGTTCAGGCGAAGACACAAATCCGTTTTCAAGCTAAACGTTGTATCTAGAGGGAGAGAGACGCATCCGAAACATGCTTGGTTTGCTGCTCAAAGATTTTAGAAAACCTGGATTATTTCACCTTCCTCAACAAAGATGAATGGGCTCTTTAAACTCACTTCAACAAGACTTAATTGGTTAGTGACATAGTTGATATCTACTAGTACTTTAATATATCTTTGTGCCCACAGAGGTGATAACACTCCAAGTTGGCAAGACGTTTCTGTCGCTATTCAAAAAGTACAGTGGCATTTTTCCTCTGAGTATATTTTATAGTATTGATCGTTAAATTACGCATCAAGACTACTGTTTTTGCTTTAATTGAATTTATTTCAGTTAAAGTAATCCCTAACAGTACTGCTTTTTTCTAGAGAAGTTTATCATCTGTACTTTTCGAGTACAGACACAAAAAACTAAGGGCACTGGTATTTATTTTTCCTCGTTGAGTACATCCTTTAGTATTGTTTGTATCCATAGGTGTTAAGGTCTTTTTCTAACTACTGAAATCGGGGTTTTTGTTGTTGTTATGTACAGTTATATACAAACCTGTTTTTGTTTGTGTTCAGTGTATATCACCTATCAATCCTTAAAAGACAATTTATCTAGAGATCAGTTTTTACTGTGAGACCACAAAACAAATTTGTGGCGCAAGTAAAACATCATTGCTATTTCCCGGTCGATTAGGGGATCGAATGTGATAACAGCAATAAACGATAACATAAGGTGTGCACCGGACTCACACCGGTTGCATATAAACGGTGCTGCAAGCCATTATCACATTGGTTGTGTAAAGAATGTTGTTCTACTAAGTTTCTGCTGATTCTAGAGGCGATCGAGCTGCTAAACATAGCTAAAAAGTTACCCTCAAATAAACAGACAGCAGTAGATGAGTGGAATTCCGCTTTCGAGGAAATAGAGAGTGTTATCATGAGCCCAGCTCTGGATTTGAACAAGACCATAAAGGTGGACCCCCCGTGAGGATCTTAGCCCGGTTAACCGTATCAAGAGACGAGCTGTATAAGTAGAAATAAATGAGCGTTGCCGTAACGGTGAAAGAAACTTCATTCTTAAGGGTTTTAAAATTGTAAAAGTTCGGAGCAAAGCAATCCCCAAACCACTCTGGGTGGTAAGGGAAAGTTCTCCACAGAATTAAAGGTGTGCTACACAAATGCTCTCAGACTACCAAGTAAAATGGAGGAGCTCAAGACAATGATGGACATAGAAAAATCGGATGTTATTGTTGTTTCAGAAACATGGTTAACAACAGAATTGTTTGATGATGAGATTCAATTGACAGTTCTTTTATCCAGTAGGGCTGATAGATTAAACCATAGGGGAGGCGGTGTTATCCTGTACACGAAAAGTACCTTAGCCATACGAGCTGTTGAGACAGTGGCACATGATTCAGGGACATGTAAACTGGTGCGTTGCAGGCAAAAATGTAGACGGCAAGATATTGAATTAGTTGTAGTATATCGCAGTTCATAATGTGTAGTAGATGACTTCCTCCTAAGCAAACTTAAATCCTGGTGTAATAGGGGTAAAAGCCTTATAGTAGGCGACTTTAATGAACCGCATATAAACTGGTTAAACTTAGAAGTACGATCATCAACAACGTCATTCTATTGCAAACTGTTAGAAACCTCAGTTGCACTAGCTTTATTCCAGCACATTAGAGATCTCACTAGATATGACTTACAAAGCTCCACGTCTTTCCTGGATTAAGTCTTTATACACGGTGATGAAGTCGGTCAAATGATTTTCCTCCCACCACTAGGGAGAAGTGACCATTCAGTCATACCATTCAAATTCATGGCTGAGATTGCCTGTCAGACAGTTGCGCCGGCCCATCCTAATATATGGAAGGCAGATATGGAGGCAATCAACTCCACAGCATCGGCTGAAAACTGGGAAATTGACTCAAGGGCATCAGTACAAAAGGCACAGACTCATTTCAGGCGGCTATAAGATCGGGTAACTCAACCATACATACAGTCAGTCAGTCAGTCAGCTACAACGTAGGACCAGGCACATATGTGCATCGGTCCAGGTTGCCATACCTCATTAGCACAGCAAGATGAACACCGGATTCATAAAAGTAGTTAATTCAGAGGTGGTAATATATAGGAGAAGGATTGCAATAAGGATATAGTATAGGAGAAAGAATTAGTTCGTAGAAAGAAAGATATGAAGTGATTTTAATCTCTTAGTTTAAGGGAAGACAATGAGTGTATACACCGACGCCATTGTGATCGATTCTGAGCCATGTCACCAAGGGTCTCCAACCATTGGTTACGAAAGTCACGCTGACCCCAACCAAGTAGTCTGCATCTACCAACATGGCTCAGACTAGAAGTTAGTGACTTCAGGCACTGATGCCACGTTTTGGTTTGGCCGCCCCTAACTTTCTTCCAACCATCCCCTACACCGGCTAGCATTGCATACCCTGGACAGAAAAGGTTTATCTTGCACAACAAACCTTCTTATAGCAAGGGAGTAATGGATAAAAACTCTAGACAATGGAAAGAGACTGGATGTTGTCTGCATAGACTTCGGCAAAGCATTTGACAAGATGCCAACAAATAGACTGTTATTAAAGCTAGAAAGACTTGGTATTGCTGGACTGCTGCTAAAATGCATTAAGGATTTCCTAATAAGTCGTAGACAAAAAGTAAGAATAAATTCCAAGTGCTCCACCTGGAGATCAGTACTTAGTGGAGTACCGCAAGGTTCTGTCCTAGGTTTCTTACATTTCATACTGTATGTAAACGATCCCCCAAGTTTAGTACAGTCTGCAATGTTATTATACGCTGACGATGTAAAAATCTGGCAAGAAATAACGGGAGACGCAGATGCATGCACACTTCAGGCAGACTTAAATATTTCGATTAACTGGTCTAAAGAGTGGCTGATGCCTATTAACGCGGCAAAGTATATCTAAATGCACTTCAGGAATACAAAAGTAAACAGGTACAGCATCCCGACCGTTGTTGCTACCTTGACGTGGTGGTCGGGCTTGCCTATCGTGATGAAGCAACCGAGCTATACTGGCTGGAACAACCGTTCCTCAAGGTCCTACCATGTCAGACAGGTCGGTTGAAGAGCGGTAAGACTAAAAGCAACAAACCCAAGGTCCGAAGGCGAAGTCGTACTGCTGACTGTACAGAGGTGTGACAGCAGTAAGGTGTTTCCTTCAGACAACCAGCATGACAGCGATGCTGCCTTCCCACAAGGAGGGGTGGGGTTAGAAAAGGTCGACCCTAAAAATGCACACCTCACCTTACCCACGGATTTCCGTCTCCGGCGGTAAGGCCCTTTGAAGAACGGAGCTAACACGTCAAAACCTTCCACGAAAAGGCCGTGCGCGACCGGCCTCAAGCAGTTGTCCCTTGGGCACTGCGGTCACGCTCTCAGGTCACTGAGACCACCTCTAATCCAATTTCCTTTTCAGGTACCTCCAGAAGAACCCTTCCACGGTGTGGGCAACCGGGAAGTGATAACCGCCCTCATACCTCTAACAGCACTCAAGACCACTGTATTCATAATCAACCTTCCTCTTCAATTCCTATTATTCCTCCTACATCGACTTTCAACCCTAAACTTCCTCCTTTGGCTTCCTCCTCAAGTGTCACCATAGCCAACGATTCTAGTGCTCAAAACTCTGTCCCAGGTCTACTGAAACCTCGCTCCAAACTACACATTGGAGCCTTCAACGTACGCACCCTATGTCAAATCGGTCAGCAGGCTTCCTTGGCTAAAACCCTAGAGTCTCTTTCCATTGATGTATGCTGTGTCTCCGAAACACGCATACAGGATCCCAGTGTGGTCATTCACTTGACCTCACCTCGGCAGAACGGAGAGCCAACGAGATACACCCTTCGTGTATCTGGTGACCCGATGGCCAGTTCTCGTGGACTGGCAGGTGTAGGCATAGCACTAAGCATGAGGGCCGAACAAGCACTGCTAGAGTGGATCCCCGTCAACAGTCGTCTATGTGCTGTTCGGCTGAACGGCTACGTAAGAACTCGGAAGGATAGGGACACACGTCGTTGCCTTTTTGTCGTTTCTGCCTACGCTCCCACTGACTGCAGCTCAGATGAAGTGAAAGATGAATTTTACAGAAAGCTTCCGAACTTCTTCAGAAAGCTAAACGCTCAGACATAGTACTCGTAGCAGGTGATTTTAATGCTCAGATAGGTAGCTTAAACCAAACAGAAAGGCATTTAGGTGGATATTTTAGTATTCCGACACAGCGAACAGATAATGGTGATCGTCTGCTGCAGCTATGCTCAGACAATCGTTTATTTTTAGCAAACACAAATTTTAAGCATAAGGAGAGACATCGTCTAACATGGCGACCCCCTACACCAAACCAACGATGGACTCAAATAGACCATATTGCCATCAGTCATCGTTGGAGAGGGTCGGTAGAAGATTGTCGCTCATTCTGGAGTACCTGCTTGGACTCCGACCATGCCCTAATACGGGCACGCATCTGCTTGCGCCTCACTGGACGCAAAAAAGCCACATTAAAAAGACCCGTTAGAACTGAGTTGAGTAACGAGAAAACCAAAAGTAGGTTCCAGGAACAACTGAGGTCACACTTAGGTAGTTGTGAAGACGAGGCTGACCCAGATGTTGCTTGGAAGGGCATACAATCAGCTGTGGAAACAGCAGTGACATCTATTAGTGACTTAAACCACAGAGTTACAAGGAACCAGTGGATTTCTTCAAGGTCTGTCACACTGATGGATTCTCGCAAACTCGTCCCATCAGGTTCTGAACATGATGAAGAGCGAAAACAAATCAGATCTAGGTTAAGAAAAAGTCTAAGGAACGACCGTGAGCAGTGGTGGGTAACGAAAGCAAAAGAGATGGAAAAGGCGGCGACTATAGGGAACACAAGACAGCTTTACAGACTAATAAAAGAAACTGGAATTAATAAGTCAAGTGTAAGTGAGATTATTTCGGAAAAAGATAATACTCTCATCTGCTCCCAGTCCAGACGTTTAGAACGATGGGCGGAACATTTTAGAGAACAGTTCAGCTGGCCTTCAGCTACTCTACAACTACCCTCCATTCCCAGACAATGTGAATGGAACATTGAAGTAGGTCCCCCAACTCTTGCTGAAGTTCAAAAGGCTATAGTTAATCTGAAACGAGGAAGGGCAGCTGGTCCAGATGGATTGGCTCCAGAGGTCTTTAAGGATGGTGGTCCAATTTTAGCGATTAGGTTGACTAATATTTTAGCTAAGATCTGGGAATTAGACGTTATCCCATCTGACTGGTCGCAATCACTTATCGTCCCAATATATAAGAAAGGGTCAAAATCATCCTGTGACAACCACAGAGGGATTAGTTTAACAAACATAGTATCTAAAATACTGGCCTCGATAATTATCAGACGCCTAACTAAGACTCGTGAACTACAAACACGAGAGAACCAAGCTGGCTTTAGACCTGGTCGTGGCTGCATCGACCACATATTCACCATTCGTCAGGTTCTAGAACACAGGCATACCTATCGGCGTCCGACGATGGTGGTCTTTCTTGACTTAAAAGCAGCATTTGACTCTGTAGACCGCGAGACTCTGTGGCAGTGTCTGTCATTGAAAGGCGTACCTCAGAAGTACATAAACCTTGTGAAGGCTCTTTACTCGAACACTACTAGTCGAGTCAGGGCTTATGGCGAACTGTCATCTACTTTTGCAACCTCAAGTGGTGTCCGTCAAGGCTGTCCACTTTCTCCATTTTTGTTTAACTTCATCATAGACCTATTGATGGAAATAACACTCTCGTCGACTGAATTCTCGGGTATTGATCTCCTTCCAGGAGGTCCACTTATCGACTTAGAATACGCAGATGGCATCTGCTGGGATCACCGGGTAAGTAATAGTGAGGTTAGACGCAGGGTATTAGGGAATGATGGTAAATCAGTTGATGAGGTTATGAATCTTCATCGACTGAGATGGTTGGGCCACGTATTACGTATGCCTGAACACCGATTACCGCGACGTGCAATGCTAACCGGTGTAGGGATGGTTGGAAGAAAGTTAGGGGCGGCCAAACCAAAACGTGGCATCAGTGCTTGAAGTCACTAACTTCTAGTCTGAGCCATGTTGGTAGATGCAGACTACTTGGTTGGGTCCGCGTGACTTTCGTAACAATGGTTGGAGACTCTTGGTGACATGGCTCAGAATCGATCACAATGGCGTCGGTGTATACACTCCCTGTCTTCCCTTAAACTAAGAGATTAAAATCACTTCATATCTTTCTTTCTACGAACTAATTCTTCCTTCCTATACTATATCCTTATTGCAACCTTTGACCTAACCACTCCTATGAATCCGGTGTTCATCTTGTTGTGCTAATGAGGTATGGCAACCTGGACCGATGCACATATGTGCCTGGTCCTACGTTGTAGCTGACTGACTGACTGAGGTACAGCATAGGGGAAGTGTCTGTACCCGTGATCCGGTCTTACAAGGATCTTGGGGTGACAATGAGTCATGATATCAAGACTACGGCCCATTGCCCGGAGGTCGCAGCTAAGGGGTTTAGAACCCCATGAGCTTTAAGACGGACATTCACGCGTTTACATGCTACCATGTTCACTACAGTATACAGAACCTTAGTGAGAACTAATCTTGAGAACTGAATTCAGGCTGCAAGCCCCTGCTTAAAATGTGACTCGGATATCCTGGAAAACGTACAGAGGGCAGCTACCCGTGCAATTCCAGAACTCTGGGGTCTACCATACAAAGAGCTACTTGAAAAGCTAGACCTCTTTACTCCGTCCTATGACAGATCAGATCACAGGTGATCTGATTTTGATGTACGGAATACTAAGAAATGATTCAACGAGTTGTTTCGAATTTTATATCCCACCTATGTAAGACCACAATTATAGTACTGTATCCAAGCAGCTAACCTATATCTGATAAGGGATACTAACTCACTTGAGCGTGTTAAGCGTGTGGGAACAAAATTAGTGAAGGGTCTTTCTAAACTCCCTTACGATGTGCGCTTAAAACACCTAAACCTTTTCAACTTGTTGTATCGTAGGAAGCGAAGTGATCTTATACTAGCATTTCGTATCTTTAATTATGATTTGGGTGTTAATATGTCTTATCTTTTTGCTCCCTCCAGCACTAATAACCTCCGAATTCATAGAAAAAAGGTTCACAAACCGCGATATAATAAACTTAAAGCGGGGTTCCGTTTTTCCCATCGAGTAGTCAGTGACTGGAACGCCTTACCCGAACAAGTGGTATCAGCCCCATCAGCGAATATTTTCAAGGAGAAACTGGACCTTCACTGGACGGCAATCTGTCAAGATTAACACAGATTCACCAACCTACTGTACTTATTACTGAAGTCTGATACTATGTTCCAGTAAAGGCTTACGGCAAAGTCAGTTGTATAAATAAAGTCTATCGATGATAAAGAAAGGCTCTAGTATCGATCAGTTTTACTCAAAACAGAATATGACCAGTAGGATTTAAATGTTCATAAACATTATTTGTAGATTAAAAACCACGTTTAATAACTTACTCGCCAGAATGAGTCCAAAGTACATGTTTGCGAGCCCAAAGCAGAATGTACAATGCACGTACCAACCTTCGCGAGCAAAGGAGATGCCATCGCGGATCACTTAATAGTTTATAGATTGCTACCAATCAATAGCTCATATTGAAAACAAAGATATGAAATTGACCGCGGTTGTCCTCCTCAAGGTCAAGTTAACTACCAATCAAATTTTGCCTCAGCCTCGTTTCAATTGGTACATTTCAACATCAGGTAATCAACCAATAAGTTTAGTTGAAAGACCCTACAAGCTTTCAGGAATGGTTTGTTTTACAAATACACAGTTTTTTGGAAGTAAAAGTGAAAATACCTTGAATGAACACAATCGGATCCTTATCAGGCTTTAATATACAAGAATATCTATACCCATATATGAAATTGTTAAACCAGTAAAAACAGCTTACGAGTCAGCCAGTTTCCCAATCAACCAACGAAGGGAAATAAAGGGTACGAAAGCGTAAATAAAGTGGAAATATCGCTTTCTTGCCTTCACGTTGGTTATTTAGGGAAATATCAATTTTTCACCTTACGTCGTGTGTTTGGGGGATATTTGTCGACACTTATACGCAACGTACGGTGTTTGAATATTCTATATCCCGTACATATGTTTTCATAACCGTCGACGAAATAGCGCATCCTTTAATAAAAAAAAACAAAACTGTTGTCATAAACACAAGTAACAAAATAGGGACACAGGGATTTGGCTGAGACGCATATACACTGACTTTGTTTTTTTAGCTAGTGTTCCAACACACTTCATAGCCATCACAAATAACTAACGTGATGCGTATATTTAAGCGAAAAGTAGACAATTCAGCGACATTTAAGAGACAGCGACAAAAAGGGGAAAATCCGCATTATTTCCCCCGGACAGGCGAAAAAGCAGACATTTTGGCGCGTTTCCCCTTAATTTTCCAACGCATTTTCCCCTTTATTTGCCCTTTGTTGGTTGATTGGGTTGGCGTACAATCATGCAATCGAACCAACATCTTGTAAACACCTCCCTAAGTGGTTAGAACAGGGTATCATCAAAACAGTACACAACTCTGTTCAATTACACTTGATCGATAGCGGTCGTGCATAAAATAGAAATAGGTCATTTTTAGGTCAGATTACTATTAGTTTTCGATCTTGGCTCTTACATATATCAGAAGTTACTAGGATTAGAGCTGACAATCTAAGTCTTTGTATTCATCTGGAATTTACAACACCCTTATTTCGTCTTTTACCGAACAACCCTTAATAAAAGTTTTTATCTATTAGTATTTCCCTACTCTTTGTTCGTTTATATTTCTTCACCCCTATTTTTTCTAATATACGTTTCACTGACCAATAATCTGAACACTTATTATGTAATCTAATGATTTTTGATGAATACTATGTCATTGTCTATATTTTTAAGTCATTGACCTACCTCCTATTATTAAATATTAATTTAAACCCTTGTAATTCTTATTGCAACTGGTCCATCTATCATCAATTTTTACTATTTACTAATGTCTTTTTTCAATATACTTCATCTCAGTGTTATCATTGATTCATAAACTGCCTTGGTTGATTTAATGATTTCTTATATGTATATAAATCTCGTTGTATATTACGTCAAAGCCTGATAAGAATCTAATTGAAAACAATATTGCTCTCAGTCCCAATATGAGAATTTTTAATATTTTAAATATTATATAATAGACTAATATAATATTACTGAATAGAATAGATATTTACTATTCGAATGGTATGAAACAGTAACTTTGTGACTAGATTCACTTGGTATTGTTTTACTTGAATCTTCCCATTGATGTTTTAGGACTGAAATTGATTAGTCTCTTATTGGTATATGTACATACTGTGCGTATGCCTCGATATTTAATTTAAAGCATTATAAGCAAATTGAATAGTGGCTAGCAGTGGAATCCAGACACTCTTCCTATGGGACTCGTCAGCTGGATGTACCTGCATCTCAGAATTGACGTTCAGTCTGGGAGTCGAACCCAGTACCATTCGCTTCAAACGCCATCGCCTTTTCCACTTTGCTACTGATTCCTGATAGTCACTTGCTTGTCCAATGGGGTGAAGTTTAATTCGCTTGGTATTGTTTTACTTGAATCTTCGCATTGATGTTTTAGAACTGAAATTGATCAGTCTCTTATTGGCATATCAACTCTGAGATGCAGGTACATCCGGCTGACGAGTCCCAAACAGGACGAAACGCGCGTCTTGGATTCCACTGCTAGCTACTATCCATCTTTGCTTTGTGACTAGAGTTTATTTTTCATATCTGCGATTTAGAAAAGTCACGGAAAACAGCAAATTTCATAAAACCAATAAAGTAATATATTTCATTGCTTTAGTAGATTCATTACAACACTACACAAGTTAGTTAATTAGTTATTAGTACTAAATTTACCAATTTCTATCACTTTACTACAGTACAAAGTGTTTAACATGAACTAAACATAAGGTAAATAGAATAATAGAAATATAAACTGATCGTTAAAATTCAACACTGGATTCAATCTAATATAATAAGTTCAAATGAAATGAAAGAAAAAAATGAACTAAATAGATATTAAGTTTACAAAGAATAAAATGAACACTGAAAAATGAAGGCATGAAATCCTTCTGTCTCTATCTCTAATCAATAATGATCTACTACTGGTTCATAAGACCTTATTATTTGCTTCTATCTTTTTTTTCTATTATATTCTACAAGTGATTACTATTGCAGATTATTGTTCAGTTTGTTATTTTTTTAGAGTCACCGTGTTCTTTTTTCTTTTGTGAATTTCTACTCTTATTTGTTTGTTTCTTTGAATTATTTACCAAATCTATATGTTTTGATTTCACTGGTAATTGTTCAACTATGAATGGATCAAATAATTCTGTTTGTGTTTTACCATTTAATACTGTTTTATTATATTTACTCTTAATACTGCTTGCTTTGTTAAAACTATTTGTTACTAATTGGATAGATGAATTTTTAGGGGATATAGATTTATCCAGTGTATCTGTAATGATTGATTTGATAGAAGTATGATCATTTAATTCGGTGGAAAATGTTTTTCGATTATTTTGTAGATTATTTTGATGATATAATTGTGATGTATGTTGTTGAAGTTGTGTTTGTTTTTTTTCATAATTGTTTGTCACTGGTTTATCAATGATCAGTGAATTTTTGGTGCTAATTATTTTCTCTGAATTAAAATGATCTTGTTGATTTGATAATGTTTGTTGTATACTTGATGAATTTATGGATGTATCAAAAGGCATAGAATTTGATTGAGTCGATAATGATGACAATGATGATGATAATGTACTTAATGTAAATGATCTTGATTTACTATTGGTTATTTTAAATGATACTTGTAAAATTCTATTATCTAATACAAATCCATTTAATGAATGAATAGCTAATACAGCTTCTTCATAATTACTCATTGTAACAAAAGCAAAACCTTTACATTTATTATTAGTTGTATCATATACAATTTTAATAGATTGTACAGCACCGAATGGACCAAATAGTTGCCATAAATTAGATTCTTCTACTTCTGGAGCTAAATTATACACAAATATACACCAACCATTAGATGTTAAGCCACCAGTACTTGCTACAATTGTCGGTGCTAAAATTGAATTGCTCATAGCGATTGTAGAAAGTAGATCTGTTTCAGTGGAACTAGAATATTTTAATCGATTTGATATTGCAGCTATTCGTTGTTGTAGTGGATTTAATAATCCTGCGGCGATAACTGCTGAAGTAGCATTTCGTGATAATGGTGATTGCATAGCAGTAGACGTTGTAATAGCTTGTAATTGAGCTGCTTGTTTTAATAATACAAGACTAAGATTATCAAATTTTATTGAACTTGGTGAATTGGCAAATTTCACGGTAATTGGTCTATTTAGCATATCGTTTGAATATTCAGATGGTAGTTGATGACCATTTAATCGTTGTATAGCTAATTCAGCTTCATAACGATGATCAAAACGTATAAAAGCTACACCGCGTGATATACCTGTCTTATTATCATATAATATACGTGCTGTTATAATACGACCATATTGACTAAATAAATGTTCTAATTCCTTTTGTGTCATTGTTTTAGGTAAACCACAAATATATAAATTTGCACCTTTAATTGATTCACAATTTGGTCTAGCTAATGATACCTTAATTGTTTTATTTTGTAATGATAAACCATTCAATGTATTTATTGCTTGTTGTGCTTCATTTGATTGTGAATATTTTACAAATGCATAACCAAGACTTTCACCACTCGTTTTATCACGTATTAATTTACAACTTTCAACTTTACCACATGTAGAAAATAATACTTTGACTTCTTCTTGTGACATATATGGTGGTAAGTAATTGATTATTAAATTGGTTTCATCAATGTAATTATCATTATTATTATCATTACTATTATTCACTGTTATGTTTATATCATATGAATTATTTGTTAAATGCTCATAATTGTTGTTATCATTATGACTATTAGCATTCTTTTTAGTAGCTGTTAGACAACGAGTTTTTGGATTGTTGCTAATTGAAGTTGGTGAATGTAAATGATGGTTTAAATCATTTCCATTTACCTTATGATCGTGTACTGTAGAGTTATTATTATTATTATTATTATTATTATTATTATTATTATTATTATTATTAGTAGTAGTAGTAGTAGTAGTAGTAGTAGTAGTAGTAGTAGTAGTAGTAGTAGTAGTAGTAGTAGTAGTAGTAGTAGTAGTAGTAGTAGTGGTAGTAGTAGTAGTAATAGTAGTAATAACCGGTCTTTTCTTAGCAAATTTACATGAACATTGACTTAACAAATAAGGAGAATCAGATGGACATAATGAAGAGACAAGAGTTCTATGATCATGATGTATTTGTTTCTGTCGTTGATGTTGATTTGACTCAAGACTATTTGATTGGTTGACACTAAATGATGATGATGAGATCGGTGATGTATTGATTGATACTGCTATTGTTGTTGTTGAACAAGATACTTGTGATTTCATATTAGTTTTGAAAAAATTGTCAAGATTTTGTTGTTTAAGTGAATTGTTACCATTACAACTTGAATTTATTTTATGAATGTCAGAAGTAACAATATCATCAATGTATCCACCGGCATTTCTGTGATAAATACTAGCATCATTTGAATAATTACAACTATAAATGTCATGTGCATTATCATTATCCGATGATGGTTGACTATATGTTGTTGAAATTTCATTGTTTATTTTTAAATCTGTTAATGTTCCTGATTTTGTTGATGCTACTGGTGAGGCTGTGGTAATGATTAAATTATTTTCTGGATAACCTGGAGAAAAGAGATTATTTTTAAAATAATATTTAACATATAAGTAATTACTCCATGAATCAAATCACGACTGATAGAGGAGCACTGAAAGAGGTGGAAACTTTTACTTACTTAGTGAGCATCATTGAAAAACAAGGAGGGCCTGGTGCAGATTTAAACACAGGGATTGACATAGTAATGCCAGCATTCCCTACAACTGAAGAATATTTGGGACTCAAAACAACTGTCAGTCAACATCAAAGTCAGAATTTCCAATACGAATGTCGGAACAGTCCTACTGTACACAGATAAAACATAAAGAACTACTACAACCAACAGCAAAATGGTACATGTATTTATAAATGACTGTCTAAGTAAGACACTTAATATCTACTGGCTGAATATCATTAGCAACAACTTACTATGGGAGAGAACAAACAAGCTTCCATTCGAAGAGGGAACTATGAAAAGATGTGGATAGGGCACATATTCCGCCAAGTATGCAGTCATTCAGTAACAACGTAGAACTTCGTACCTACCTACATCAGTTCGAGTTGCCATACCACACTAGCACACAGATGCAGTTGTCGATCCAAATCCCGTAGTGATAGAGGCGGTAAGAGTATAAGCAGTAATCGGAAAGATTAGGGTTTGGAGATGTTATTTAAAGAGTATAATCCAGTGAAATAAATTTGGGAAGAGAAAAAAAGAGACAAGGAGGAATCAGGAGATCAGAATTTGTAAGAACACAAAGAGTGGATGCACCTACCCCATTGCAAACGATTTTGAGCCATGTCATTCAGGGTCTCTAACCATCGGTTGCTATCATCTCGCGGTCCCCAACCAGGTAGTCTACACCTACCGACATGACTCAGTCCACTTGTTAGTGACTTCATGGACTTGTCTCATGTTTTGGTCTGGCCACCCCTAGCTTTCTTCCAATCTACTCTTATACCATTGAACATCGCACATCGAGGCAGTCGGTAATTGGCATACGTAACACGTGTCCCAGCCATCTCAACTGGTGAAGTTTCACTACTTCATCAATTGATTTGCCATCCTTACCTAGTACCCATTTCCTAACAACTGTGTTACTTACTCGATGGTCCCAGGATATACGACCAATGTTTCGAAGACACCTATGATCAAATACTAGTACCTACGAATATCCTATACTCTTACCGGCCATGTTTCACTGCCAAGTATTGGAGGCAGATATCCAAAAAATGAATAACACTTAGAAAGAGCTGAAGTAGAAAGCCTATGACAGAGTTGGTTGAATAATTCTGGTCCGTCGCCTATGTTCCACAAGGAGTAACAAGGGTAATTGAGTACATAATTACAGGTACAACACTGCCTACCTCTAAACACTGATAAAACATTGGGATTCACATTACTCATACAGGATATTCCATTCGGTTTGTCTAATACTGTAGATATTTCTTGTTCTTTTATTACGAAATGTTTTTCCTTTCCAATATGTTTACAAATCATTGAATTACTATTCATCGTATCAGTAGTTTGTAATAATTGTTTATTCGATCTATTTGAACATATAGGAATATGATCATCATCACTGTATGTGCTTTCATCAGAATGCAATTGTACCGTTGATGTTAAATAACAACTACTTGTATCCGTTATAGATTTATCACAGTTTGTATTAGAAATTACTTTTCCAGTTAGATTCTTTGTTAATTTGTTTTGAATATTGTTATCAATATGAGAGATAGAAGATTTTGAATGTTTGAATGACTTATTATCTTTAATATTATTATCAATAGAAAGTTTATTACTAGCTGTTTCATTGGTATTATCATTATTATTCATAGTAATATCTTCATCATTTAATGTTAGAACACAAATAGAATCATGTATTGATTTTTCATGTATACAATCTCCATCACCTATCTCATCATTAAATACCCCTTGGTTACGATTATTTACTGATGTATTAGCCGGTATTACTTCACCTGACATTATAATTACAATGTATAAGAATATCAATGAAAAGAATCAGGATGACCGTAATCATCAATTGAAATGTGAATAAAATTGATTGATTTTATTAGTTCGAAATCGATTTATAAAATTTAAATTAACCTTCAACTATATTGATACATGCATAGTTTACCAAAAATAATAGAGCATAGTAGAATTCATATTATTGATCGATATAATATACAGATGAAATGGAATGTTTATGAGATGAAGAGAAGAATAGACAAAAAAGAAGTGATAAGTAATGAAAGCTATTCTCTGGGATATTGTTTCACGTAATTCGTAATCTGTAAATTACTCTGACACTTAGTTATGTATCAGAAGGGGGTTAGTGGAGATTTTTAGTAATTTCAATGGTTGAAGTTATGAGTCAGTTGAAGCTAGACCACCATGGAAAACCTGGAAGGCCAACTTGTCCTATTGTGGGACTCCTCAGAAGTGTGCATCCATGATTCCGACTCGCAAGATTCGAACAAAGGATACTGGTCTCGAGAGCGAGCGCTTAACCACTAGACCATTGAGACGGCCGGCATCCAACGGTGTTAATATCTAACTTCAACTAATCCACGAAATTGAGCGACACATTCACCATTGTCATCAGTGAGTTACTGTCTCACAACTGACCCGGTTGAACTCGACTGACCTGATTTGTTGAATGAGTTGTAGGCTATTGATTAATCTATAAATTACTGTTATATTTTTATTCTATTCTAAAATTATTGTCATTTAAATGTGGTTCTTGTGTTTCATTTACGATACTCTAATACTTTAGTTTGGTATAATTGTTTGTTTTTTTACATTCTATTTGTTTCTTGATCCTTTTTTCGTATATTCATTTGTGTATATTTGTGAGTTACTTGAATTGGATCGAGATAGAATATAGAGTTTTCTTCATTTTTCATCGTTTCTTTTCGTTTTCTAACCATCTAGATTATTATTATTTAGCGATAGCACTGTTCTTTTCTTTCTACGCCTACTGCTGCTCAGTCACAAAATCGAACTTATGCCTCAAAGTCTTAAGGTCATTTTCTGTCAAAATCTGATAGACTCAGAATAATCCAAAGGTTAGAAGCAGTACTTATTCGGATTAAGAAAAAACCAAAATTATTTGTATCAGAGAAATAAGTTCAAACTTTTCTCCTGTTTTTACAAACCTTAATCACAAAAATCAATAGTCTTTTTATTTATAAAATTAGTTAATTTGGTTAATGCATATACATCCTTTTCTTTTGCATTTTCATAACTTACATTTATCTTAAATAGAGAAATAACGAAGATTGGTGCAGAATAATATGAATTCGTTCTATTTCGTTAAGTTGTAAGCAGCTGATGAGAACTTAACGAAATAAAATGAGTCCATTTAGTATTCTGCACCAATCTTCGTTCTTGCTCTGTTTAAGATAATAAAGGAACTATGTGTATGAAACTTACATTTATGTTATTTAAACACTGTTGTCATTAAGATCAAGAATCGATCTAAATTAAACAACTATTTAAAAACAAGAAACACTAGATATCTGTTCCTTCCTAGTATGGGCTCCTCAAAAATTCACATACATGACCTCAGTGGGAATCAGACTTAGAACCATTGGATCAAGAGATGAACATTTAATCTTTAAACCACTGAGTTGACATTCAATATTACAATAATGTGAATTAATTGTAGTTAGACATAAAACCCAAAAAGTATTTTTGTCTGTGAGAACGTATACATCAAAATTTTATTCTTGAAGAAGAATACTGCCTCATTCATAAGGTGGAAAAAAACTCGTATTAGGTTTCACAATAGTTTATATAATCCTAATATGTCGAATAAAACATCATTTAACTTAGATCCAGTAAATTAATACATTTTGCTGTCAGTAAGGAACTTAGAAAATGATCCAAACATAGATTGCTCAAAGTTGACATGCTTCATATCATTACACACACATATATAATAAATTAACGAGATGAAAATCAAAAGAGTTAAGTAGTAAATGCTCCTTTTCTTAGTAACATAATGTTCAGTTACTTAATATTAATTAACATAGGGTCTGATAAAAATTCGTGTAACTCAAAGTTGCCATATCACATCAGCATGACGAGATAAAATGAACAAGATCAATATCAAGATAGTCAAAATAATAATAGCCAAAAAGTAATGATAAATACTAAACATTGAAGAGATGAATATTTAGAGATAAAAAGTACGAAATTATTCTGAAGATAAGAAATGAATACATTCGAGCTACCGTGATCTATTCTAAGTCTCATTCTATGCTTAACCTCGACATTATTCACTAGATCGTTTCACTATACATGAGTAATACTTCAAAGACATCGATAGTTATATACTTGAAACCTACATATGTCTTCTACTCTCATAATGTCCATAAAGGGTTTGGAAAAGAAATATTTCTTAAGCTTTAAGTGGTTTAATGCAAAATAATTAAAATCGACTCAGACCTAAGTTTAATAAAATTTTATTTATCAAGTACTAGTTTTCTGTTTTGTGTTGAGCTGTACTATGTGTATAAAGGTTATTGATAATACGAGACAATTAAAGCCGAAATAAGTGGGCCAAAGTTCGAACCTATGACTTAAACAATTGTGATTATAGATGTTCATTAGCAGGTAGAATGGTAATGATAATATCGAAGAAACTTATGCTCTTTCAATCTCTAATCTATATCACCAAGCATCATAGTTTGAATTTTTTATATATTATTTAGGTACTTCTGATACCTTCAGTAAAAGTTATATCAACTGATCAATTAATAAATAGTAACTAATATTATGTACTATTTCTTTTAATGCTAACCACGTATAAAAGTTTTATTAGATTGTAACTATTCTATAAAGTAAACGTTTACAAACTATTACAAGAAGTACTATTGTGGTGTGGGTTACTTATATTCACATAAGTAGTACATAACAGAAAATCGATAAGGGAGGAACGGATACGGAACGCATTTTGTATGAAAATACATGGACAATGAAATCTGAGACAGTGGATTGATATTTGCAAAAGAACAGTCAAGTTTGAGACGATTGATTGATATTTTGCAAATTAACTATTTACTATATGGTTCTCAGATTTTAGTGAAATGTTCTGTAATTTCTTGTCCAATACATTCCATTGTCTCCACTCGTCTTCCTGTTCACTGCACTATTTTGAACCCTTCTTTAATGTCAGACAACCTAAATATGAAGATTTCAAATATTATTTCGTGACTACAAACGATTTATTCATCATTACTAGAAAAGTGTACATATACTACTAATCTAATCACATATTTGAAAATAAGTAACAAATAAAACGTTTATTCAAGAGTAAATACTCGATTAAAAATATGGATTCGTACACGAAGCTATAAGTTCAGTAACTATAGTTTGATATTGAATATAGTGAGTAATTTCATATACATAATTCCTTTTATTATCTTAAAGAGAACAACAAAAAAGATTGGTGAATAATAATAAATGGATTCATTTTATTTCGTTAGGTTCTCATCAGCTGCTTACAACCTAATATATTTAAAATTCAACATTATTACAGATATTGACATACTTATACATAAGAGAGTGATTCAAGATGAAAATATGTATCATGATGTAGCGAAGATTTCAGTCGAGTTCATTCATTATTTCAACTCCTTCCGAAGTTTTAATTACATCATTGTCGTTTTTCTTCAATTCATATCTTTCTTTATTACCATTAATCTATTTTCAGTTGCTTCATTATACAATCATCTAATGTTTGTTAACTTCATGAGTTCTGTTATAACTCTGGGTTTTCCACGTTAATTTACCTTAGACAAAAAATTTCTTCCAATGTCTATTCTGTAGGACTTCAACACAACTCAAATCAAGAACACGTGATTAGCCTGACTAGATCCTAGATATATTTTCATACCAAAAACCGACAACAAGCCGACACAATCCAACAACCATCAACAGTCAATTTTAATAAGGATAGGGGAATATATAAATCATCTAACATTTGTCAGACTATCAACAAGTCTGACAAGCAAACAACCAATCATTATTATTTTCGCTCACACATCAAGTTCTAATCACTATCTCAATGTTCTGGAACTTTCCCTACCAAACTTTATTTATTCAAAACAAAATTTTATGACCTTATTAACTCTATTGAAATCTTCGCTACATCATGATACATATTTTCATCTTGAATCACTCTCTTATGTATAAGTATGCCGATATCTGTAATAACGTTGATTTTCAAATATTTTAGGTTGTAAGCAGCTGATGAGAACCTAACGAAATAAAATGAATCTATTTATTATTGTTCACTAATCTTTGTTCTTGCTCTCTGTATGTGAGTAGTTGAAAACTCACATTGATTGATCACTGGGTGGTGATCAATGTCATATGTGTACAGTCCTTCGCAGTGCAGATCGAATGCTATCGACCAAGTTACAATGTGGCCACTAGTCTAGGTGACTCGACATTGCGTGCACTATGTTGAGATAAGATGGTGGTTGGAGGTAGTCAAGAGAAAATCCTGGACTAGTTATTTATTAGTTATGATTAACAAAAGAAGCAATGGTTACATTCATTTAAAATCAAGTAATACAAACATTTATTCAACAACAACAAAAGACTATTTGATTAATTTATCAATCAGAAGTACTAAAACTACCCACCTATGTCGATTAAAAGGAATAATGATATCATGAGAATCATTAGTCATAGATGTGAAAATTTAATTTTCAAAATGAAATTTGATTTATGACGATAAAACTTGGAAGCACTGTACGACCATTTCATCCTTGTGTGAGAAATCCTCAGTGTGGCGTGATTGTGGATGCGCACTGTTGAGGAGTCCATACTAGAACGAAACGGCCATCCAGTGCTTTCAAGTTTTACAAGGTGGTCTAGCTTCAATGGACTCATGATTTCAATTATTACGTTACAATAAATTCCAAAAAACCCTTTCTGATTATGATGGTAAATGTTGTAAAGACTTTCATGGTTCTAAAAAGGTGTTTATTTCACATTATTCAGAAGCTTTTTTTCTGGTGTACTAATATATACAGAAAACTGTGTATATGAATTCTGTTTAGGGGATATGGAAAGATTACATCAACTCAACGTCTTGAATGTTGCATAGTTTTTCAAAGCTTGATTTATGTCGAACACCCATTAAGAAATGTATTGATTATTATCAGTGTAGGGTTGTGGAGATTGTTGAGTTTCAATTGATATCATGAATGGGTGAATGTTAGACCACCATTGGAAACCTGGGAGCACTGGACGGCCGTTTCGTCCTAATGCAAGAGTACTCAGCAGTGCGCATCCACGACTCCGCACGCGGTACTCAAACCCAGGGACCTCGGTCTAGCAGGCGAACGCCCAACCTCTAGACCACAGAGCCGGCATATGACGGTGTTAATGTCTAACTTCAAAAAATTCACGATATCACACCACCGTCTACCACTGATTACTGAAAATTAAAAAAAAAGTACATATTCACATTTTTAGGAAACCAGTTATCAACGAAATTAGTGTGTTTACAGTTAGGAAAAAAGAAGACAAGCTAAATATCATCAATAAACTAAGCTGTCACAACTGTGAAAATCTCCAAACTAAGAAAATGGTCGACCTCTTCACCTACACCTGAATGTAAATCACTTGTCAAGCTTCACAACAGATTGTCAATCATAATTCAGATAACTGGATATCAATTTGATTAGAAAAACATTAACATATGGGAAATAAGTAACTTAGGTCATTCAACAACTAACAGATATATAAATATAGACTCAGTCTATTAGGAAGAGAAGTAAAGTGATAGACGGTTACAATGTCAGATAGCTGGTCAAGAAAATGTACATACAAACAATTATAACATAATCACTGGGGTGAAATAATTGCACTCCATATGTACAGGACAAATTATCTGTGAGCGAGTTCTCATCAAATTCAAGTAGTCAAACTCGATAAACACATGTTAAAATAGGAATAGGGTGAAATTATGAACTCTCTTCTTCACATAACACTCATTAGGTCACATGAAACGAAATCTTCAAGGATTTAAGTATTTGCGACGGGCGTACAACAGTGAAGAAGCTCATACAAAGCTTGGACAATCCTAATTTATTTTATTTATTATTTGAACACATTAATATTTGTACAAGGGGGCACCAGATATATATGCGCCACAATCCTAAAGGACAACATTGTTCTCTTAATTAGCTTGAGAAATGTTCCATAACTTTCAGTCAGGGACAAAGGCAGTTTAATATCAAGATTTATGACACGAAAATCTTAACAATTGTAATTTGACTAGTTTTCATAAAACATTATACATTAACTTTCACGACGATATTCTACTTATAATTTAGGTTATGTCAATAAACTTCACAAGAAGATAAAATCAATTGGAAACGAATCGTATTGCTTCTATCACTATAGGCTCTAGTTTCTTGTTTGTTTAGACACATAACTTTTACTGAATGGCGGAGATTGAAAATATATGAGGTAGAAAAACAAATTTGTAGAAACAATCAAAACTACTGGTTATTAGTAAGTAGTGCGAAGTACTATAAGAAAGTAATATGAACGAATTGGAATTGTTTCAACCTTATCAACCGATATCAGTACTAAGAATTCATATAAAGAAACGGAAAATCACAAAGAAAATATGAAGGTTTATTAAGTTCGTATACATTTTCTGTTGCTAAATATTCTACTCTATCCATAAGCTCTACATGATTTCAGACTATCACAAAATTTTAAAAGTTAGGACGAATCGAACTGTGATAAATGTATTCAATAAAACTTGCATATAAACTTTTATCCCCTTAGTTCAAAGCTGTAGAGAAGATAGTAAAGATATATGATGAAAGAACAACTCTGTTCAAGACTAAGAACACCATGAAGAAAAGAAAATGAATATCTTTGTGTATATTTCATTCCTTTAGATATATAAATTTTCCACAAACTATGCAACTAATTCAAAGCACTTTTATGTAAACGTTAACCAAGTTTTTTAACGTAGAAGCAAATGCATAAAAAACACAGGATGTATTTGAAGGCATTCATCATCAAAAAGCATTTCTACAACCTTAGTGAAAATGATGATTCTTCCCAGAACTAACTCTGCTTCAACTAGAAAAGTTTCATATGTTCTTGTTATAATTGAAACAAGACCGACAGTGAATGAAATCTAACATACCAGTTGCGTCTTTATTCTATGATAAGCCAAAACGACATAAGATAAACGTTTCTCTAAAGCCAATTGTTTCACTTCATGGAACCTTAACATCTAATCTACTAAGGAAAATTAAAAGAACATTTAGAAAACTGGTGGACAAATGACATGTGCGATGGTGGCTAGGATAAGAGTTAGCTAAAGGAAATCTAGATGTATGTGGCATTGGCTCATGAACCAAGGGACTTCTAGTTTGAGCACTATAGAGAAGTGAGTACTCCCTAACTAGGGTCCACGTGATTATAATTAGAGACCTACGGTGATATGATACAAAAACGCATAGCGAGAGAAACCCGCCCATTATTTCCCAACTATTAAACCTTAGTATCATCCCATACTTTTTTTAACCGATTTAACCAATTTTTCAAACTATTTTTCTTAGGCTTACTTTTAGTATTGTGAATTTTCCTCGTTTATGCTACTGTGGAGCGTTAGAACTTGAACCGATACTTACCTGTAGCAGGCCTCATGTCGTTTGATAACTGATTTAGTTGTCTAACTTTCGGATTGCCAGTGAAAATGGTTGCTTTTTCGTTCACTTTATGTAAACTCGTACGCCTATACCGTAGGACATTATTTCAGAATACTTATTCGTGATTGTTACCACAGAATAAGATAATAGGAACCTTTGGTTGTAATTTACTTGAACTAGGAACCGTAATCAGGATTAAAATGGAGAAATGTGAGTTTACCAGGTCTTCTTTGTCAATTCCAAGAGTACTTGGAAAGTTATAAACTCTGATGTACCATAAGAAAGAATACCAAAAGGTAGAGTAAAGCTAACTTTACTCAACTTTATGCAACCTAGACTCCACTGCTAGCTACAGTCCATCTATTATATATAAACTTGTGGAATAATGGCTATATCAAAACAATACACATATTTCAACAAAGATTGACTAAATTTCAATCAAAATATCAACAACCGGATAATCCAAACCCTTTCAAACTAAACTAAGGCTAACTTTCGCCTTCCCTTGTTAGTATATTTTGTCAAGGTTTGCTAACCATAAAAAAGAAAGTCGGGTTTAATTTAATTTGAAACGGTTGGAGATTCGTGACCGGGGGCTTATGCGCCACGAAGGGTGACAAGCGTAAGAAACTTTATCTGGGCTGGGATTGAAATAGGTTGAAACTGTTCTATCCAAAAGCATCAGGTTTTTATCTGAATGATGGGTTCAAAAAACCACTAATCTAATATTTAGCACCTACGAATTTTATCTTTACAAAATCAACAAATGTGACTATGTAAGTTGAAATATTAGAGCCCATAGCATTCATATCTCGGTGTAATTACGGAGACCAGCTACAGATTTAGTTACTCAATATTTTAGTAAAAACGATGATCTACTGGTAAACGTACTATATACTTACATCCTTGAACTAACCAATCAGGATTAAACTCTCTATTTAAAGAGGACAGTAGTATCTGTCCTCGTCGAGTGAATCTTTTAGTGTAAACGCTTCCTTATATTTATTTTAGTTGGAGTTTCAGCGACAGTAACATAGAAATCTTAGCCTTTTGTGTTCAGGGTTTACCACATTCAGAACTTACTAAATACTTATTCCATAAAACAGTTTTTTTGCGCTTATAGAGATTTTTTGTGTTGTTATCTCTGTGAGCTCACCTAACAATTTTAATGGTGAAAACAAAACAAAGTTGTGGTATACCCACGTGCATCTTTCTAGTCGTGGATGAAATAAAATGTGACAGATGCAACAAGGGGTATACCAACGTAGGCCGTGGACTAACACAGGATGTATATAAAAGGTTATGAAAGCTACTATCACATTGGTTGTGCAAAGCATCCCGCTCTACGTAACGAATAACAGACATACAGATGTAGGCATGGTTACAAAAAAGAAAAAGCATGCTGTGAAGAAACAAATTACAGGGAGGTATGAGATAAGTGGGTCGACATTTTTATCTGTGGACTCACATAGCAACGCAAAAGAGACTATGGAGAAACACAGCCGGAGCGGTGCAGGTGATGCGATCAAGAGGCATAACAAGGTCAATGATTGACTTACAGTTACACCCAAAAAAGTATGTAAACAGAGTGAGACCTGTATGTCTGATGCCAAATCGGAGTAGAGGGATGAGGAGAATTTAGGAAACAAAACCTCACAGCTCGTTAAAACGGATATCACTGATAAGTCAGTCATTTTTCATAAGTTGAGAGAACCTTCCGAAAAGGAAACAAAGTCTGTATTTGGACGCGATCTAAGCCACATTAAGTCGTTGATAAGCACGCTACTTCCAGAAACAGTAGAACGAGTTAGCATTTATAAGTTTTATAGAGCAAGATATAAAGTAGATTTTAAAATTACGCAGAAAAGCCGTATCTTAAAAGTTACATTTGCTTCTGCTGAAGAAAGAAACCTAACACTAGAAAATTCAAGCAAACTGACTGGTTCCAGAATATGTCTGTGAGGATCTTAGCCTGATTAATCTTATTAAGAGACGACCGGCAGAGGTGGAAATAAATAAGCACCGCCGAGATAGTAAAAAGTCCTCATACTTAAGGGTTTTCACATTGTAAAAGATCGAAGCGAAACTATCCCCAAAGCTGTGATATACAATTGCTTGCAGACAACAAAATAAAATGTCAAAGCTCAAAACAGTGGTGGACACAGAAAACCTTGATGTCATTATCATCTCAGGAACATGGTTAACGTCAGAAGTGCATAACAGTGAAATCCAATTTCTCGGCTGCTTACTTTGCAGGTCAAACAGATTAAACCATACGGGTGGTGGGGTTATCCTGTACATGAAAAGTATCTTAACCATACGAGCTGTCGAGAAAATGGCACACGACTTAGGGACATGTGAACTGGTGCGCTACTGGATGAAATATAGTCAGTAAGATATTGAATTAGTTGTAGTATACCACAGTCCGGAATGTGTAGTGGATGATTTCCTCCTAGGTAAACTTAAATCTTGATCAAACAGGTGTAAAAGCCTTATAGTATGTGACTTTAATGCCCTGGTACGGCCGAGAGTGGGGAGAGTCCGCTCTCACACGGCCACGCGTATATAGCCTCTGCAGAGTCCTACTCACTGCCTTCTCGGGGTGTTTTACGAAAATGGACGAAAGCGAATGTCCGCGCTTTAACCGGATTCAAACCAATGGTGCACATGGGCCCAGTATCCTGCGGGAACAAATGGCGTATGAACCTATTGTTGGTCACCGGCTTCCATGGGACTGCATCTCCTCACGATGCTCCACTGCCTTGTGGATCAGACCTTCAGGTCGAAGGCTCGGGAGTGGCTCCTAAGAAAACCACTGCTTCGGTTGGGCACCCGGGCAGTATCACAGCCCTCACACATATCGAATGAGATTGTGTGGCGCATATGTATTTGGTGCCTCTTTGTACTTATCTATGTTTGAAATAAATGAATAAATAGAAGTAGGGTCATCAAAAACATCGTTTTATTGAGAATTGTCAGAAACCCTTCAAATGACTCATACAAGAGATTTTACATCCTCAAAAGCTTACCAGAAAAAGCCTTCTGTCCTCAATATACAAATATGGATCTGAATTAAGATAACACCTTAGTTATTTTGCTCACAGGTTAAAGTATAGTGATATATAACGTGTGTGTTATCATTAACTAAGTGAAAATTGGCAAAATTTGGTTCTTAAAATGTTTGAAATCAATGAACAGATTTATTGTTCACTAATAAAGTGTATTACAGATAGTGCTTAAGCTCAATTGCATGACATAATGCTTCTAAGGGAGATTGAGTATCAAAGTACTTAGTGTTATTCATCATGTAGTCAAGAGTGTTAGGTGAAGCTAGAAAATATCTACCCTTTCTTATTCTTACTCTAAATCTCAAGCCCAAGTACCTGTAGTTTGTAAACAGGAAAATGGCAAGGTTATTGTATTATACTTGATGTCAGTTTTTGTTGAAAACCCAGACCCCAAAATGCCCTGGTATGGCCGAGAGCAAGGTGGGCCCGCCCTCCCTCTCTAAATGCTCTCACACCGCCACGCGTATACAGCCTCTGTCAGGGAAGTCCTACTCACTACCTTCTCGTGGCGGGGGTGTCGTCTACGAAAATGAGAGGACGAAAAGCGAATGTCCGGCGTTTCAACCGGATCCCAAACCAATGGTGCACATGGGTTCCAGTATCCTGAGGAACAAATGGCGTATGAACCAATCGCTGGTCACCGGCTACCATGGGACTGCATCGCCTCACGACGCTACACTGCCTTGTGGGTCAGACCTTTAGGTCGGAGGTTCCGGGTGTCGCCCCCTAAGAAAACCACCTGCTTTGGTCCGAGAACCCAGGCAATGTCACAGCCCACACACAAACCAAATGAAGTTTTTGTGTGGCGCATATGTATTTGGTGCCCCTTTGTACCAATATTTGTGTTCAAACAAATAAATCTATCTTCAAATAAAATAACAAGTGACGTGAAGCAAGTAATGTTTTTCATGTACTTGGATTTTTAGCTGACATCGGAGTACCTTACTAATACTACCGATTCATGTGTGCAACAGAAATGTATTTATTAAAAAGTAACAATTTATTTCATTACAGAGAAATCTGTACATAAATAAGGAATAAAAGCCTTCACCAAAAAACACAGTCATTCACTTCTAGAATGTTTATGCTTTCTTTTTGGGCGTTTATGTAACTTCTTCGATTTGTGTTTTTTCTTATGATGACGGTGATGATGATAGTGATCGGGGGTGGACGATCTACTACTACTACTTTCTGAAGACCCTGTGGTCGAGTGCTTCCTAAGAGGAAAATAAGCAAATAAAATGAACCAAAAATACAAGTTGATTTACCGCTTCGACATTTGTTTCTTCTTTTTCATTTTCTTTTCCTTCTTTGCAGCTAGAGTGAAGTAAGAATACAAAAAACAATGAACCACGATAACAAGTTAGGGGTTTTCAAAAGCAGGCTAGCCAAACAACAGTTTGCATTGATGATGGGCACGGAGTTATTTGGAAGTAGGCATTTTAAAGTTTTTTTGCAATAATGAAATACAAGTGCTCAGATTTTGAACAAACTAGTTTAAGTGGTTTGATAGTAGCATAAATGCTATAAAACTTGAAAACTGTAGGTTAATACCTTCTTTACGAGGGGATGACTTTACGAAAAAAAGGACAAAAGCAAACTTCTAGCATTTAAACTGGGTTGGTCAATAGAGGGCCCATTTAGGAGAGTTAAGAAAATCCTAATTCCAAACTGACGATAAACACGAGCTTCATGACCCCGAAAAAATGAATGACGGACGAGCTTACTTTATTTACTGGCTACCATGGGGCTTCATACGATGTCGTTGTGAATGAATTTATCTAGCATTGCTTCACATCCTTATTCCGTTTAATTTTTATCCTATGTTATCGAATACAAATCTGATACAACTTTTCTAACGCTGCGTGTGCCATCCGAACTTGCTTTCGTGAGCGTTTGGAATCTCATGCAGATTGAATAAGGCCGACTAATCATTCCACCAAAAATTGAAGACTAGCAGTGGAGACGTTTGGATTGCGCTATGAAAATAGTGGGTCGAGTAGCTTGTTTAAAAGTTCACAGAATAATGTAAGAAACTGCTTTACTGAAGTGAATACTGTAATTACCAAAACTACTTCCAAGGATTGTCCAGATATACTGAGGGACTCTATGCATTTCAAACTAGAGGCAAAAAACGTTATTTCAAACTATTCTCAAGATGGTTTAAGAAAAAATCTGCAAATTTACTGCATTTTCGTTTTATCGCTGTACGGTGATTTAAGCCACCTTATTAACCTAATTGGCTGTGAATCAGTGGTTTTAAACCTCGGACAACAATACTTCAAGAAATTGGGACGAAAAATCCCACTGCAATAATCTACTAACCTATCCGTGGTATTTGTACTAAATGACGATTGTTTTGTACTTGACTACCCGCTGATTATGAATTCCAAATATAATACGTTCATTTAAGCTCGCCTAGAGTTCTACGTACCTTAAATTGTACTATTACGAGGATTCTTAGTTAGAATATCAATCGAATACTTCTAATTATCGTATTTGCGTCGTGATGGAGTCAAATCTTGGAAAGTTAGATACTAATTCAAGTGGGGATGACTTTGAAGACGACATTAAGCGGTTTGAAATCTGATACATAACTAGAAAAGATATTTAAAATGGTAAATTCACAGCTTATTTCCTGACGTTTATTGACAAAGGAGCCTATAACCTGCTAAAGAATATGGCCTTTCCAGAAAAACTAATCTCATTGTTATATGAATCTTTCAAGGAATTACTACTTGGTCGTTTTTCAGTGCTAGCTTTGAGTGCAGAAAGAGATCAATGCGACTTTATACTTAAGTACAGAATCAGGCCACTAAGCGCAATTTTGGAGACCAATCGGAAACTCAACTTCGTGATCGATTGATAGTTGGGATAAATATTCCGAATTTAGAAAATAAATTCAAAAGCCCGAAAGTTTATTCTAAGAAACTGACACACCATGTATTAACTAGGAGACAGTAAATGAGCTTGATTTCCAGTCAATGAAAGTTTTCAATACTTTACTCAGTCATCGAGATGAACTAAATTCTCAATGTCGCTCAAGCTTGCGTTTGTTTGATAGTTCCCTACTCTCATGGAAATATGAAACGCTTGATAACTTGTTAACTATGGGATCGAAGTGCGAAGAATTACACAACTCCAAAGCCCTCTCATTTTGATCCGCAAGCAAGAAATACCAAGATCTAGAATACAAACGTCAATCATATTACTGCTGCAAAATTCAAAGATCCTAAGAGGGGAGTAAATAGTTTTTCAGTGAAGAACTGCCAGACTGTACTCAAAAGAAACAATGATGAAATTGCTTGAGCGAAATAATCATCCAAGAACTGATTTTCCGCACTCCACGAAAGGTCTGCAAAAATGGTCGATAAATCTAGTTTAAATACAAACCAGTCACAACAACCGAATATTTCAAGGGCCTAGTTGAGTCTGTTCTAATTCTCATTGTTAATCCTAATACTAATAAGTACATCCTAGATCCAAAACTTGTTATCCTAAATCTGGTTGGTTCGTTTATAAAATATAGTCTCGCCATCGTATCAACAACCGTTACTATATAATACCGCGATAGTCCTCTTAAGATTGAGAATCCTGCTGGCACTCGGTTTCTTGTAATATTAAATTCTTAATATGACGATAAGTAGGCAAACAAAGAGAACCGATAGTAAAATGAGGAAATAAAAAATTGTACACGATATGGTGTAGTGTAAGCAGGTCAATGTACCCATTGAAGCACGTCGTAATTCTAAGGCTGTTACAATTATTTCGTTTTCATCAGACTAAGAACTAGTACTGCTTACATCTAGGACCACATCACCTGAGAAACCACCGTCATTACACAAATATATTATTAAGAATAGGTACAAGCAACAGATTGCGACCACTGCCGAATGAGCCTGTCCTTTAATGTAAGTTGGTTGCATAATGTTCCATGACAACTACATTGTCTCATTCTTCAACCATTGTAAGTGTGGTATCACAAAGTCCCCTAATCTACGGACTTACTAGTGGTCTACCACTGACACTCGGCATCGTTGAATATTAGATTCCCATGAGGATAAGTAGGCAAACAAAGCGAACCGATAGTAAAATGAGGAAATAAACATTTGTACACGATATGGTGTAGTGTAAGCAGGTCAACGTACCCATTGAAGCACGTCGTAATTCTAAGGCTGCTGCAATTATTTCGCTCTCATCAGACTGAGAGCTGGTACTGCTTACATCTAGAACCACATCACCTGATACACCACCGCGTAAATAATTGCGACATTGAAATGTTAAATGACCGGCTGTATCAGCCGTTAGTAAGTATGTTGCTGCTTACTAAATCCACATTTTTTACAGCCCACTCGAAAGTTCGTCCTGGATTCACGGGGTTTAGCTGCAAAATTATTGAAATCAAAGGTGGTACACTTACAATCCATTTACCCTGCTGCAATACGACAGGCGTGTCACAACCTTGAAAAGCAGTACGAACTCTTCCCGAATTCCAGGCTTTTTTCAACAGTAGTTTGTTCCTTTGAAGCAGATTCAAGTTTCAATATGAGTATTTTTGTGACGAGCTAAGATGGTTCAGCTGGCTATGGATAAAATAAATGAGAGTTTTGTGTAGTGAACGTTTGCCTCTAGTAATAAAGTGACTAATTAGGCACCTTGGTGTTTGAAACAACAAACTCATATGGTTCAAATGGTTGTGGACGGAATAGAAGCTTTCGCTTAACAGGCTCCCGTATCTAGTAGCAGTGGATCACCAATACCTCCAGGCAGAAACCTAGGTATGTTAACGATAAAAGAGGAAAACGAAATCGGTAAATCGTAGTATGATACTATTGTAGCGGTAAATAAATCCCTAAAATAAATAACCCTGTAAGTTTTCGATATTGGATGCTGACCATATGTTTCAGTGGACTCATCTAGCTGAAGGCGCTCGGTCACGCATCCGCACCAGATCACGTGTGGTAACGCTGTGCTCAACATCTACCGCAATCGCTAGCCAGATTAGATGAGGGAATTCCGATATATTGGTAATCGCCAAATACACTCTTCCGATCTCCTCGACTCTGTCATTTGATTTCTCTCGGTGGGTACAAATTATATTAGAAGGTGTTGCTGGTAAAAGCGTTGTAAAACACTGAATACCTGTGCCATCTTCATTGGTGAGACCGACGTGATCTGGTACACCTAGTTGCAACTGTGAGTCTGTTCCTTTTTGGGATTTTTACATATTATTGCCTTATCTCTTAATTTCTATACATTGTGATACTTTTTCCCCCGTGTCTCAGGATATCAATATTTTTTCCTCGTATTCTCGTACTTAATATTCCCCTATGACCGAACAGACTCCTAAGGTATTTAAGATTAAGACCATGTCTCCACCCTCGTTCCAACTCATGCCCTTCTGGCCCGACAATATCGAAGTTTGGTTCTGCTGCGCAGAAGCCGACTTCCACGAGCACGACGTGAACGACACACGTGCACAATTCCTCGCAGTAGTCAAGGCGCTACCGCGCGAATTCAACAGGTACGTAACACCTAGTATGTTTACTAGTGATGTTTCTGAACCTTACGAAACCTTAAAACGTTCGATTCTTAAACGAGGAGACCTAACCGATCGACAAAGGTTAGATCAACTCTTCAATAACATCGACCTGCAACACGGTTCTGCGACGGACATGTTGCAACGGATGAGAGAGGTTATAGGCCCAAGAACTTTCGACGAAGGTCTATTCAAACAACTCTTCTTGTCAAAACTTCCCCAACAGGTGCAAGCAGTTCTGGTCTCGTTCCAGAACAACGCCTTAGACGAACTAGCTGCATCTGCCGACCGCATCTTAGAAATTACGAAACCTTCTACTACCGAGGTATTTTCAGTCAAAGAAAAGCCTCACACGACTCAGAATGACATAACCGATTATGTCAACACTCACGCGTTATCTTAGTCTTCGTACCGACCGTAAGAGATCGCGCACACCACGTAGAAGCATTTCTCGTAAGCGATCTGTCTCTAGACCACGAGAGACAGATAACCCCGACTGGTGCTGGTATCATAACCAGTATGGAAAGTTTTCCAGAAATTGCAGAAAACCCTGCAATTTTCCCAACACGAAACCGACTGATTCGAAAAACAATTCGGGAAACTTCCAAGCCGGCACGCGTTAACGGCAACCGTAGCCGGCGAACAAAGCCGTCTGTTATTCGTCACAGATGTGACAACGAGAGTTCGCTACCTCGTCGACACTGGCGCAGAAGTTAGCGTTCTCCCAGCAAATCCTAACGACCGACTTCACGAATCGACCCTAAACTTACAGGCGGCAAACGGAAAACCGATCGCTACGTATGGCAAAAGGTACGTTTACCTTAACGTGGGTTTACGCAAACCCATTCACTGGATTTTCGTTGTTGCAGATGTTTCTATGCCAATCATTGGTATGGACCTTCTACAACACCACAATCTGATCATCGACACTCGCAAACGGAGGCTAGTAGACGGAAACACTAATTTGTCCGTTTGCGTAACTTCTTTTACTGGTTGCAGAGTATCCCCAGTCACAGTTAAACATATGATAGACCCACTCTATCAACCACTACTCGATAAGTACCCTGGGATACAACAAACTCAACCGAAACTACCGTGTGTAACCAGCAATGTTACACATCACATCACGACTACAGGACCACCTGTATTCTCTAAAGCACGACGACTAGCTCCTGAAAAGCTAAGGTTAGCGAAAAACGAATTCGATCACATGATGGACTTAGGAATCATACGACCGTCAAGTAGCCCATATGCATCTCCGTTGCACATGGTCCCTAAAAAGGACAGCAACGATTGGCGTCCAACTGGTGACTATCGGCGATTGAACGCGAAAACCATTCCCGATCGTTACCCGTTGCCTCACATTCACGATTTGACAGCTACCTTGAAAGGTACAACTGTCTTTTCGAAAATCGACTTGGTTAAAGCGTATAACCAAATCCCTATGGCTACTGACGACATACCGAAAACAGCTATCATAACTCCCTTCGGACTCTATGAATTTTTGCGAATGCCTTTCGGTCTAAGGAATGCTGCTCAAACATTCCAAAGATTCATAGACGACGTTTTTCGAGGTCTCAACTTCGTACACGCGTATGTTGACGACTGTCTAATCGCAAGTCCGGACAGAGAAACACATCTCAAGCATCTGGATCTTGTTTTCGAACGATTACAAAAACATGGCATAACTGTAAACGTTCAGAAATGCCAATTCGGAACCGACTCGTTAGACTTTCTAGGACACACTATCGATGCTCAAGGTATCCGACCCCTTAGAACCAAAGTGGCGGCCATTCTGGATTACCCAGAACCGACCACCGTCAAGCAATTACGCACGTTTAACGGCCTGGTAAGTTTCTATAGACGTTTCATACCGAAATGCGCATTACTTATGAAACCTCTGACCGACCAACTTCGTGGAAATGCGAAATCCATTAATTTGGACGACACCGCACGAAAAGCATTCTCCACAGTTAAGGAACTGATCGCTAAAGCAACAATGCTCGCACATCAGGACACCCGAGCACCCATTAGCATCGCAGTAGACGCATCCGACTCAGCAATCGGAGGAGTCTTACAACAATGGGTTAACAACTCCTGGCAACCCTTGGCATTTTTCTCTAGAAGGTTGCTAGACACCGAATCGAGGTACAGCACATTCGGTAGGGAACTCCTAGCTATGTATTGTGCTGTACGGCATTTCCAACACTACATCGAAGGTCGTGAATTCACTCTTTTCACGGACCATAAACCGCTCACTTTCTCGTTAAGCTCTCCTTCTGACAAGTACTCTCCCCGTGAGTCTCGACAACTGAACTACATTTCGCAGTTTACTTCAGATATTCAACACATCTCTGGAGCAAACAATGTAGTTGCAGACGCCTTAACTCGCATAACTTCCTTGAACAGTTTCCAAGGAATCGACCTTCTAAAACTCGCCGAGCTTCAAAAAGAAGACACTGATCTTCAGCACGAGTTATCGTCTACAACACTTAAACTACGCATCAAACAGATGGGAACAGGTAAGGAAACCTTACTTTGTGACACATCTACAGGTAGGGATCGCCCAATCGTGCCGAAACATTATCGACGCAATGTCTTCAACACATTGCACAAACTTTCTCATCCAGGTGTTCGTGCAACCATCAAGCTTATAGCAGAACGATTTTGCTGGCCTGGTATGAATAAAGACGTGAGGGAGTGGGCACGCTCCTGTTTAAGCTGCCAAAAATCTAAGGTTATCAGACACAATAAATGTCCCTTAGGCTCATTTAAAACTCCCGATGCTCGTTTCGACCATGTTCATCTGGATTTGGTAGGACCTTTACCAGATTCAAATGGATACGCTTACCTCTTAACCTGCGTAGACCGTTTCACTCGATGGCCAGAAGCAGTACCTATCAAGGACATCACTGCTGAAACAGTGGCCCGCACCTTCGTCGAACGATGGGTAGCAAACTTCGGCTGCCCTTCAACCATCACTACAGACCACGCACGTCAGTTTGAATCTGAACTTTTCCGTCGTCTGACCACACTTTTAGGAATCACTCGCTTCCGAACGACCGCCTACCACCCACAAGCAAACGGGTTGGTAGAACGTTTTCACCGACAACTAAAAGCTTCACTATCAGCTACAAACGTTTCACAGTGAACGCATCGGGCGCGAACTTTGAAAGTGGTAACATTTTTTCACGTGGTTTAGGAATTCTTCGACTTGCTCTTTTGTAGGGTGTATTATACTGTGATTATCATCCTATCCTGTGCATCGGGAACATCTCACCCGAAACATAAGAAAAAACGTATTTTTATTCGACGGACAATTACCAGTTCGTATTGTACCTATTGCGGACTTAAGTCGTAAATAGGTCTGCAATTTATTATATACTCACAGTCTCTAATCCTAGCATTAACCAGGTTAATACTTAATAACAACTAATACTCAGATATTATATTTAATTTAACGAGCACTGTGCTCACTTATATTCATATCATGTCCAATAACTCCAGTAAAAGAGGAATTTCACCAACTTCTAAGCCAAATAAAAGGTCCAAATCTGTAACCCCTACAACTGACGACTCAGTGCTTGACAATGTCGAACCTTTAACTACTGAAAAATATGTGCATTGTACACAATTGTCCCTATCGTCACCAGATTCTCCATGTCGCAGCCCCTCTATCTTTACGTGCAGTATGCCAACGGTAAGACTGGTTGACATACAAGACACTATACCTACGTGCATTGAAAAGTCAGCACAGTCTACTAAACAGTATGTGCTACCAAGGCCTAAGTCTAAAATTTCAAAAGCTAAAGAGTCCAATGGTCCACCTCATACGCACCAAAATACTGATAGATATAGTAATGACATCCGACAGCTACAAAACTCTCTATCCGAAATTAACGGCAAACTTGAGCAATTAGCACCCCTCACTCATATATGGGGCCTTGATACAGACAGAAATCTTGAGCAACTCACTAAAGCTGAGTGTATTTTGGAGTTTGTGGCTGAAGAAGTGACGAAGAGAGTAATGTCCTCCTTCAATGCAGTTGTGTATAACCTCCCCGACCGCACACACCCATCTAAGTTAAGAGATATTTGCCTTAGAGCATGCGGTATGCCGAACGTTAACTGCAAAGTCATCCGCCTTAGAAAAAAGTCAGACAGATCAACTTGCCCCCTCTTGTTTATGTTTGGCTGTTGTAACGATGCTAAGCAGTTTATTGATTTGAGCAAAAACATTAGCTCACTAATTCCATACAAAAATATAAAAGTCACTCCAGACCTTACGCCCTGTCAACGTCGTGTAAGAAGACGCGAAGCGATAGAATTGAATGGGAGTGTTACAGTTAATAATCAGCCAGAGACAGTTTGCAACACAGCAAATAGTTTAAAACACACGAACATTAAGCATGACACCACTCCACATACGGCTGATCACTCTGTTGATCTAGATGAGTCTACAGATCAGAAACCTTTGGATAAGATACGGACCCCAACTGACACCAAAAACCATAACGACATGACTAATCCCAGCTGTTCATTCAGTAATGTACTAAAATGTGAGTCGTGTAACAACACATGTGCAACTAAACCTATACACTTGAAAATTTGTCCTCCTAAAGACATTCCACAAGTAGACTTGAATGAACGTAAGTTCATCTCACAAAGACAACGAAAGAATCCTGCTCTGAAAATAAAGGGTGGGAAGACAAAACTCATGATACCGAATAGGGAAACACGTAAGATTGAACCCAACTGCTCTATAGGTATCCCAAGAACAGTGAACAGGTTCTCCCCGCTGCTATCGTATAACTTGCCTTCAACACCTCCAAGTTGCAAAAAGGGTGGTGGGCTTCAACGTAGCAAGCCTTCTTACACGCAGACTAACGAAAACTACCAGAGAACTGGCCACCCAAATCACCCCCTGAAGCCTAAAACCATAAATAAGAATGGTAATAATAGGTTTCTCACTCCACACCCTACCTACATTCCCCAGGATCGCAACTGTAATTACTCTCAAAAAGAAAACTTCTCATACCCTTTAGTACCGACCCATCACATAACAACGGCTCCCATGTATAACAACAGTCGCAACTCCTCCCAGTTACGCGTAGCAGACCCCTCTCGCGCTAACGTAAATAGCCATAACAGGGGCTACGAGTCTAACCATCAAGACTATTTTGTAAATAACCATACACTTCACAGTAGGCCTGTACAAGATTTTTTTGGAATAAGACCCCTAGTGACACCTCTGTTGAAGCATATAGCCCAGGTTATTTCAAACCACATGCAAACCATAAATTTGTTTCCTCCGTACAGTTTCCATCACAGAGTACTCCCACCCTTTCCTCCTGGGTAAACTCCCCAATCAACTTCACCAGCTCATTTGATACATCTCCCAATAAGTTTAGCTATCAAAATACCGAGCTAATGAAGAACATCCAATCCCTCACATCAAACTCATCTTACACTCGCGAGGGTTACGACGACTTTATCCGAGATACCCTCACCCATTTTAACTTAGTAGGCCACTTGCTTAATATATGTCTTATCAACGCTCGATCGATCTGCAACAAAAAGACGGATTTAGCCCTGTTTGTATCCATATATCAACCATCAGTTATTATGATATCTGAAGCATGGACTAACAGTAATATTTCCGACCGAAGCATATCTCTAGATAACTATTCCCTATATAGAAGCGATAGATTGAATGGACGAGGCGGAGGATGCCTTATTTACGCTCACTCTAGCCTGAACTCACTGCTATGTGATATGCCTGAACTAAACAAACTGAAGGATTCGGTGTGGATTGTATTAAAGCCGTCGAATTCCGTTACCTTACTGCTCGGCTGTGTTTATCGTCAACCTAACGCATCAATAGATGAAATAGCAGTATTATCGGAGGTATTCACGCTAGCATCATCCCTCTCATTCACAGGCAAGCTCATTTGTGGTGACTTCAATATGCCCGAAATTTCTTGGCTGCCAGTCAAAGCGCCGAGACGTTATGAATCATTTATTGAATGTCTAGAGCTTGGACAATGGACTCAGTATGTCGATAGCCCTACCAGACATCAAAACATCTTAGACTTAGTCTTTACCAGTGGCCTCATCCCCAATACTTTGTATATTGGAAAAAAGTTCCCAGGTAGTGATCATAACATTGTCATATGCAGCCTTAATGTAAAAACCACAACCGATAGAAGTAAAACCGTAACACTTCGTAGAAACTATCGCAAGGTTGATTGGAATAACTTCCACAATTACCTAAGAAGCACTGATTGGAGAACTTTCTTTACCTCAAACAATACCGACACATTAACCAATATATTTTATCACAACATCAAAAGTATCATCAACAACATCGCACCTTTAGAATACTGTAAACCTACGTTCTCCAAAGATCTCTATATACCGGTCAGTACAAGAAGACGTCTTCAAAGACATTGTACTCGATTCCACAACTTAAATGACTTTTCCTCTTTAGTAACGATGACAGAAATACTTGTCCGAACAGAGGCAATAAGTAAACAAAAAGCAGTAGCACAGGAAAAACGTGCAGTTGAACTTAATAATAACTCCTCTGCACTCACCATACTACTCCAAAATAAACTTAAACGCTCTAAATCGAGAGGGAGTATATTCATTAAAGGCAAACAAGTATACGAAGATCCCAAACTTATCACAGAATTATTCAGTGAACATTTTTGTTTCTCACTAACTAACGAAAAACCATTTAATGATTCAGAACCAATCCCAGTAACTCCCTGTGAAATTACTAATGTAGAATTCAGTGTACAAAATATCTCCAAAGCAATCAGTACATTGAAACACTCCTACACTGATGGACCAGATGGTATTCCATCTAGCATGCTAAAACGTGGAGGTGATGATATGTGTGTTTTGCTTCTCAAACTATTCGCGATATCACTCTCTTCAGCGTGTTACCCTACTGCCTGGAAAACTACACATATCATTCCCAAAATTAAAACAGGACCTGAAGCAAACGTTGAAAATTACCGGCCTATAAACATAACTTCAGTGGTATCCAGAGTGATGGAAAAAGTAGTTAAGGCGGCTGTAGTCCAACATCTATTAACTAACAATCTCTTGTCGACCTCCCAGCATGGATTTCTTAGGTCCAGATCATGCGATACATGCCTAGTAGACTACCTGAATGATATAACTCTGAAACGAGACAGCGGACTCCTTGTATCAGTCCTATTCCTAGACTTTAAGAAAGCCTTTGATAAGGTCCCACACAAAAGGCTACTCGTCAAACTAAAGTCCTTCGGAATACACAACCCACTGTACTCATGGTTTGCTTCGTTCTTAACAGAACGTAAACAGATGGTAAAGTACAATGACTGTCTCTCGTCCCCTAGACCAATCACCAGTGGAGTCATCCAGGGAAGCGTATTAGGGCCACTTTTGTTTCTTATGTATATAAACGATATATGTAACACCATAGAATTTGGGAAACCGTACTTATATGCTGATGATCTCAAAATAGTATACAGCTATAAGCCTGAGACACTAAGCGAAAGTGTATCCCAGATCCAAAAGGACCTCAATAACTTAACTATATGGAGTGAAAAATGGCAATTACCATTTAACCTCAACAAGTGCGGGATCATGCACTTTGGAAAGCATCCCTATAAACCGCGACTTCACTTAAATGAATGTATAGTCCAAACACTCGAATCAGTACACGATTTAGGAATTAATTACACAGGAAGCCTAAACTTTGAAGAACATGCCTCCTCTATTATTTCTAAATCTAGACGGCTAATTGGTTTTATAATGAAAAACTTTTTCACAACAGAGGGTAAACTTACTCTCTACAAAATATGTGTACGACCCACCCTTGAATACTGCTCTTTTGTCTTCTCTAATATGAATATCGCAGACAAGATAAGAGTAGAAGATGTTCAAAGACGTTTCACACGTCAACTACTAGGATGTAACTCGAATCTCGATTACACAGACAGATGTAAGCATCTATCTTTAGAACCTTTATGGCACCGTAGGCTAAAACACAATTTAATATTTCTCTACAAAGCGATATATGGGCTCTCCTTTCTAACCTCCTGCCCGACTATCACCCACGACCCAGCCTATAGACTTAGAAACAACGCATATACACTACTTACCGTAAAACACCAAAAACAAATGCGTTGTAAGTTCTTTACAGTACGGTACAGTTTATTGTGGAACAGGCTGCCAATGCCTATCCGTAACTGTGATACGTTTACCAGATTCAAAAAGCTAATAACCCTATTTCTAGACTCCAAAGAGCTTCAACATTACCTTGAACTCCCGCCCACCGATGAGGCACTTTATTACGGACCGCCTAGTATCTAGAAAGAACAAAATTATAACAAGTTCGACTGTTACTAATATGAATATAACCAAATCACAGGATATATGGCTTATCCTTTCCTATTATTCATTGTTTATTAATCATGACTTCATGCTCCTAACCCTAGCTTTCAGTCCCCAAATCTCTACAGGTTAAATGTACATTATTCTTCCTAAAAGTCATGCTTTTTTTTCTACTGCAAGTAGACAGATAGCTCAATCTTATGGATGCTGATCTACTAAGGCCGATCATTCAAAGCTCAAAATTTGGCCACAAAGTCTTGTGAGTTTCTCAATGTTTTATTTTTCTTACCCTGAAATCTTTTTTTTCTACAATTTTATACCCTCTCATATCTTTTGATTTACTATTAATCCTTACTTCTTTAAACCATTAGTTATTTTCATAGCAGTGTGATATACTATATGGACATCTAACCCATAAAACAGAATTTTTAAATATCTGATTTGCTTGTAACATGGACCTAGTAGAGACAGTGTATTCCAACTATGTGCTTTGATTAAAGCATTAATCATACTTACCACAAACGTAAGAGAGCCTAACATCACAAAAGGAGGGAGGGTGGCGTTACTGACCAGCAAACATGAAGGTGGGGAGATAACTTCAATCCACCCATGTCTGTAGGGCAGAACATTTTGTTTAATTACGGCTCCTTATGGTTTAGTGGGATGTCACGGACTTAAGGTATTGAAGCTGATTTATCACGCAAAATACCTCTTTAAATCGTGTTACGAACGTTGAATTGGTTTCACTTCCTACTCAGAAATCCTATTACAAGCAAACTAGACAATTCGCTAATATACGAAGCCTACTCAAGACCCTATAAACCTGAAAAAAAAAATAAAAAAAAACGAAAGGGGCTCTAATAGCTTCGATAATAAAAGGAAGATAGCCAGTTGTATATCACAATACTGTTTCTAGCACTATATTTTATTTTATAATCACACATAATCTTATACTCTCAGCTCTTTTCCGAATCGCCTCCATTTGTCAGTTGTATGTCCACTCACACCTTGCTAAAGCTTATTTTCTTTAACCTATTAAAATGCTCTTTCTTAACAAATACCTTAATAAAAGAAAATTAGACTGAGTAATCATACCTTAAACATTCCTACATGAATATTGGCTACTCTGCCTCTCGTGTTTTCTTTTACTTGCTCCCTCTTTCAGCCCCTTGAGATATGGAACAGGTTACTTCATCCTGCACCATCCTTAAAGCCTTGGATATCCCAAAGGGACATAAGGTTGCGATTTCTAGAAGCTCATACCTTCAATGGACCTATTCTTGACCATCAGTCGCACATTCGCAACGCAACTCTCGTGAAGCGCGCCAACTGTAGTACTGATTAAAACAATCTACATTCATGTCTTATAAATTTTCAACCCAGCTATGTAATTTAATACAGTGTATCTTGTATCATTTGTATCAATTTGATCTTGCCTGTAAACTGGCATGCCTCATGTAACAAACTGTTATTTGAGAATAAATTATTATTATTATTATTTACCTGTGTCATCTTCACTATCTTTAGACCTTAAGAATAGATCAAGTTGCATCTTAAAGGATTCTTGGGAAGTCGCTTGGGCTAGCTCGGCCGGCAGCGAATTCTAGCATTTGACAACTAAGGAGTAGAACTTGTGTATACAGTTCGTTCTGCTTTGTTGTGTCTTCAATTTCCGGTTACCCCTTAAGTTGGTATTGGGGCTAAGATTAGGGAGGTGTTTAAGAGGATGTCCGGAAGTGTTAAGGATACTGTAAGCCATCAGAAGGTCACCTCTAAGACGCCTATACTCTGACGGGTAAAGTTTAAGTGATTGGAGGCGCTCTTCATAAGGTTTAAACTTGAGTCCCCAAACTGACTTCGTGGCTCACCGTTGGATACGCTCCAGAGTGTCCTTATCCTTTTGGAGTGAGGGGGGAAATACTATGTTTCCGTACTCTAAATGGGGACGGATAAAACTATTGAAGATTATATGGAAACTTCTTCCGTCAAACTGGCCAAAAATGCGCTTCAATGTTACCAGTGCAAAGTTTGCTCGAAAGGCATTTTTGTCACAGCATAAGACTTTAAATCGTAGGGCATCAGTACTCCTAAATCTTTTCTGACTTGCGATACTACTAGAGAGGAGTTTCCTAAGTTGTAACTGTAGTTCGCGACATGTCGCAGATGGACTACTTTACACTTTGAAGTGTTAAAGGTAAGTCCGTTATCGTCTGCCCAACTTTGAAGTCAAGTCAGATCCTCCTGAAGTGTCTGTATATCGTCTTGGTTGCGCATCTCTCTCCAAAGTTTCACGTCATCGGCAGAAAGTAATAAGTCTGACGATACCTGTTGAGGAAGATCATTTATATAAATCAAGAAAAGAAGAGGTCCTAGTACTGAGCCCCGGGGGACCCCGCTAGGACATTCTATAGCTTGGGATAAAATGAGGATAACCCTGACCTTAAAATGTCAATTTTTCAGATATGAAGTGAGCCAATCGATTAGAGGTGGTCTGATACCCAATCGTTTGAGCTTATCGATAAGACATATATGGTTTACCCTATTAAAAGCTTTTGAGAAATCAAGGTAAATGATATCAACCTTCCCCTTGCGATCGAGGATGCTTGTCCATCTGTCCACCGCAGTCAGCAGGTTGGTTATACAAGAGTAACCCTTCCTGAAACCACGCTGTTGGGGTGAGAAGAAATTTAAGGACAGTAAATAGCCATGTATACCATCGAATATCAGGGACTCCATGATTTTTGAAGGTATAGAGAGAAGAGCCACTGGTCGGTAACTTGAAGGTTCGCGGCGTCGACCTCCTTTGAAAATTGGTGTGATGTGAGCCAGCTTCCAATTTTCCGGTAGCTTGCCTCGGCTTAGCGAGTGTGAAAACATCACGCTAAGCGGCGTTGCCAGGATTGAGGCTGCTTCCCTCAGTACGATGTAATGAATCATATCCGGACCAAGAAAAGTGTCTGTTCTTAGGTGCTACAGTTTTCCGGGACAACAAGTCAGCTCTCAGGTTCACTACGGAAAGTCCTGTGCAGTTGAAAATGAAGCTGTCCCCAGTATAGTTGACGTGGATCGGTTGCAGTGTCTGAGAGTACTGTTCAGCCAAAAGGTTAGAGGTGTGGCCGTCGTTATTGGTCGGGCCGTTAGGACCTAGTAGTTGGGAAATTCCAGTTTTGACTTGACAAAGAGAGGCTACATAACTGAATAAGCTTTTGGGATTAGAGTCAAATTTATCCATAAGCTTTGTCTGGTACTCAAACCTGTCTTCTGTTACAGCCTTCGTGCATATATTCCTTATATGTTTGTATTGCCTGTACGCCCCATTGTTGTCAGTTCATTTGTATTCTGCCCAACGGTGCTTTTTACGGCTTAGCAGGCGAAGAGCGCGGTTCTTGATGATTTTAGGTTGCTTGTAACTTTTGGGGACCGTTTGAGGAACTGACTGCTTTGTAGCACATGAGAGCGTGTGCCGTAAGGAGTCCCAACGAGTATCCACATCGAGTTGAGGGTGAACATTCCAATCCACCTGTTGTAGATAGTCCTGTAGAGCTGACACATTCAACCGTTTGAAATTCCAGCGCAATTTGTTGATGGGATATCTTAGCTCAGTTTTGCTGACAAAACTGAAGGCTGTAACGGCGTGATCGCTCACCCTACAGAAGCCAGGACTAAGAGGTTGTCAACTAGAAATTCTTCGTTTGTCAATACACAGTCTAAGCGCGACGGTGTCTGACTGTATCTCCAACGAGTTGCCAACTTCACATTTTCGTATAATCCCAAATCCTCAATGAGATTGAAGAACCGATCTGCAGTTGAGTTTTCACCTCCAATATACGTATGTTCCGAGAAATTGACTCTAGGGAGATTTAAGTCCTCTAGAATCAGGATATGAGTGAAACTGAGACGTGTAGAGAGAGATAGTCCTTCCGGCATACGACCGTCATACTCGATTTAGGCAGTGGGCTTCCTATATATGGCACCTCGAAGTAGTAGACAATCTTACCGAGCACCATACGGCTTCATTAAAATTGATAAACTCTTGGTTGTGAACTTGGTGTACCTCCAAGTCGGATCATGTGTATAAAGCTACTCCACCGCCAATTTTCTTTTTCTGTCATTGCGAAACAAAGACATCTCAGGTATTGCTAGCTCCTGGTCTGAGGACTGAGAAGATATCCAAGATTCAGATATTCCTACCAAATAAGAATTAGTAGCATTGCTAAGCTCACGTAGCTAATCCATTTTGTTTGGTAGACTCGCGGCGTTCGTGTATAAACAGCTTATGCTCTCAATCTGAAACGCGTGAGCTTCTTCCTGTTTGTCTATATGAGCCTTACGTGAAATGACAGGTAGCCTACCAATATAAGGTTAACTTGTAGAGGTATTGGACAATAGCCACACAATCCACAAAGCTGTGAACACGAGACTACTCAGAAAATAGATATTCAATATTTAACGCGGAGAAATACCTAAAAATGGAGAAGGCGCGAACAATGAGTTGAATGTACTGGAGTTGATCGAGTGGCATGGCTCGGCCTTGCAGGTGTGGTTATTCTCGAGTGCTATCACATACCTTTTATTCGTATTAAATGTAATGTTCCACCTTTAGCCTAACTGTGTTCCTCATCGTGTTTTGATCATTGTCACGACGCGATGAGTTCGTGTGGATAACAATGTGACTCCCATGTAAGATCTTATAGCTTAGGCAGTTACATCATGACAAATATACAATTTTAGGATTAAGTCTATTATTAGACCAGTACTAATATCGAAATAGACCATGATTCTGAATTGGTAAGCCCGACTAAAGAAACACAACCTATTACTGTTAATTCTTATCTTTACCTTAAGTTTCTCGATCAAATTTTACTTATGTTAACTAGTATTCTATTAGTCCTCTGATTAATGCTCACATATATTATCGAAATGTTATATTGATTAGTACTCATAACATACTAACTCAACTGATACAGGTAAATGGTCATCTGTAATAATTTTTACCTTTGGTGGTTCATTAACAAGCTTTAATAGTATTTATGTGCTTCAGTGAAATAAACCTGTTAAGCATAATGCTCTAGCAAATATGACCTGTAAATAGCTTAAATATACATTGACTAGTGACGTAATCAAGGACTGAATAGGTAACTGAACCTAGCTCATCATATTCTTTATTCACTTAACGTTTCAATCGGTTTTAAACTATGTACTATCCTGTCATATCTTTTCTTCCGACCACTGCCCGCCTAATTTCCAATTTTCGAGTTCCATTGCCAAACAACAAGGATAAAACCACAAAAACTCAGAGCGAGTTTACTCTATAAATTTTCTGCAATCATAAGGTCATTTTAGGTGGTTCATACAATGACAGCACACAATTGTCTGGATCATTCGTTTTTCTGATTCGAGCGAGTGACAAAAACATCAACAGCACCAAGCACCTTAGAGTTAATTTCCATACTGCGTGTTTATTCAGGATGCTTTGGGATCGCTACTAGTCGTCACGAATGGCTTTATATATTGCACCTATTAAATATAATAATTAAAATTTTTCAGGCAACTTTTACCATTTTTCCTACCCCCGGTTAATTTACTGTTTCCAGTACTTTTTAACTTTTTTAGATTTTTTTCATTAGACTGACTGTATATACTTCATACGAGCCACTCTTAAGAATTTTTGGTACAAGAAACATTTAATAGCTTTATACCACAACATACTATTAAGAAATACTGTGTTGTTTAAAAACATTTCTTAGTTTCAGATGCTTTTGCTACATATTTGTAAATGTCACTAGACTAAATGCAGGTACTTCTTATGGAATGTTTATGACGCGCCATATCCCTACCTGGAGTTCCATACGTAGTTTTAACCTCAAAATTATTTTTCTGGCCATGTTTATTATTCTTAAATTATCATATACCTCACTAACCTGCATGTTAACCTGACCGGTACATGCGCTGAATTATATCCCCATGTTTTAAATTTAAAAATCATTGGAATCGCATTTAACACTCTTTCTTAAACCCAAGATGGTCGTTAACGTTACAAATTTCTGATGATTTTGAACCACCTAAAGTAACAATACCTATTTTTCCACTGGCTAATCCTCAGTCAACACTATAACTAGTTGAACATAATGGTTTCAGAATATCGTCATAAAGCATTGTCATGGCTTGACAATCGCCTAATATGATTGATAAAATTGATGGAACTAATAAAAAAATCCGTCAACAAATTGACTTAAAATTATCGTAAATAGTGTTGTTTTAGTTTTACCTTCATTCACTACAGATGATTACAGTATGTTTCTCTACCAGTTGCTCATTCAGTAAATATCTCAAAACCTTGTCAATCTAAATTGAGGTTTAGCTACGCAATCATGATTGCAAAGCATCAGTATAAGCGGTCGAGCAAATCTCCTGCAAACTGAAAACATCACTGTCGAACTCACCTCAACACTGAATAAGGTTCAAGCCATCGTCATAGACATGAGTTGGGAGCGTACTCCCCTTGGTTACAACTTATGTTTTCCCTGATAACCACATGAACATCACTCACCGTTAATCACCTTGTGAAGTTTTATTTAGACGGAAGCATCATGCATCATCACAGCACCTATGTTTATGGCACATAGGCTTGATCGGTTTAAACAGTTCTTAGTCACTATTTGAAACTAACTTATGTGAAGCTCGATTCTTGCAACTAACCTTAATGCACTATCAGCTGGTGAACATGAATATAAATAACATTGAGCCTAGAGTGTTTCTTTTACGGATACACTCACGTTTAACTAATTGCTCTTAGCTAACTGTCCAAAATTCGCATAATTATCACTTTTCATGTGTTAAAAATGTTTTTAATAACCATTCATATGTATTAGTAGTATTACTAAATCATATCACGGTCTAGTAAAAATGAGGTCAAGAAAATCTCCCCAAAATAAATAAACCGTATCAAATCCGCTGGAACACTAGTTGAAGTTATTCTTCTCCACGGTAATACATTCGGAGTTTATTCTTATTGTTAATTTGGGTTCGTAAGTTGAGAATAGATCAATATCCGTACTTCAATAACAGAAATGAGCAAAAGCTTGGATGTAACATAAAGTTCTTCAATTATTGGTTCTGTGTTCATACCATGGATTTGTCTGAACGTTTTGGACCAAATTTTCTGGTCCTATTGATCGATTTCGTGTGGATTAATTCGGATTTGTCTTAGTAATCGATTCTTTTTGAACCAAGGCATACGTTGGAAATGCGAAGCAAAGGACCTAAGGAAAATGACGAAATGGAAGGTAAAATTTCTAAAGCTGTTTGTGGTATGTATGATGTTAATGAAGATAAACGTGATGTTAGTAGTAATAATATGTCCTCTGATCAGCCTAGTACTTCTAGATTAAGTTTCGGCAAGGCATTACTAAGGAAGACAAATTTAGAAAAGAGACTTGAGTTAGAAAGTCAGCTTAAGATGTTAAGTCAACAAGAAGAGGTTTATGTGGCTGAATTAGAATGTAAGGTCATAGAGGGTGATAATCCGCTGCCCGTGGACAAATATGAGATAAATGCTAAGGTGGAAAGGTATTTGGATTGTGATACTGGTTGTAATAATCATTCAAGGGAGATATTTAGCATCACAAAAAGCGATTGGGTTGATGAGTTGAAGGATACCTTACATACTATGGTTAATAATATGGTTTTACCCAAGATTGATATGATGTATTTCGATGGACAACCGAGTCAGTACCGCCGTTTTACTAGCTGGTTTACTAGCATTATCGAGAGTAAACTGACCGATAGGGGCCAACTTTTGTGATATTCGTTATACTATTGTAAAGGAAGGGCCAGGACGGCTATTGAAGCCCACATTTCTCTGCCCAGTCATTTGGGTTATGATAAAGCTAAACAAATTTTATATGATCTATTTGGTGGGGAACACCTTGTCGCTCGTGAAATGATTACTGAGTTACTTAACCACAAATCTGTTGAAGGATTTGCCGATAGCTTAACTGACTTCGCAATTAAGCTACGTCATGCATGCATAACATTGAAGGAAACGAGGCATATGTCTGGTGTGAATTCTACGGCTAATTTGGAAATAACAATGTCGTGTCTACCACCAGAACTACAAAATAAGTGGGCGAGACTTGACGATAAGATTATGATGGCCGAGAAGTAGCCGAGCTCTAAAGAATTTGTGATCTTTGTAGAAGAAAGAGCCAGGATTGCTTGGACACGTTTTGGTAGATTGGTACATTGTAACTCAAAGTTCAGTGAAAGTAATTAAGAATGCCAAGTTGATAAGAGATCACGCTTTAATGTAGTTAAGCGGGAACCAAGCTGTAAGATCCATTTTGAATGTGTTGTGTGTTGGTGAAAATCCCTCCATGTATATACTTGTACTTTATTCCTATTGATCACATTAGTTGTACATTGTTGTATTTTGATTACATTTGAATTGTTGATACTTGTATTTTTTATTATAGTTTTTGTTTTTATTACGCATTCACTAAGTTTGTGTTTCTTCCTGAACTGCATCTGTATTGTTTACTTGACACTCGTTCTTGGCGGTAGCCATATTGATTTGTTCTCCTGGTGTGTGATCTATCCAGTCAGGATAGAATAGCGTTCATTTGTTGTAACTGGTAATTTTTCCTCATCTTCTATCAACTTCTTTATTTATTGTAATTTAGATTTGATTGATTGAACAATCATTGGTTGAATAGCCGGGTGATAATATTTGTTTAGGTAACGATTTACATTTAAATTTATAATGAATTATAGAACCGCTATTTACCCGATTACTTGTTTTGATTTCGACGGGATAAGGCGCGTGTCTAAGATCTTCGGTCGGCTATTCTTCAACATCCAAACCGTGGTTTGGATCCTACACAAGCAACTCATTCAAGGCTTTCAGTTGGCAAATTTGCTTTGGTGATCACAAAGAGACAGTGTAGGAAGTTATCGAAAATACATGTTACGGAAGGGAGACAGGAAGTGAGAAGACGTGGTCTATGTTACCTGTGCTTAAGGGAGGATCACATAGCCAAGTCATGCAACTTTGAATAATTCATTCTACATATTGATGGTATTAATAACCATGTAGTGAACTTAGTTAAGGGTTGGGACTCGTCGAAGGTTTGTTTGGGTATCATTCCGGTTAAACTGTATGGTCCAAAGGAAACTTTGGAAACTTAGGTCCTTCTTGATAGTGGTTCAGATATTTCCCTCGTATGCAAATAGTTATTTAATCAGCCGGGTTTTAGGGTAAGGAGGCTTCAAAGACAACAACCACTGTGAATGAAACGACTAACTGTAAATGTTTGGATGTAAATTTAGAGGTATTTTCTCTGGATGAACAGGGTTCTGTGAAGATCAACAGGGCTCATGCGACTTAGATGTTTCACCGGATCTAGAAAGATTATATACTTATGAGTTCGAGGAGAGGGACCATATTGGCAAACATGGTTCACTTGAATCAAAGGTTTCAGCAACAGTCAAACTAAGTAAAGCAATATGTTTGGAAAATCTGCTTAGTAAACGGCCATACAATGTTAGTGTTGATGAGTCTCGTAATGAATCTTACTGAAAGGTGGTCGAAAATTCATTTGTATTTACAAGAGATCTAGTGTTTATATTGGGTTTACGTGACAATACTGCCAGGCAGTGATTCACACAATTTAATTTGTGGCTAATCATCATGGGAAGTAGGGCTTTATATTCTTCTGCGAACTCAAACAGTTGTTTGTGTGTCATTATACAATTGGATGTTCTTAGACCTGATTCTTAATGCTCTAATTATAGTATTTAGGATGTTTAGAATGCCTTTATCGCCTAAGGCAAATGTCAGGAGGGAGGCGAACTTTTCATTACTAATGTTGGATCTTTTCATGGTTATAGTTATTATTAGAACGACAATTTGGCCGACTATTTGTAAGTTGCGAATAAAATTTGGTACCTGAATTAGGGTTTGGTTCTACTGTTAATTTGGGTTCGTAAACTGCAAATAAATCGATATACCGTACTTCAATAACCGGAATGAGCAAAATCTTGCATGTAACAGTTACATCATGACAAACCTACAATTTCAGGATTAAGTCTATTATTAGAGCAGTACTGATATCGAAATAGACCATAATTCTACACACTCATATTATTATTATTTCATTATTTTGTGTGGTGAGGTCTGGTCTGTTTATATGTCTGAAATATACGATCCACGCAGTGGAGGTTTATATTTGTGTTCTGGACTGAAGGGACTAGACTAGGTGGATAATAGCTATGAAAAGTACCAATAGGGACTCAGGGTTGATTCAAGGCTGCCAGTGCTGTCTGACGCATCATCAGTTTAGCACAGGGGCGAGGTAATAGAAGTCGGCATTCTGATAGGTGGCTTTGTCACGTGATATTTGACGGGTCATGGAACATTATGCAACCAACTTACATTAAAGGACAGGCTCATTCGGCAGTGGTCGCAATCTGTTGTCTGTTCCTGTTGAATTATGGTCCCTTATGATATTAGTACTGCTCTAATAATAGACTCAATCCTAAAATTGTACATTTGTCATGATGTAACTGCTTATCTATAATATCTTACGTGGAAGTCGTATCATTGTCTACACCGACTCATCATGTCGTAACAATTGCCAGTATATGATGGAGAACATATTCAGGCTGGAGATAGAACAATATATTTAATATGAGTGATAGCAAGTTGCAGAGATTGACCACGCCTGCAAGGCCGAGCCATGCCGTTCGACTACTTCAAACTAACCCTATTCATTCTTTCCGCCTTCTCCATCATTTGGTTTTCCTCTGATTTAAATATCGAACACATATTTTCTCAGTCGTCTCGTGTTCAGCTTTGAAGATTGTGTGGTTATGGCCCAATGCTAGTACATACGTACGTACGAAGTTCTACGTTGTTACTGACTGACTGACTGACTGACCTACCCATCATAATATATTTCTGTAATGACTTTATTTGTGATGTAAGGTCATCAAAGTATCTATCGTACTTTGTTATGACGAGACTTTAGTCTGCGCAACGTACTAACTCTTAGTCGTGACTTTGTAATAACTTAGGTTGAGTAGTTATGAGTTGACCTAAAATAAATAGACATATTTCAAAACAATAAAGCTCACTTCCATATTTTGTATAGACATCATATTTCTTTGTATTTTTGTACAGGCAACTCCCGCCTCACGGTGTGCTGTTACACTAGCCAGTGGTCCTGGCATTCAAATGCTGTTAACATCATCAGTAAAGATGACGTGATAGACACTACAAATGAAACACTGTACAGGACATGGTGAAGCTTAGGATTATATTTGCATTCTCGGTTTCGAAAGTAACCACTAACACTCTGTATTCAGTTTGTGACCAAACCACCAATACAGGCTGATTTACGATAAGACTCCTTATCTTCTAGGCAAAAATGTAGTGATTTAATGACTTTCTGAAAGTCCGGATTCCGAAAACATACCTAGACTTTCTAGATCAGATGTCTGTGGAATAGATATTTGAACCGATTATGTGTGTCTCTGAAAACATGGGTTCATTTCATAAGGAAGATGCAAGTAACTTATGAAAATCATTTAGTGTAACCCTTTAATTTAAATGGCGGCCCTCATTACTAAACGCGGGGACCACTTTACATTTATGCGATCCAGACGCGTACTGATGGGAGAGTTAGACATAGAAGTAAATCAAACCCAGTCTTTCTACTGATGGAGTACAGATAATAAAATAATGGGGTGAGGAAGGGACTAGTTAACTGAAAAAGCGAGCCCATAGGGCTTCTATATCTACATAAGACTTCATCTGCCAAAGCGTCTCTCAAACACGTTCTAAATTGAACTCGCATACGGATATCATGCTTAACAAAATAGGTAGGCTACATTAAAGGAAATCTTGGACAGGTACACTGAAAAACCTGTTCTGAGTTATAGATAAATACTACCAGTGAATTTTGGCTGAATGTTACCGGTCAGTTTAATTCACTATATTGCCTAAAATGTTCAGAACTTCCAATTAGTCACTGTTTGCGAATGTGGTGTTAAATTGGCGAAAATCATCAATCCACGCGAGCTGATTCCTTGTAATTACTAAGTTTTGTGGCTTTTGGAAGTCTTACCTCGTTTATCACAAAAAATATCAATGTTTCCAACTGAAATTATCTCGTTATCTTTCTCGAGAGTTCCGTCGACAGCAATCAAGTGGTGTGGGCGAAGAACGTCTTTACAAGTGACACCTTTATAATCGATGTATACAAACTCAGCCAGACCATGAGTCGGGAATGGAGTTCGAAGATATATTTGGCAGGCTATCGATTTGTCTATTAGCGTTTAGTCTAAACTGGCTAGTACTTGAAAGGGATGCGTAGCATGGCTTACCAACCCGTAGTTTGGTGTAAATGTCTGGCCAAGTGACGTTAGCTGCGGTGTGTCCATAAAGATCAATAAGGTCAGCATCAATGTCGACGACCAACAAAACTATTTTTTTCGGGGATTTATTTACTATTACATACCCAATGTACTTCGTGTCCTCATATATAAATTCACACATAAAAACGAAAGTTTACTGTTTAATTAACTTTTGATCCACCGATAATTTATAATCAGTGCCTAAAATCACTATTTGAAGTACTTGTTTTTCTATATCACAACCTAAGGTTTAAGAAGTTGCGCCTTCTTCAGATCTTAGATGGTATTAACATTTTCATTCTCACCTGCATCGGTTGTGGAACCTGACTGCTTACGAAATGTAGTTAAGTTGGCAAGAGAAAACAATTTACTTCTTTCGGAAGAAACTTGCTGGTGCTTGCTGGACTCATGTCTGTCGAAAATTCCGTTGAAGAAAACTTACCAACTTCTAGATGAATGTACGTTTGCCTGACTACATGTTTACCGTCATTTAGTATACAGTACTGAAGAGCTAAGGTTTCCAGAAGGTAGCGAGTTTGCAGTTGAGTCCATACGTGCCAGATCTGTTAACAAAGTAATATCACATTTTCGTATTCATAACTCCAGGGTGTTGTTTTCTATTATGTAAAATGGGTTGGGTGGCCACCTGTGTTCAATACATGGGAACCAGAATCTAATCTTCATGGATGTGAGGATTTAATACAAAAATTTATTGAATCTTATGGTTCGACGATTGGAATGCTTCCGGTATGTTCTGTTGATAATTAATCATATATTCAGCCTGATAATCAACCTGATAGAAAATCACAGGTTCAGGAAGTAATGGATCGATTGAAGGAAGCTGTCAATACATCTGGGTCGCTACCATTATATCTACTTGAACGATTTTCTAGTCTCCAACCTGATCCTACTAATAGCCTTCGACCATACAAACACTTACCCACCATAAACATCGAAAAGCTTTTTTCATCACAAATATCACAAGGCATTATAGAATCTATTTCACTCAAGCGACCTCCCAGTGTCGCTGATCTCTTGCCAGTTTCTACCAAACGTATTCGTCTTAGTCGGAAAGATAAACAAGTGTTAGATTCTGCTCTAAGTGCTTTTCAACAAAAACTCAACACTGTATACTCAAATGAAGCACCAATCACTGTCGAAAATTCTGTAGATTCTGAATGTGAGTCCCTATTCTTACGTAAAAGTTTGTCTAGCAATGTATTTTAATGAATCATTATGAAGCTAGATTTCTGTTTCCATCAGACATTCGCACTTAAATGTCTTGTAAAAAAATGTATATTCACTCTATGGACAAGCTGAGATGCATTTATTCAGTGCTTGCTGCATTTATTAGTCATTAAGAAGTATTTACTAAACCTAGTTACTATGCTTTTAGTAACCTTAGGATTAGGATCAGTCAGCGAGGTCGAAATGACTATCTGATTTGCTAGTGAATAAACTGCTTAGAATATCTTTCATATTAAACGAGTGAGGCCGGTAAATTAAGCGTACAGAATAACGCTGCAAGCATACTATGGTCGCATGAACTTCCATGGTAAGGTGGTCACCACAACAGCTTTAATTCTCACACATGCGATTGGTACAGACTGGTTCTGAAACATTTGTTCTTAGTATATGAAATACAACCCAAATATCCTTTTAATCTTACTCAATGGATCTATAAGACTACATTTCATTAGCATAATCAGATAGTGTCGTTGACATGCTCCCAGTCAACAAGATAGTGTTCAGGTAAGTTATTATTTAATTAACCTGACGAGGGGTTAATTACCTATAGGAGCACGTTTACAAAGAAATCAAACAAAATCGGTGAACAGTGAGTCGAGTAGTCCTGACGTACACCTAAAGTTATCAATCCCGATGACAATTCTCCATAAGCTCTGATTTGACCATCGGTATTCAAGTAAAGTCCTTACAGGGTTGGTGTATTTTGGCAGGCTTTTTGATTCCCGACACTACCACAGGACCTCTCGATCAACAGAGTCAAATAATAGCTTAAGGTCAAGGAATATAACTGAGGTCAGATGTCAGAAAGTATGTCTATATTCCAAAACCTGACGATCAATATCTCATTAAAACCTAGTTAAAGTAGTTGATCTTCTGTAGCTTCGTTTAGCATTTTGCGTTTTAGAATTGTTTGTCCATATAAGCAACAATGCTAGCGAATTAAAATAAGTGAGGGTAGTTAACTAGTGATGTGAGCAGCTGTGACTTCGAGTTGATAATAGTCTTTGATATGGATTATTACTTTTTCGGCAGACTGCCTCTAGCAATCAAACACATGACATCGTTAGCTTATTAGAGTACTAATTATCGGTTTTTGTTGAACATTTTATAGGTATCTCATAAATACAGTCAGTCATCATTCAGCTACAACATGGGACCAGGCACATCTAAGCATCGGTCCAAGTTGCCATACCTCGTTAGCACAACAAGTTAAATACAGAATTCATAGAAGTAGTTAATTCAATGGTGATAATATATAAAATATAAAGAAAGACTGCATATAAGGATATGGTACAGGAAGAAAGAATTAGTTGGCAGAAAGAAAGATAAAAAGCAATTTTAATCTCACGGTTTAAGGGAAGACAGAGTGTATACACCGATGCCATCGTGATCGATTCTGAACCGTTTAACCCAGTCTTCAACCATTGGTTACAATAGTGACGCGGACCCCAACCAAGTAGTCTGTACCTGACTGCATGGCTTAGACAAGAAGTTAGTGACCTTCAAGGGCTGATGCCACGTTTTGGTTTGACCGCCCCTAACTTTCTTCCAACCATTCCCCACACTAGTCAGCATTGCGCGTCGTGGTAATCGATGTTTCAGGCGTAAGCAACACGTAGGCCCAACCATCTCAGTTGGTGAAAATTTACAACCTCATCAACTGATATACCATCATTCCCTAATACCCTGTGTCTAACCTCACTATTACCCAGTGGTCCCAGCAGATGTTGGCCATATTTCTAAGACATATGTGGTCAAGTACTAGTAACTGACGAGTATTTTCTACAGTTAATAGCCGTTTCGCGGCCGTAAAGTAAAACAGAACGAATTGCCGCGCAGTATACTCGTCCCTTGATTGATAGACGGATATCTCGCCTTCTCCATAGTTGACGTAATCTGGAAGCCACTAGAAAGACATTTGTGACACATTTTCACGCCATGTAAGCCAATGTTTCAAGATGGTAACATAGGTTGAATTATCATCACTGGACACAAACACGTAGAATCCTCTGGAGATAATGATGATCAGGTACAAAACGTGGCCAAATATCCTCAACCCACAGTGTCCGGGTTTCCCAAACATAGGTTAGGAGTGCTCTCACAAACCCTTTGCAAACTTAATCTTTTACGGCCAGATTAACATCATGACGGCGCTAAAGATGGTTCATATTGGCTCAAGCTGCTCTGCCTTACACCATACGTTGATTGACCTCATCTGAAATGAAATCATCAACCCGCACAACTACCTAGGTTCAAGAACGTTTCGACTATTTTTAAGAGCTCTATAAAGAGCGAGTATAAGCATCAGCTGCTGCCAGTCTTGTAAAAGTACTTTGCATTTGGGAGATGTAAGGCATATACGATTTCTACGGATATTGATCGCTCTTATTATCAAACCTTTTCAAAGAACCCAGCCAGTTCCCTAATCGGAAGTTTGGCACCATTCTTACAAAAGGTTGAGGTTAACTCGTCTAGGTTTGATTGTTTGTGGCGCTTCAGAAGATGGATTCTCTTGCGGAACTTTGTATCATTAGATGTATCAGCCGTCACTGACCACGAAAGGAACGAAAGTGATTGATGTTGCTGGATAGGGGCGAATGGGCTGGACTGTCTCTTGAAGAACTCTGTCCATCGTCCAAGATGTTGAGCGTTGTTGATTAGGGTCCTAATAGCTTCATAAATTGTTTCACTCACTCCAGACTTACTGATGTCTTTGGCTCGGGTGAGTTGACAGCTCCCGACAGTTGTCTGATGAAACTCTTGCTTCCAACTCGCATGTTTCGACTACAAGGCCTCTCAGTCCTTAAGAAAACTTTATACAATTACCTTATGTAAGAGTTTAGTTTTATTGCCACGCTCCTGATTAGCTGGAGTTGACTGACGCTCGTCAAGGGGTTGTAAGGAGACTGTAAAAAACCAAATCTTAGGAGCGAGATGTTTTGCGAAACCACAAGCAACCTTAATCGGCATTTTCATGGTATCATGCAAATGCAGACAGTGCTCATATATACTTTTCGGTGGGTTGATAGCTAGCCTTAAATCTAGTTTCTTTTGATATTGGGTTACGGCTGATGGTGTGGCCAATTTGCTTACATCAATTCATTTAGGACGAAAAGTTTGTGGGCTACTAGAACATAAAATTGATGCAAACCAAGTCATGTTCAAAGTCCGCACAGTTATTTCAAAAGAAGTGAGTCTTATATATGATTACACCAATAGTAGCTGATCTCCAAGTAGTCGACTTAAGTTCGGGCTTAAGTTGCTGAGGAAGGACTCAATGTAGTACATTGGCGATGACTGTACCGATAGTTGGTAGCTGGAAACAATTTTGTTTGCACAATACGTCAGGAGATGGTCACCACTATCTGGCCAACGTGACCCCAAAGATTATTCAGGCGAATTTCCTATGTTCCTAAATGCCTGACTTGTACATTAAAGTTTCTGGTTAGCACTATAATAATGTGCTTTCTTGAAGGGACCAGCAAACTGTTGGTAGAACTCATCCTTCGTTGCATCTAAGCTGTAATCTATCAGAACCTAAGGGGAAATGAAGAAAAGACATCGTTTCCCATTATGATTTTACCTCACTTTGATAAATCTCTAATCTGGTGGCGCATAAATGACTGGTGATTGGGATTCGATCGATTAGCACCACCCTTGCTCTGGAGCTTAGAGGGACACCAACGCCAGCTTATCCGAACGAAAATGGCACAGGATCTCCAGATAACCTCACATGAAACAAGTTTTTCGAATCGACAGGTAGAGCATCACATTTGTATTACTTCACTAGAGTCTTGAATCCGGACTTCACGTACAACGAGTTGCTGTCAAGTAGAGAGATTTACTGATAAATAAACTCCTAGGAGTTTAAGTAGATCTTAGATTCCCTTCAATCGATATTCTTACAGAAAATACCTTAGCTCAACAACAGAATCTATCTTGACGAGAGACTAAACGTCTATGGTAAACATATGATCAGAGTAGTACTAGATCGTTTCCCAAATTTTACATTTTGCAACGATCTCTTTTTTCAAAATTAGTAGTTTATCTATTCAAAGCAAAGGTCAGTGAGATGTAGTTGTAGTACACTCACATAGTGTTTCTGACTATCACCTAACGAAACTTCAAATAAATTAGTAGGACTTTTTAACTGTGACTTTATGAAATCACGTGCTTGCCCCTAAATGCCCTGGTACGGCCGAGAGTGGGGAGAGTCCGCTCTCCCTCTGGAAACGCTCTCACATGGTCACGCGTATATAGCCTCTGCCAGGGAAGTCCTACTCACTGCCTTCTCGTAGCGGGGTGTTGTTTACGAAAATGAGAGGACGAGAAGCGAATGTCCGGCGCTTTAACCGGATTCAAAACCAATGGTGCACATGGGCTCCAGTATCCTGAGGGAACAAATGGCGTATGAACCAATCGTTGGTCACTGGCTTCCATGGGACTGCATCTCCTTACGATGCCCCACTGCTTGTGGATCAGACCTTCAGGTCGAAGGCTCGGGAGTGGCCCCCTAAGAAAACCACCTGCTTCGGTTTGGGCACCCGGACAGTATCACAGCCTACACACATTTCGAATGAGGTTTGTGTGGCGCATATGTATTTGGTGCCTCATTGTACCAATATCTATGTGTTAAAATAAATAATAAATAAATCACATGTTTACTGTAGTTTTGAATATGTATTTGTTCGGAGTTGGGAACCCACTAATCATACTGTTGGTACAAAAGATCCAGTCATTTTTGTAGAAGATAATACATATTGGACATTTTGTAGATTAGGTTTATCTAACCATATTCAGTGCCTAACACTTTAGATTTATGAAAGACATCATTTTAATGTTGTGTAACATTGTAATTAGATTGTTAATTATTTGTAACCAAAGCCGTCGTTAAGCATATGACTCAATTTAAATATCTAGGAATCCTTTAGACTTTAATCCTGATATCTAAAAATTATTTTCACTTCAGGCCCACCAGTTGAATTCCAGCCGATTCCAGATTATTTACCTGGACAAGATGTATTCTTACCAACCAAAGCTCCTATTGGATGTGAATGTACGATGGACAATTTGGATCAGTCAGAGCTAGCCAAAATCCGTAAAGCAGATGGAAGCAGTTCACCAGTTATATATCCTTGTTGGATCAATAAACGACGTAGTTGTTGTGCTGTTCGTGCTGGTGCAGTTCCACCCTATGACAAACGGAAAAGGCTCGTTGCCCCTCCTGGTCATCCTGTTTATGAATGTAACTCCTTGTGCGTTCACTTAACATTATTTACGTATATTCTATTTGATTTTTAACCAATATTCATAGTTGATGAAAATTTATTTACCGATTACGACTTACTATTCATGGATTTAGGATTATTATAATCCCTTTGTCATTATTTGAAATATCAATAACTTATTTCATCTGTTTATTTCGGTTAACTTTATACAATTAGTTTAAAAACTTGGGAGTGTGTTGTTTTATCTCACTATCCTTAACCTTCATGTACGCTTTTCTTGTCACTAAAAAGACTTTTTGACTGTTGATATATTTTTTAATTTATCAGGTAGACTTATTACCAGAAGACTTAAAAAAAGACATACATATTTTTACTCTAATTCAGTTTGATTAACCCTAGCAAAAATTGTTAATAATTGGAGCTACTAAATGATCAAATCATTTTTCTAAAGAACTAATGTAGTAGGATTTAAGAAAATATTAAATTATAATCAAACTTACTTAATCTACATTGGATTCAATCAAAAGTGTAAACATTGTTTGGTTGACAACGAGCGTTTTTACGTTTTATAATTGATTAGAATATATATGTCCCATAGATGTTTTTATTCAATCACTAAAATTCGTTACATGATACTTTATATTTAGTAGTACGATTTTTGATCGAGAATTATGTTTTTTTAGGTATTCATCTTGTTCAAATGGCTAATAAATTTTAAATTTATTCATTAAGAGTGTTTCCTTTATTTATTTCATCAGATTTTATTTCAAGTAGGTATCTAGAAAATAAATTTATGTAGCCCACTATTTAGTGTTTTATAGGTTCATTGATAAATAACACTAATGTAATTTGTTATTGATTCTGGTTAGCGTTTTTTTAGCGAGTTAGTTTTATACGGGATGGGGACGCTAACCCCATGCCCAACCCTCCTCCTTTATCCGGGCTTGGGACCGGCAGTAGCCCCCGAAGGGACTCCAGGCGGAGTTAGTCTATACGCTTTCCCTATATATTATACAATTTTCCCCGAGTATTATGAACTGTAAATAAGCGTTTTATCCACCATCGTTACAAATTGTTTCTTGGAAATGATTGGGTTTAGATAACTGTGTTTTGTTCACTTAATATCTAGACTTTCTTAACTTATCAAAGTATGCTATTAACTACACTTCTGTACAGATGAATTGTAATAACCGTGTATGTAAAGTAAATTGACATAACGGAATTTAAACTCGGTTCAGCAGTTGAAAGTTAAGTATATCCATTACAAAACGATATTCTATGCATATTTAAATGGGTTCTAAATATTTCACAACCCTAAAACTAGTTACTGGGTCACTAAAATCGTGTATATGAAATTTTCGAGTATTGTTGATGTAGTCTACTCACTTTTATTTTTTAATTCATTTACCAAGTACGGACTTGTGTACTTGGCTTCGAGCCATACCCCAAGTATTAGGGCTTTTGATACTGTCCATTTTCCGGAACCGGAGTAGCGGAGCGGGGTTCGAATCTGCTACTTAGTGACTGAGAATAAAATGACTGAACCACTGCCCCATCAATTTTACTCTTTTCAACCACATGAGCGATCTTGATTCTTACTGTCTTATATAGTAGAGTTATCAACTGGAAAGGGACGATATCATTGCTACTGAGCTTCTTATCACTGATTTCTAAGGACCTGTTCCTGTTCCTTTTAAAATGTCCTTATTTGCTAATCACTAACTCATTATAAACGTTTTAGTAATTTTATGCAATTCCTTCAAATTTTAGATGTCCATGCGATTCGTCTTGTCCATTTCGTGTTGTTCAACTTGGACGGAAAGTTCCTTTGTGTGTCTTCCGTACACGTGACCGAGGATGGGGCGTTAAAACAGTGGTCCCCATTAGTAAAGGGACATTTGTCGTTGAATACTTAGGAGAGGTAAGCAACATTCTTAGATTTTAAAAAGTTTGGTGCTTTAAATTAATTCGTTGAGTAAAGTCATGTATACGTAACCCTCATCTTACTGATATATATTTTTCCTTATCATCGACTAACTAGTAGTCTGTTTTTGTGAACTGTTTCGTCACTGAATTAGTCTGATTTTATTGTGACAGATACACAGAAAGTCTACAATAAAGCCATCCCAGTGTATAACTTGCAGTTTTTTCGCCAATGCTTCAAATCTATGTTTCTTCATTCGGTTTGAGAGACGTGGTACAACTAACTGCTAGCTGTAGTAATTTAAGTTAGGCTTGTGGATACAAATCAACCAGTCAGTCAACCTCGTACATATGTACATCTGCTAAAGTTCTCATACCCCGTTAGCATAGACAGATTAAGTTGTCTGATCAAATCCTAGAATACTAAAAGCAGTACAAGTATCAGTGGTGATTGAAAATATTCAATGTCGAAAATACGACTTAAAATAAAATTAGTGAAATAAAACGCTATAAATGTTATAAGGAATTAAAGAAATTAGAATTTCAGGGAAGACGGAGAACGGATGCTTTTGCGACATTGCAAATGATTTTGAGCCATGTCATTCAAAGTCTAGCCATTAGTTACGATAGTCATGCGGACCCCAACCAAGTAGTCTATACCTATTAACATGGCTCAGTTCACTTATCTGTGACTTCGTGGACTGATGCCATATCTTGGTTTCCTCGCCTCTACCCTTCTTCTAGCCCACTCATACACCAAAGAACATCGCCCGTCAGTGTAGGTGATGGTTTGGCATACATAATACATGTCCCAACCACCTTGAGTTTACGAAGATTTACTACCTCACCAATTGACTTGTCATCCTCGCTTAACACCTTATTCCTAACCCAGACACTGCTTATTCCGTGGTCCCAAAATGCAAGAGCAATGCTTCGAAGACACCTATAACAGAATACCAGTAGTTAGACGACAAAGTGTTATAAAGGCTAATATTTTGGACACTATATTTGTTAAACTTATTCCTCTGTGATTGTTACAAGAAGATTTTTGTCCTTTCTTATAAATTGGGACAATCAGCGATCGAGACCAGTAAGATTGAACTACGTCCAGATCCCAGATTCTAGTTAAGATTTCAGCTGGTCTAACTGTTAGAACTGGACCACCATCCCTAAAATTCTCAGGGCTTAGTCCATCAGACCCTGCTGTTCTCCTTCGCCTTAGATTACGTACAGCCTCTTTAACCTGACTAAGAGTTGGTGGAGATAGTAAATAACGTATATCTGAAAACCAGTCGTACTGTGTTCCTAAATTGTTCTGTCCATTAGTGCAATGTCCTGGATTGAGAGTGAATCACAGTCTCATCTTTCTCCAAGATATTCCCACTAACAGCTATATTTTTGATGCCTCCATCCTTGATAAGTCTAAACAGTTGTCTACTGTTACCTATCGCTGCTGCATTTTCCATGTATTCTGCTTTCACTATCCACCACCGCTCACGATCACTATGTAGGCTTTCTGTAGTCCTACGGTTAAGCTGCCTCCACTTCTCAATGTGTTCTGAGCCAAACGGGGTGAATTTCGGAGCATTTATCAGTTTTGTGGACGCCGCTGAAAACCACTGATTCTTCTCAACCTTTTGGTTCATGTTACTAGTAGATATCACTGCTGTTTCCACAGCATTTTGGATATCATATGAAGCTGCTTTGGGGTGGATATCATTTTCACGATTGACTAGCTCCCTCCCTAGGTGTTCCTGAAATATATTAACTTTTTCATCATTAGGTTGTGCTCTAAGTTATTTATTTATTTATTTGAACACATGAATATTGGTACAAGAAAGCGCCAATATATATGCGCCACACAAAACAATGAGAATTCGAAGAGAAATAGAAAGAAAAAAAACTAAGGAGCGCAAAAGAAAAAGAGAACACTAACGAAGAGATTGGTGTAAGGTAGTGTGGTAGTAACCAGGGAACGGTAAGGTACAATCAGAACAAATCTTTCAGGTAAGGGAGACACAACCACTTTTTATGAAGAAAGTAAAAGAAGGTTACAGCAGGATCGCCACTGGCTTCTATTCTGAGCCATATCTGATAACGTCTCTAGCCACTGTGTAGCACCATCTCTCAGACCCCAACCAGGGAGTCGTGAAGGACCGACACAAGCCAGTCCTTTGCAGCTTTCTTTCATACCACGACACCATGTCATACACTGACCACCTCTCCGCTTCTTCCAACCAGTCCCAGAGTCGGCAAATAATGCACGACGTGGAATTCTCTGGGACGACATTCGTAGAACATGTCCAAGCCACCGAAGTCGGTGTTTCAAGATGGTGACACCAATTGAATTATCATCTCTGTGCCCGAACACACGATGCCGAGCCTCTGCATTACTGACATGGTGTTGCCACTGAATGTCAGCAATCCTTCGGAGACAGCGATGATCGAACACAGAGAGTCGTCTAACGTCCTCAACTCGGAGAGGCCAGGTTTCGCAAGCATAGAGCAAAACTGCTCTCACCGACGCGTTGTAGATCCGACCTTTTACAGCCAGACTAACATCACGAAGGCGCCAAAGGTGGCCCAGATTGGCATAAGCCTCTCTGGCTTTCACTATGCGTGCATTGATCTCATCACTCACACCCCCACCAGCACTTATGCAGCTACCCAGATACACGAACTTCTCAACTACGTCTATCTGCTCACCATCCAGGGTGAGTACAGGATTAGAATCCTGCCAGTCTTGTAGAAGTACTTTGCACTTCGAAGGTGCAAAGCACATACCATACCTAAGGACACTGATTGCCAACTGATTAAGTGTGGATTGCATGCCTTGGGCATTATCGCACAGTAAGACAATATCGTCCGCATACTCAAGGTCGAGAATTCTTTCTCCAGGCAACAGATCCACACCAACATTACTTACATTCATCAGAGCTGTTTCCAGAATATCATCGATGGCAAAGTTGAAGAGGAATGGTGAGATTGGGCAACCCTGCCTAACCCCACTGCTCGAATGGAACAATGGAGAGAGGTGGTTGTATGCCCTCACTCTGCCTGAGGTGTTTTTATATAGGGCTTTTAGGATGTTAATAAACTTCTCAGGCACACCCTTCTTCAATAGACAATTCCAGAGAACAGTCCTGTCCAACGAATCGAAGGCAGCCCTGATGTCAAGAAACACTACGATTGTTGGCCTTTGATTAGTATGGCGATGTTCTAACATTTGGCGGAGGGTGAAGATATGATCAATGCATCCTCGACCGGAACGAAACCCAGCCTGCTCCTCGCGAGTCAACTGTGTGAAATCTATGAAAGGCTGGCTTGCAAAGGTTCATGTGGTATTTGTTTAAATCGTTGATATATTAATTACGTCTTCACTTAATGAAAAATCCCAGATACCTCTGCAAGGCGTAGGAGCATATTCCCGGAATATTTATGTTGAACGGTTGGATAAAGTGAACAACGTTTATTTGGGCAGCTATTTCGGTGCTAATGGTGGCTCGGGTGATGAGACCAATTTGCGCGTAGTCAAACTCAGCGTGGTTTATTCCAGTCTGATCCAACCCTGACCCCGTCATGATGTTAATCTGACTGTAAAAGGCCGGGTTTACAGCGTTTCTATGGGACCATTCTTACTTTGTGCTTGCTAAACCTGGAACCTTCGATCTGAGGATGTTTGGCGACATTTTATGTTTGACCGTCATTGTCTCCAAAAGACTATTTACATCCAGTTAGTTTGAATGTCTTGGCTTCTGCGATTGCTTCCCACTGGTATGAAATGAAAGGTGAAGACAGCCAGTGTATCATTGGGCCTCAACATACACAAAGTAAATAGAAAGATCCTCAAATACAACACGGAGAATACCAACCCAATCACACTTGGTGGAGAAGCTCTGGAGGATGTGGGATCTTTCACGTACTTGGTCACCATCTTCGAGGATTGTTAAGGATCGCGCTCCTACAGTTGTAGAACGCATGGAACTCAAAACAATTGTTAACCAACATCAAAGGATCTTCATTACAACCATCAAGACATTTCTACTGTACGGGGCTGGAACTTCCAGAGCTACCATCATCAGAAAAGTAGGAGTATTTCTACACAATTGTCTACGCAATATACTCAATGTCCGTCGGTCGGATACCATCAGCAACATTTTTACTGTGGGAGAGAACGAATTTGCTCCCATCTGTTGAGGAAATTAGGAAAAGACGATGGAAATGGATAGGACATACATTACGCAAATCATCAAACTGCATCACGAGGCAAGCCCTAACTTGGAATTCTGAAGGGAAACGGAAAAGTGGAAGGCCAATGAACAAACTGCGTCGAGAATTAGAAGCGTACTTGAAAAGGAAAATTAGCAACTGGAGACAGCTTAGAAGGATTGTTTGGGACAGAGTTGGGTGGATAATGCTGGTGGGCGACCCATGCTGTTCCACGAGGGACAACAGGCTTAAGTTGGTTAGTAAGGTATGAGATGAAGCAATATGAAACAATCGTAATACAAAGATCTCTTTTCAAGTAGATGTAGATTTGTATACGTGTATTCTGGGTGGAAAGGATTAGTTTCTGTAGTGATAACACGTCAACAATATCTTGTTGTGGCAATGTGTATTTGGGTGCAGTAACTATAGTTCAATTGGCGCCACGATCTTAAAGCACTGAATTCGTCGGTTTGGTCATCCTAGCGATTTCTACGCTGGACTTTATCTGCTGACGTTGTGATTGAACAGAAAAAGAAGATAGGCCGTCAGTTTGTAATTTGATGCTTGGGTGTAGAAGCTGTTTAGGGATAACATCTGTCGTTGCACTACGACTCCAGTTAGGGTCCTAGGGATTGTACAACTCAGATGTAGCTCAAAATGCAGGCGATTGGGGGTCGTACTCCTAATTAGTTTTTTGGCATCCCATTGCGGCACTGTTTATATGCCTAAACGAATAATCATTTATCAGTAATTGGTCGTAAAATTTTCAAACATGGTTGTTAAAAAGCTTTAGATGTGTTAGTCTGCCATACATCGAATAAATGTATGACACTTCTGTGACTAGAACTCATCTCGTTTAGGATATTTGCTGTAATTATCTTTACAGAGGTATTATCATTAATGGACATGTTGCTTAATACGTCAGAATTGTGCAAGCAATTATGTCGAAATACGTTAGATAAAATGATTCTTTTGATCTCATATTGTTGATCGAATTCTCTCAATGAAGGAACTGTGTTACAACTTATCTGTTTATCGTCTATTATAAAGGATTTTGTGAATATCTCTATTTATGATAAATTTCACCACTGCTATTCGTTTGTGTTTCCGTACGATTAATAATCACGTATGAGCTATTATTTAATGACTTATTGTTCATTTTTACAGATTCTTAATTTTGATGAAGCAGAAAAACGAGGAATAATATACGATAAACAGACTATGACATATCTTTTCGATTTGGATTTCGAAGGTGATGCTTATTACACTGTAGATGCTTCTCAGATGGGAAATATATCACATTTTATTAATCATTCGGTAAGTGTTTTGTTTACAAGAAGGTAATTATTACGATATTTCTTGGCATTATTTTTCTATTTGAAGTCTTACGCGCGTGTGATAAATTGTTAAACATTGGGTTGCTTAGTTGTTTTGTAATATAATCCTACTACATTCCTAACTTGTCACTGTCTGTTCACCATCACCTCTTGAATTCTGTCTTTTAGGAGTATCATAAGAACTTAAAACACCGCATATATATGCATAGGTTTAATTTGTTAAACTACATCACAACGAGATAAAGTCATCACCATAGTAGTAGCATTATCAACGATTATTAAAAGGACCAGCATAGGGAATGTAGTTCAAAAAGAAAGGGTAAATTTGTGTAATAGGAATTCTAAAATAATTTTCAGACCTAAGATTTAGGGGTAGACAAAGAAAGAATGAATCTCCCCCATTGAGATAGATTTTAATGCATATTGGCCCCCTGAATGCCCTGGTACGGCCGAGAGTGGGGAGAGTCCGCTCTCCCTCTCGAAATACTCTCACACGGCCACGCGTATACAGCCTCTGCCAGGGAAGTCCTACTCATTGCCTTCTCGTGGCGGGGGTGTTGTCTACGAAAATGAGAGGACGAAAAGCGAATGTCCGGCGCTTTAACCGGATTCCAAATCAATGGTGCACATGGGCTCCAGTATCCTGCGGGAACGAATGGCGTATGAACCAATCGTTGGTCACCGGCTACCATGGGACTGCATCTCCTTACGATGCTCCACTGCCTTGTGGGTTAGACCTTTAGGTCAAAGGCTCGGGGAGTGGCCCCCTAAGATAACCACCTGCTTCGGTTTGGGCACCCGGGCAGTATCACAGCCCACACACAAATTGATGAACTCTTTATGCCTATGGAAATTACCTTTCTCGCTTTGAAAAACAAACAATTGATTCAGATTATTATCATTACAATTATTGTCATTATTAATACTAATATTATTATTACTACTATTATTGTCATTATTGTTATTATTATCATTATTATTATTATTTTCCACATTATTCACCCTCTTTTATACTTATACAGCGGCTCGTCTTTGGTGGAAATCCGACTGTATCTAAACGTTCTCGAGTCACTGTCCGGTTGAAAATTGTATGTTACCACCGAATACGAGGACTGAAGCAGATTTTCTGAAACCACGTGCACCATTCAAACTGGCTGCCTTCAACGTTCGCACATTTATGCAGGTCGGACAACAGATAGGGCTGGCTATGTCTTTGGAAAGTCTTAATATCGACGTGTGTTGTCTATCCGAGACCCGTATTCAAGACTCTGGCGAAGTACTACAAATTCGATCTCCATCTGTCGCTTCGAAAAGCTTGTTTTACGTGCGCTTATCCGGGGACCCTGTGGCATCTTCGTCTGGTCTTGCTGGCGTTGGTGTCGCACTAAGCGCTAGAGCTGAGGCAGCACTAGTCGATTGGATCCCCATTAACAGTCGGTTATGTGCTGTTAGATTAGAAAGTTCCATCAAAGTGAGAAGAAATCGGCGTGAGAAACGATGTCTTTTCGTCATCTCCGCCTATGCCCCGACAGATTGCAGCCCGGATGCAATCAAGGATGAGTTTTACCACCAGTTATCAGTTCTTCTCCAGAAAGTGCGTTCGACAGATATTGTAGTACTAGCCGGAGACTTGAATGCTCAGGTCGGGCGTCTAGGCACAGAAGAGAGTCGTTTAGGTGGCCGATGGGGACTCGTTGGTCGCAGGTCAGATAACGGGGACCGTCTACTGCAACTTTGCACAGACCACAACCTGTTTCTGGCTAGCACTAACTTTCGGCACAGTCATCGCCGATGTGCCACCTGGCGTCCTCCCTCTGCATCTCAAGCCTGGACTCAGATTGATCACATCGCGATCAGCTACCGCTGGCGTGGTTGTGTAAAAGACTGCCGCTCCTTTTGGAGTACCTATCTGGACTCTGACCATGCCTTGGTCTGCGCCAATCTTGCCTTACTTTTCAGTGGACAACGAAGTGAACGCCATCAACGGATTGATGTTAGCAAGCTGGTTGCAACTTCTGTTGCAAGTAAGTATCGAACCGAGCTAGCCTCTAGGCTAGCTACCACTCCACCGAAAAGTATAGATGAGCATTGGTTGCAATTGCATGACGCCATGAAAATGGCGGGAACAGTCAGTTGTGGGTTTGCGAAACGTCCCGCTTTTAAGCACTGGGTTTCTTCTGGTTCCTTACAACTCATTGAAGCCCGTCGGTCTACTCCGGGTGACCGTGAGTTTGACCATAAACGAAGGATGTTACGTAAGGAAATTGGGCAAAGCTTGCGTAAGGACCGAGAAGCCTGGTGGTCGATGCGTGCTAATGAGCTGGAAGCAGCAGCTGCATCTGGTAACTACCGGAAGCTCTTCCAGCTCATCCGAGCCACTGGCAGCAAGAAGTCTGGTGTGAGTGAAACAATCTGCGAGGATGATGGGATGCCAATCACTAACATCCATCGACGTCTTGGACGATGGGCAGAATTTTTCGAAGGGCAGTTCAACTGGCCTGCTGCTCCGGCAACATCGGTCAGACTGTCCTGCCCTCCATGGCCGGTGACGACTGATCCACCAAATGAGGAGGAAGTCCGCAAGGAACTCCAACTCTTGAAGCGTTACAAATCACCTGGCCCAGATGACTTACCTCCGGCTCTTTTTAAAGATGGTGGTGACTTTTTGACTAAGGAATTGACGACGTTGTTTACAAAGGTTTGGGAACTAGAGAGTGTACCAACGTCATGGAATGAGTCGATAGTTGTCCCTATCTTTAAAAAGGGTTCACGTCGTTCTTGTAACAACTATCGGGGGATAAGTTTACTTCCGATTGCGTCCAAGCTATTGGCTTCCGTCATTCTTCGTAGGTTGTTCAAAACCCGAGAAAGATTGACTCGCGAGGAGCAGGCTGGGTTTCGTTCTGGTCGAGGATGTATTGATCATATCTTCACCCTCCGCCAAATGTTAGAACACCGCCATACTTTTCAAAGGCCAACAATCGTAGTGTTTCTTGACATCAGGGCTGCCTTCGATTCGTTGGACAGGACTGTTCTCTGGGATTGTCTATTGAAGAAGGGTGTGCCTGAGAAGTTTATTAACATCCTAAAGCCCTATATAAAAACACCTCAGGCAGAGTGAGGGCATACAACCACCTCTCTCCATTGTTCCATTCGAGCAGTGGGGTTAGGCAGGGTTGCCCAATCTCACCATTCCTCTTCAACTTTGCCATCGATGACATTCTGGAAACAGCTCTGATGAATGTAAGTAATGGTGGTGTGGATCTGTTGCCTGGAGAAAGACTTCTCGACCTTGAGTATGCGGACGATATTGTCTTACTGTGCGATAATGCCCAAGGCATGCAATCCGCACTTAATCAGTTGGCAATCAGTGTCCGTAGGTATGGTATGTGCTTTGCACCTTCGAAGTGCAAAGTACTTCTACAAGACTGGCAGGATTCTAATCCTGTACTCACCCTGGACGGTGAGCAGATAGACGTAGTTGAGAAGTTCGTGTATCTGGGTAGCTGCATAAGTGCTGGTGGGGGTGTGAGTGATGAGATCAATGCACGAATAGTGAAAGCCAGAGCGGCTTATGCCAATCTGGGCCACCTTTGGCGCCTTCGTGATGTTAGTCTGGCTGTAAAAGGTCGGATCTACAACGCGTCGGTGAGAGCAGTTTTGCTCTATGCTTGTGAAACCTGGCCTCTCCGAGTTGAGGACGTTAGACGACTCTCTGTGTTCGATCATCGCTGTCTCCGAAGGATTGCTGACATTCAGTGGCAACACCATGTCAGTAATGCAGAGGTTCGGCATCGTGTGTTCGGGCACAGAGATGATAACTCAATTGGTGTCACCATCTTGAAACACCGACTTCGGTGGCTTGGACATGTTCTCCGAATGTCGTCCCAGAGAATTCCACGTCGTGCATTATTTGCCGACTCTGGGACTGGTTGGAAGAAGCGGAGAGGTGGTCAGTGCATGACATGGTGTCGTGGCATGAAAGAAAGCTGCAAAGGACTGGCTTGTGTTGGTCCTTCACGACTCCCTGGTTGGGGTCCGAGAGATGGTGCTACACAGTGGCTAGAGACGTTATCAGATATGGCTCAGAATAGAAGCCAGTGGCGATCCTGCTGTAACCTTCTTTTACTTTCTTCATAAAAAGTGGTTGTGTCTCCTTTACCTGAAAGATTTCTTCTGATTGTACCTTTTCGTTCCGTCGTTACTACCACACTACCTTACTCCAATCTCTTCGTCATTGTTCTCTTTTTCTTTTGCGTTCCTTAGCTGTTTTTTTTTTCTCTTTCTATTTCTCTTCGAATTCCCATTGTTTTGTGTGGCGCATATATATTGGCGCTCTCTTGTACCAATATTTATGTGTTCAAATAAATAAATAAATAAATAATGCATATTGAACAATGTATCCAACCATTGATCAGTATAATCGTGAGAAACTCAACCAATTAATCCTCACCTACTGATATCTCTCAGCCTAGGTGTTGTCTTGTTATTTGGGGTTCAGTATGACCTACGATGTTATGGTTTTAGGGACGAAAACAATTGAGCTTCTCTAATACGATCGGCTTTCTTCGGGATTAACAACAGTCAATTATACTTAACACATGAAACCTGAAGGGCTAAGACAGGAAGAAATCGGAACTGCAGGTAGCTTGATTTTTGTGGTAGAGCAAACGACTCAAAAGGAATCGGTACAAAAGTTGTTATCATAATAGCAAAATGTGACCTTCGAGCATGTAGTAATTTAGCGAACCACCAATGACAACCAATCAAAGGTTTAACGTCACAACGAAAATCGAATCGGTAGAAAGTATGCGAGTGGTTATCGTTCCTGAAGAGATCTTAGCCCTTCTAAGAAAATCTGACCATTCTTGCGACCGCCTTAGCACTAAGTCACTGTGTGGAGTAATGCCATGTTTTTGTTTGGTTGCCATTGGGTTTCTTCTTACATATCCGGTACACCACCCAACGCCACTCGTCGGATAAGTAGCGAATGGCTACTAATATCCAAAATACAGACGATAACGATTTATAGACTTCCTATCTTTGATGAATACTCTGTGTTTGACATCGACATTTCTCACTTGGTCTTTTCATTTATAGTACGCAAAAGATGAGTTAGTAAATCATCAGCGTGGAGCCTGGCACACATATCTGTTGATCCAGGTCGCCATACCAAATTAAAACGAAGAGACAAAGTTAATAAGATGTATAGCAAAAGAATTTCAGATAAAGTAATAGCGATGAGGATGAAAAGGGCTAAGGACTGATAGTAGAATTCGAAAAGATAAAGTGAAGGTTATATGAAGGAATGTTGAATTTCAAGATCGAAGTAAAAATAAAAAAGTAAATGCATCTGTACCATTGTGACTGATTTTGAGCCATATTATCCAAAGCCTCCAACTACCAGTCTAGGTTATCGCGGGACTCAAAACAGGTGGTCTGTACGCGTACTTCCTTAATCTCAGGAAATATTTTAGTTAGGCGTCAGTAGGCATGTACTTACTTACGCCTCTTACTCCTCGTGAAGGAGCATAGGCCGCTCACCAGCATTCTCCATCCAACCCTGTCCTGAGCAATCCTTTCCAGCTCCTTCCAGTTCTTATTCATCCTTTTCATATCTGCTTCTATTATCCGACGTAATGTGTTCATTGACCTTCCTCTTTTCCACTTCCCTTCAGGATTCCAAGTTAGGGCTTGCCTCGTGATGCAGTTTGATGATTTGCGTAATGTATGTCCTATCCATTTCCATCGTCTTTTCTTAATTTCTTCAGCTGGAAGTTGGTTTGTTCTCTCCCACAGAAGACTATTGCTGATGGTATCCGGCCAATGGATGTTGAGTATCTTGCGTAGACAGATACTTACAAATACTTGTACTTTCTTGATTGTGGTTGTTGTTGTTCTCCAAGTTTCAGCTCCGTACATTAGAACTGCCTTCGTATTGAAGATTCTGACTTTGATATTGGTTGGCAGTTGTTCTGAGTTCCACATGTTCTTCAGTTGTAGAAATGCTGTCCTTGCTTTGCCAATCCTCGCCTTTACGTCTGCATCTGAGCCTCCTTGTTCATCGATGATGCTTCCTAGGTATGTGAAGGATTCTACATCTTCCAGAGTTTCTCCATCAAGAGTGATTGGATGCAGAGACTGCTGCTACACTGGCTGTCTTCATCTGCATCTGTTCGTGTGTACGCGATAGGAGGGCTAGGTCATCTGCGAAGTCCAAATCGTCTAATTGATTCTGAGCTGTCCATTGTATTCCGTGTTTTCCTTCAGATGTCGAGGTCTTCATAATCCAGTCGACCACCAGAAGAAAGAGGAAGGGAGAGAGTAGACAGCCTTGTCTGACTCCAGTCCTTACTTGAAATGCATCTGTCAGCTGTCCTCCATGCACTACTTTGCACTGTAGTCCGTCGTATGAGTTCCGGATAATGATGACAATCTTCTCAGGAACTCCGTAGTGTCGAAGAAGTTTCCATAACGTTCTCCTATCTACACTGTCAAATGCCTTTTCATAATCAATGAAGTTGATGTATAGTGACGAGTTCCACTCAACTGATTGTTCGACGATGATCCGTAGTGTTGCAATTTGGTCTGTGCACGACCGATCCTTACGGAATCCAGCTTGTTGATCTCGAAGTTGGGCGTCTACTGCATCCTTCATCCGGTTCAGCAACACTCTGTTGAAGACTTTCCCTGGTATTGACAGTAGTGTAATGCCTCTGTAGTTTTCACATTTGCTCAGATCTCCTTTCTTTGGAATCTTGATGAGGTGTCCTTCTTTCCAGTCCATCGGCACTTGTTCCTCCTCCCAAATCTTTTTGAATAGAAGGTAAAGCATGCTTGTGGTTACTTCGACGTCTGATTTCAGTGCTTCAGCTGGTATGTTGTCGGGTCCTGCTGCTTTCCCGTTCTTGATTTGTCTGACGGCCATTCTGATTTCTTCCGTCGTTGGTGGGTTGACATCTATAGGAAGATCTGTGTGTGCTGCTTCGATGTCCGGTGGATTCATTGGAGCCGGCCTATTCAGGAGTTCCTCGAAGTATTCTACCCATCTGTTACGCTGTTGTTGAATTTCGGTGATTGGCTTGCCTTCTTTGTCTTTGACCGGCCTCTCTGGTTTACTGTATTTCCCTGCTAGTTTCTTCGTTGTATCGTAAAGCTGTTTCATATTTCCTTCTCTTGCAGCTTTTTCTGCCGTCGTTGCTAGTTCTTCCACGTATTTCTTCTTGTCGGCTCTAATGCTCCTCTTCACTTGCTTGTTTGCTTCTATGTATTCAGCTTGTGCTTGGACTTTCTCTGCTCGTGTTCGGCTGTTGTTAATTGCTGCCTTCTTGTTCTTCCTTTCTTTGATCTTGTCCAGTGTTTCTATAGAGATCCATTCCTTATGATGGTGTTTCTTTAGGCCCAGAACCTCTTGACACGTTGAAGTTAATGCTTCTTTGATGCCTTTCCAGTTGTCCTCCATAGTAGTTTCTTCTTTCAGTAGATCTTGTAAGGCTTGGAACCTGTTGTTGAGAGCTATCTTGAATTCATTGAGTTTGTCAGTATCTCGAAGGAAGGCTGTATTGAACCTTTGTAGTGCTGTTTGTCCACTTGTCCAGTTTTTCTTTAGCTTCAGTTTTAAATTGGCTACAACTAGGTGGTGATCTGAAGCTACGTCAGCACCTCTCCTGGTTCTCACATCTTCCATTGTCCTTCGGAATTTTTTGTTGATGCAAATATGATCTATCTGGTTCTCTGTAGTGTGGTCCGGTGAGATCCATGTAGCCTTGTGTATACGCTTGTGTGGAAATATTGTGCCTCCTATGACCAATTTGTTGAATGCACACAAATTTGCAAATCTTTCTCCATTTTCGTTTCTTTCTCCCAGTCCATGTCGTCCCATAATATCTTCATATCCGGTGTTGTCTATTCCGACTTTGGCATTTAGATCTCCCATTAGAATGGTGAGGTCCTTTCTTGGGCATTTCTCTATGATTGATTGCAGCCGCTCGTAGAATTGATCTTCAATGTCGTCGTTGCTATCATTGGTGGGTGCATAACATTGGATAATATTCATTGTGATCCCCTCCTTCTTTGTTTTGAATGATGCTTTGATGATTCTGGATCCGTGAGATTCCCATCCTACAAGTGCATTTCGTGCTACTTTGGACAGCATAAGAGCGACTCCCTGAGTGTGTGGAGCATATTCCTCTTCGTGACCGGAGTATAGCAGCATCTCTCCCGTAGCTAGCTTTTTCTGTCCAGCTTGGGTCCAGTGGGTTTCGCTGATTCCCAGTACTGTCAAGTTGTATCTCCTCATTTCCATTGCTATTTGACTGGTCTTCCCGGTTTCCCACATTGTTCGAACGTTCCATGTACCTATAAAAATTCCTGCCCTGGTTGTTAGAAGGGGCATCGGCCTCGTGGCTTCCGAAGGAACTCGGCTTTCACCATGAAGCGTCATAATTCTTCTAAATGAAGACCTTCTAACTTTCAGGGCAGAGTTAAAATGGTTTGAATTATTTTTTCTGGTAAGCGTTTTTTTAGCGAGTTAGATTTCTATGGGATGGGGACGCTAACCCCATGCCCAACCCTCATCCTTTACCCGGGCTTGGGACCGGCAGTAACTCTAGAAGAGCTACAGGCGGAGTTAGTAGGCATGTAAAGCTCCTTTAATTTGATGAAGAGTAAATTTCTGGCCGATGCATCCTCTTCTAGGCCCGAAACCAGACTGGTTTTCCGAAGTTTGTTGTTTACGAGCCCTAGTTAAAGACTGACTATCAAGGCTAATATTTTAGATACTATATTATTCAAACTGATTTCTGTGGTTGTCGCTAGGTTGTTTGGTACTCATATACCAGAACGATCAGTGATCGTAACGAGGTGGATTGGACCATGTCCAGTTCTCAAACTCTAGCCAGTATCTCGATAAATGTACTTATTAAAACTAGGCCACCATCCTTAAAGGTCTTCGGTGGTAACTCGGTATAGCTGACCTTTATATCAGATTATTTATGATCTTTTCAGGGTGGTTAAGAGTTGATGACTTATTTACATCTCCTATTCGGGTTGTTTGGAACTCTTCGTTTCAATTGTCTTCAACAAGTGTACATCAAAGTCCCATATTTCTTGGAGTTAGTTTCACAAACACTCAACGTTGTAATAACTGCTCGTTTGATAAGTTCAGTTAGTTATTTTTGGTTATCGATCACTACTCCTTTTAAGCATAGATAGATAAATATGCTACGATATAGCATAAGTTGGTTATATACAAATCCACAGAACGAATCATTGAATAGTAGAAAGATACTATATAAATTAAAAGTAAGTAATTTTGCGTACAGTTAATCACTACATTTTGACCCTATTGCCCTGAACCATAACATAATTAAATATCCAAGTCAAAAAACGAAATACCAACTTGGCTACACATCACTTATCTCTGAATAGCTACATGATAACAAAGTGCTGATTATTTAACGGAAAATAAATGGAACGTATAAATAATCTATTACAACCAGTTCTGATTTGTTTCAGATTCATTCTTCTGACATTTTTGTGTTCTCTTAAATCGTAGACATGTAATAAGCAGTTTGCTTTACGCACCTTATACTAAAGTACCATGGTGTCTTTGTCTTATTGCAATGCGAAGTTTAACACAACTCAGTTGTTAGCTGAACTAAGCAACTGAAATAAATATGAAACAATTTGTGGGTTGTCAGAACTTCGTAGGTATTTACGATTGAGCTAAAAGCGATTCGACTGTGAACAAGATTATCTCAAGCACTGTGTATGAATAAGAGCAGTTGTCGCTTCGCGGCTGACCATGCCATGGTAAGATATTTCTTCTCAAGTGACCTAAAAAAGAAACGTAGTAAGTCTTAGATTCCACTGCTAGCCACTATCCATCTTTGCTTAGTAGTAAAGAATAGTCTTGAGAATCTGAGAACATGACTACAGGGCTAAAGGGGGAACTGCTTGATGCCTGTCTGCTATGTTTGAAGAGATTATGAGATCACCTAAATCTACCAACAGATCGAAGACTTCGCAACACGACCAATAAGCTAACCATTCTATGCGTCCCAACCCCGCTAACTAGAAAAAGTTTAGGTTCAGAAGAGGGAAAGTGTATTCCACAAGCAGCCAGATGCACGAACAACAACAACAACAAGCATAACTCAAGCGTATATATACAGCATAAAAATTTCCTTGGTAAACGTCACAAAAATAGCACAATGAAAGAGGCGACGAACCAGTGACATTAAGAGTTCTGCCAAGTGAGAATTACGATATGAAGGTGAAAACTCGAGTTTCTAAAATAAGATTACAAAAATAAACGTTTACCAAGTGAGTCCTGATTATCCAGTATCGCCAACACTGTCATACATATCCTTTTTGTGAGTAATGTTAAATTTGCTGGTCCCGTGCTTATACGGTCTTACCACCAGTGACAGCAATCTGTTAGGTGAGTCAAGGTGTACTATTTTTTAGACACAACCTTATCTAACAGCTTCCCGTTATGGAAAGGCTGCACTGCTGCATAATTTGGTTGCCTGAAAGTGGCACCTTGCTGCCGTCACACTTGTGTGGTTGATAGTACGGTGTCCTTTTTGGGCCTCGAGTTTGGCTCCTTCAGACTTACCACAGTCCGACCAACTGGCCTGTAATAGCCAAGCCAAGACTGTTGGAGAATGTATTTCGGTTGTCGTCATTTGTTGCGATGCTTTTAACCCTCAAACGATGTCCAATTTTTTTATCCTGTTTATGCTACGTATGTTCAAAATTCTCAGAGTTGCTCAAGGCCTGTGTTGTTTGTATGAATGCTCCTCAGTGGGTAACAAACGCATCACGTTTTTAAAGATATGTCCCCATGTAGTTTACTGCGAGGATCATTTGCAGCGCACTGCATAAAAATCATTCAGGAAATACGCATTTGTCTGCCATTTTCGGCTACAGCATTTGTGTTAAACCTATTGGTACCACTTGGATTACTAGGCCGAAATAGGGGGGAGGAGATTCGGACTTGCTACACATTGGTCGCATTTCACGAGGTATATAGTGTAGAATAGTTTTATATGGTGCTTTCCAGATAGTTTAATAATGTTCAGTTTATTATGTTTGATACAAATTACTATTACCATTTGGTTTGCTCTCCCTTTTTTAGTGTGATCCCAATCTCACAGTTCGTTGTGTTTTTATTGAGTGTCTCAATACGAAGTTACCCCGTATTGCGCTTTACGCGTCTAGATTTATAAGGAAAGGTGAAGAACTTACATTCGACTACAATATGACTGGTAACTGAATCCTTTGTGATCTTTTTATATATAAATGTGTATATGTTTCTTATAGTTATGTCTTGCGCGACTAATGTAAATCTGCTAGTAATGAGCGTTTTGGATGGGATTAACAGAAAGCTTTCCAATCAAGTTTCTTGTTTTTTTTATCATTAATGAACAATGGAAATTGTCACTAAGAGTATATTTATGTTATTCTAACAACTTCAGGTGGTAAAATTAAACTAAATATATTTGCTCGAAGCTATTTGAATCGATTCCTTGAAGGGTTTAGTATTAGAACTCTTGTATAAATATCTTATCCAACATTGCTTGTACATCTTGCAAATGTGACCCAAGTCTCGTTTTTGTTGATTTCTTTCATTTGAGGTTATTTCCTGGGTAGCTTAGTTAAAAGTTTCCATTCCTTAGCACAAGTAATAAATAAAACAATAACTTTGTTTTATTTCGAGACAAACTTTCGAATTGATATGTTATTGTATAACACTATAGGACTTTTTATTTTCAGGTGCTGTGGCTGCGGACACTAGTGTAGTTATAGATGGTGCCGGAGAGGCGGAAACTCCTTCAGAAACCCAGTCAGGGTCATCGAATAATGGTGGGAAGAGTCCGACCCCATCTTCTTCCTCAGTTGACGTAACTCCTGACACAAGCAGTGAGGTGAGTGGGTGTTTGCAAGTTAAGTCTGTAGATTTATTCTAAAATATTTGCTTCTGTATTGTATTTTCATCTGACATACTACTCCAACTCGACTATCTTCGCTCGACTAGATGGCTTTTATTCTCTGAAGAAGTGGCTTACGCTGAGTCACGAAACGTCGGAAAATCTAATTTTTTGACTCATTGGGATATTACAAATATATTATTTTTATTTATATATGGCCATTAGTTTGTAACTCTGTCTCATCCCAATTGCGTATGAAATAAATATGTAACAGTGCAGCTTTATCTTGAACCAGTTATTTTGCTCCAGTGTGAGGTACTTTGTTGGAACTGCTTCTCTAGATGAAGTTATCTTTTTTTACTGAGGTTTTGAAGGTTGGGTATTGTAAACAACGTATATTTGCTTGACATGTAGGAATCGGTAAAACCAAACTGACCGAATTTTCTGAGAAAGTTAACTGTTCCCATTGCAGGTGATAATTTCATCATGCTTTATCTGGTTGCTCACTCCATCATTGTACCTGGTAATCAGTTAATTCCCATCATATCGTCAAATTCACGTTTTCGATGGCTCTTTAGAACTCATAGTTTCAGCCAATCACAGTCACTTTTAAAGTTTGTAATTTGATTGGCTAATTGATTTCTCTCTCTCTCTCACCTGCCCATGTATGACAGACTTTAATGGATTAGTCATATCAGCCCTATGAATGAGTCATGCCCAAAGATGGAGGCGCAATTTAAAAGGTCTGATCTGTGGATGGATAACACACAGATCATGAATGAGTCTTGAAAAAGTTAATCAGTAGTCGGGATTTGAACCGCTTCGACATCATTAAGTTATGGTTGTATGGGATAGACTTTTAATAACTTTTAGCAAATAACTCCAACAGATTGAATTTAAACAAATAAATTCTTGTAGTTCTCTGTGTAAAGTTTCATTTTATAAGTAAAGTTTTGGTGCCAGGATCAGCAGATCTTCGCGAATACTATATTACACATACTGATGGTAGTCTGGATTTCTAGTTCAAGTCAAATCTTATTGTGTTTCGATAATTTGGCAATATCTGGAATATTCAAAGTCCTACGACATGTTTGTATGGATTATTACAAATATGAAGGGGGGTTTTAAATTATTATCCAGTGTTCTATTGAACATGGATTTAATATCCGCCTCTTTTTCCTTGTTGGCCATATTTGTGTTACTACGTTGAAAGGTGCTTTAGGTTTATGGGACCAGTTAATTATACCATAGGATTCTATTCTGATTTATTGCTATTAAAGCTGAACAATGTCCAGCAATGGAACCTAGTAAAGCACCCTACCCATCCTATTTGAGACTCGTTGGGTCAATGTATCCGTTCTAGTGTTGATTTTCAGAATGAAACTCAAGTCCACTACTTTTTGCTTTAAGCACTACCGCGTTATCTGCTGACCTACTGAGTCCAGATATCTGGTAGCTTGTGCAACATGCACTGATTTTATTTGAAGGGTTTTTCCCCCATTACTGATGCTAAGAACTAGATATACGTCCTGAAAAGTTCACATAGGATGGAACGCTCATTCGGTTATTCACTGCTAGCCATTATTCAAATCTACCATTTAGATTCAGTTTACATTGTTTACTTTGAAAATAAAAATTCGTTTCCTACAAAGTAACACTATCATACCACTAATTTCAAAATGCTTCCACTTTGTTTACCTATTGCAGGTGTCTTTCGATAGCAAATCTCTGGGATCTAAAGTAAGAAATTTTTATTTGATTAATCTGGAATGATTTATTATTTAAAAAATATTATTTATGTCAGTTTTTTGACAGGTTTGTGTCAATAATTCACATATACAAATCTCTTTCAACAATTCACCATTCAGCACAATATAAGCGTCATTATTACCAGTACTATTGTTCATACCGGTATTATTACTTTACGTTCCAAACACTACCTATTGAAAGGGTGTTTTAAAACGATCAGTAGTCTTTTTATTATGAATGTTTGGCTTATGACCAGAACCGGATCAAAACGACTCTTCAGTACTTTGTAAATCCCCGCTAATTGCATATTTTTGGTTACCTGTAGAATGTTTCGAAAATTTCACTATCAATTATATGAAGATAACTATCTTTTATTTCAATATATCAAGTAGGTAAATTGTTGTACAAAATATCTGACATCGAATTTGGAAATCTGGTTTTGCAACTCATAGTGAACACTTAAGTCTAACTCCGAGTTGTTGCCTGATTTATATAAAAAGTAAACCTTTATTGTCTTTGTTAAAAAAGACTCAGAGGCGCTTATAATTTGTATGTCAGATAGAAAAACACTGAACAACCGGGACAAAAATAACAAACACAATGTGTCTGTTAGGTTATTGGAACTAAAAAGCTATCTTTTGGTCCAGTGGAAGTCCATATGCGACTGGTTCATGGAGTACTTCATGTCAGAGATTTCCATGTTTGAATTTTGAATATATCGTCTCCTTGATGTAAAATACGAAATATCGCAGCCGTATCTCTTCTCGGTCCGCTGATGTTCAGAGATCTTCCAAAGCTTTCTGCTATGATGAGATTTCTTTATTCCTGACAATAAAAAACGTTTGTCATGAATTATTCAAATAAATTTGTTGTTGAATATTTTACCACTTATTTCTTTTTCAGCTGAAAATTTCGTTAAAATTTGAAATAGTTGATTTGAGAATAGGTTTATAAACTTAAACTGTATGAATATAATGATTGGGGTTGTACAATATGTCAACACTAAACATTACTTATAAACAATGTAGTGTATAGATATACTCACTTATCATCGGAATGAAAGAAATCATTGATCTATTCCGTTTGTTAATTTCTTTCTCTACTGAAGAGCGGTTACTCATTAGTTAAAAGGTTTATTTATTTATTTATTTGAACACAAATATTGGTACGAAGGGGCATCAGATACATATGTTCCACACAAAAATTTCATTTGGTTTGTGTGTGGGCTGTGATACTGCCTGGGTACCCAGACCGAAGCAAGTGGTATTCTCGGGGGTCCACACTCGAAGCCTTCGACGTAAAGGTCTGATCCACAGGGCAGTAAAGCAACAATTAGGAGGTGCAGTCCCATGGTAGTCGGTGACCAATAGTAGGTTCATGTGCCTTTTGTTTCTTTAGGATCCTGGAGCCCATGTTCACCATTGGTTTGAAACCAGGGTTTCTCCATATCCACTAACTCGGTTAAAGCGCCGGGCATTCGTTTCTCGTTCTCTCAATTACCTAAACAACACCCGTGGCACGAGAAGGCAGTGAGTAAGACTTCCCTAACAGTGGCTGTATACGCGTGGCCATCCGTTTGGTTGTAGGTTCGAACATCACTTCACCTATTTCAGTTTTTCGGCAATCAGATGGTATCACTAGTTTGGAGCCTTAGAGTTTAGCTGGAAACCAGTTGTATTGTTCAATACTTTGTAAATGAATTTTATATTTTTCTTTTGTTCCACTTGTGCAAGTTTCGTCTGACAGTCATTTTTTGAGATAACTTTCACTTGATTTGTCTGTAAAAGAAGGGTTCTTCGTGTGTAGAATTAGCTGTAGTCCATCGGTTTTAGCATGTGGCTTGTGATCAAGTGGTTCACTGTCACTTCACTTCAACCGACTCAGTTTTAACAGCCAATTGACGTTTTTAAACGTTCACATAACAGGTACGTCTGGACTAAAATGTAGATAGCTTTGATAGATCATTTAGTTCTATTTAAGATAGTATTGACACTTGGATGATAGGCTTTTGTATCTATGATACGGAAAGCCGGATTTACTAGGTAAAGTTATTGATGTTATTGATTCGCAATATTTATTAATTTAACAATTGTTGTTTGAAACTCTATGCAAACGTTGTGTCGTGATTCGGAAAAGTATTTTTTTGTTTTTTGTCCATTTATCTGGAACACTGCATGATGAATATCCTGTGTGTTTACTTCATAATATATTGTTGAGGTAATAGTTTTTAATTACTATGGTAAACCATGTCTTTTACTAATTCTCGGATAAACATGGTGACGTCTTTGATCTTAGCAACTAAAGTAATATATTCATCTTGTGGCTGAATCATATATATGAATACTAATAACCTTAATAAAACTGATTTAACGTTTAAAGCACGGCCTTTAGTTATTAGTTCACAAATCCAAACTTCTGCTTACGTTCTAAACTTCATATTACATACCATAATACAGTGGTTACTGGAGTGTACATTGGCAATAGGGACATTATTATTGTTTACATTGGCATTTAAAGCTTCAATCCTGTTTAAAGTCATTATAATGGTGGTCCAGTGTATACAAGGATGAATTCCTATAGCTTTTAGACGTTTCTGTTATGGAAACAGGGATTCTTTATATCATTATTTTCCAAATATCATTTACCCGTTTTCGCTAAGATACTTCAACGTTCCCTAAGTATACTGAATTCCGAAGGTATTCACAACTTAAATCGGTCGTGAAATCTCATTTGGCGAAACGTTCTATAGTAACTAAGGTCTTGTTTGGATTCTTTCGTTGTGATTAAGTATCTAACCCTTGTCCTCAGTAGCTTTTCTTTGTATCCGGCTCCAGTTAAAGATTTAATTTTGATGATAAGCTCTTGGACTCATTATGTGCCTGCAAGCAGCTGTTCTATAAATTTATGCCCAATTCGGCTGATATATCGAAATAAAACCCGACACCATATATGCATTCTGTCGTATTATGTTTTTTGATGTTGAGTTGACCGATTATGAGACTTGAATCCGGAGAAATTTGTGAAATATTTATGACTGGCGAAGACATAGCATTGAACTTCTCTTGAGTTCGCTTAAACTTACTGTATATTTTCTCATTATCGGTTTTAATGAAGTCTCAACTTTTTCCCATTTCTGGTATAAATATCCTTATTTCACAGAATAAATTTTGTCTCATGTCAACAATTTTAGTAAATCTTGCACAATCTACTGATCTATAGTTGATATCGACCTTCAGGAATGTTTACTATTTCATACATTGAGTTAGGAAGCTATTTTACGATGTAGTAAGAGATTCATATCTGACTATGTGCGAATAACCTTTTGGGACTCGAATTTCAGACCTCAGATAATGGTCATGCCTTTCAGTTAAATATCCGAAATTCTCCATATGAAGATGTCATCTGTGACCTACGGTATGAACACCTGCAATTAACTTCAAAACGTTGTCTAAAAATTTAGTAAATTTATGGTTTAGATAGAAAAATTAACGTCATAAACTGAAACCCTTTGTAATGAGAATTGTCGCATTGTGCTGAATACTGACTATAGTAGTCTACTCATTTACTTATTCTTCTCAAGTGACTAAACCAGCTTTTGGTAATTGTTGTCTCATCCTTATTTTCTCTATATTCTTATCATTGACTTTGATTGTGTTTCCTAGGAATACTACCTTTACTGGCATAGAAACATTGAGCAGACTAAAATCAGGAGTACACAGCCCAACTACATAGAAATATAATGAAAAGTTGAAGCTGGTGTCTGTTTTTTTACTTAACAATACTGTTAACTTTGTCTCCCCACAATTTTGAAAACGTAGTTCGTGGTAAATTGTTAGTAGATGTCTCGTTTCTTAGTAATTGTCAACTTAAATTCCCTGTTGACCGAACTAAATTCCTGTTAAGACAAAGTTCTACACCCTTTTGTTGAGTTTGTATGTTTAATAGTTCTCAGTTCTTTCTGAACATGCAAAATCAAAAGATTTACTAAATTAATTGAAAACGAATTCTAACTAGGTAGCTATTTCAATAAAGATGTCTTAAAGTTTCAATTGTAAGGCATTATTCGTAAAATCGACATAATTAAAAATAAGATAGTTGCTCAGTGGTAACATCCTATGAAAGTAGGATTATTTCACCAACTGACCAATGTTGAAAGAATATCATTGGATTTCAAGTCCATGGCTACATCATGAGCTTAAAATTGGTGAATGCTCACTGTCAAGGAGTGTCAGGTTACGTCTATGTTGTCTATGCTTATTTGTCAACGGTGAAAATATGTCTAGTTGGCCAGTTTCTTCCTCATTAGCTTGGTTAGTCAGTTGTATAACATCTTAGGAGTGCGCTATGTAATGCTCAGTATGTTAAGGGCGTGTCAAGGTTTATATGTTTTTTATTGTCGATGTGTAAAAGTTCCATTATCTCATCAAACGTTGGAGCGCAAAGTACTGTGAATAATTGAAATACCACTGAGATTTGGGTCATCAATGCTGTCAGTGTACTGAATACTTTCTCTAAAATAATGGAGATTGCAGTATAAGGAACCATTCCGATTGATTAACGATTCTCATACCATGTACAAAGGTTTCTTTTAGCTTTAAAGACGTAACTAGGTGATTAGTTTTCCATAGATTTTGAAAAAGCTTGAGCATATTGCTTCATAGAATTTTTCTCATCTAGTTCCTTCTCAGATCTTATACCGACTACTTGACCTTTCTCAAGTTGTTTGGTTGTATGCTGTTTTATTTAACCAAACAGTAAGTATATCTATATAGTGTTTAGTCGGCAACAAAGAGAGCAGTCTTTATTGTTTTGTTCCTTGTACTCTGCAAAAGGCCTTTAAGTGTCGAAATGAATTTGAGTAGCGTGTAAAATACGAAATTTAGCTTACTATTGTAGAGAATTGCTGCATTAAGTGATTTTTCGGATCCATACACCTTTAATGCTAGTTGGATTTTCGAAAAAATACCAAAACTACACGGAACTGAGTTCGATCATGCCATTGTAATGCTACGAAGTGATTCTTAAATTTATTAGCATTCTTTTAAACTTAATCATGTTAGACTCATCTATTTGCTTTTCGTTCAGCTCACTTCCTTTGTTCACATGTATATATTACGCTTTGTTTTCTATTTGTGTCATAGGGTCCTCGTATGAAATGCTTATGTCGAAGTAAAAACTGTCGTGGATATTTAGTCAACTAGAAATTTTTACTGACTGTTTATGGTGTACGGTAAAGCTGAAATACAGTCTGCTTATAATCATATACAATGTCAGTTTTATCCACTCAGGCTTCATGTATTTTTAATGAACCATTAGGAATATTTGTATTCAGGATTATATTTGATTCTTATTTTATATCTATTGTAAATTATACTGCTCTATATAGCAAATATATATAAGTATATGTAAAGATAATTGGTATAGTTTGCAGATTAAATGTATACTTTGTGTCTTTGTTCATCAGCATTTTACAGTTTTTTATAGTGACAATAGATTTAAGGCACTGAAAATGTACGTCTATTCTTTTAAATGCTTCTATACATTTCAGTTGTTTTCATTTACTTTTATCCTGAGAAGGTAACATTTTGTTGTTAATATATTTACGATATATCTGTATTCAATGTTAATTTTTCATATTACCTGAGATGATTTAACAAAAGACCAATGTATATAAGGATGTAAAGGAATTACATCCTGTTTCTTATCATAAGCAGTATAACCATACAACTACATTCAATTGTTTTAACATATAACAAACATTGTTAATCAATCACTAAAAAAACCACTTGTGAGTTATATACCTGCACATTTGCCATTCACTTGGTTCGTGTGGAGTATTTCGAGTTAAATGAAGTCACATACCCGTTTTAGTGCTTTTCGGTTGGACCTTGTATACTCAAGATGCGTTGTTCAACTACAGGGGTCGATGTTGTGTTATCCACTTCACAGTTGTGATGTTATTTCCGAAATTTCCATAAAACTACCAACCATCCCCTTTAATCCTAAGAAAATGCTGAGTGGAGTAAGTTATTTAGGTAATTTCGACTGTACAACCGTCAGAAAGTGGTATATTTTCATATGTATTGAGCGGTATTTTATGGAGTTTAATGTGTTACAAAGGTGCTCTTTCGGTCTGCATAATAATTTGAAATTCTTCTGATTAACAAACATTCACTGTATTAATGAGATAGCCTTGTAATTGAAATGGCCATTTCGGATAATTGTTTTAGCCGAAAACAACATTTATTTTCATGTCACATTTGATTGGGTAGTCTTCGACCAATCACAATGGAATGTCTGCGCTGAATTAGATTTCAGCATTATTTTCACTTTTAATATGGCAGTTAGGTAAGACTTTTGACTTTCTTCTTAGTGATTCTATAAATTTATGTTAACTCTATATTTAAGGACGAACAAATCCCAAAATTTATTTATGGGAGAACTTTTTATTTAATATGCTGTCATGATGGTCATCGCGATTTTTATGCCCAGTATCGTCAGCGTGAATAGCAGATAGTGGTGCTAATGAGACATAGATCCCACTTAAATTTGCATATATTCTGTTGACCTAAACGTTTCGAACGGTATTTTTAGGGTCAAGATACAAATGTTTCATATGGGTTTATCTCATACGGTCTATTCGACAGACAGACCGTGAGAAATGTATGTGGACTGAAGAGACAGATTTAGCTTTGTTAATGAATGACTTGGCATTCATATAATAAGTTTCAGAAAACAAATGCGAATATAAATGACTGACACACATGAGGCCAGCACATCCACAAATCACATATGAATATGCCAAACAAAGCTACATATGACAGAGTACACAAGATGGTCAAAAGATATTTGGCCAGATAAGAATGATATGTTTAATAAGCAGACAATAGTGGATTACGCATTGGTTGCCATAATCCTTTATTAAAAGTATGGACAGACGAGGTGTCGTTACAAAATTACAGGATCGTGGATTTATTTACTCTGATGAACAAATTTCTCCAGGTCTAAGAAGGTACATACTTAGGCATGTTACACCTCGTAAAGGAGCATAGGCTGCCCACTAGTATTCTCCATCCAATTCTGTCCTTGAGAAACCTTCAAATTGCTATTCAACCTTTCCATGTATACTTCTAATTCCGACTCTGTGTTTTTTGTTCTTCTTTTCTATTTCTCTTCATAGTTCTAAGTTAGAGCTTGCTACAAGTTACAGTTTGATAGTTTCCAAAATGTATGTACTATCCACCTCCAATATTTTCTAATTCCCTCTTCAGATGGAAGTTTGTTTGTTCACCCCACAGTAGACTGTTGTTGATGGTATCCGGTCAACGGATATTGACTGTCCTGTGTAGTCAACTGTTTATAAATTCTTGTGCTTATTTGTTGATGGTTGTGGTAGTTCTGAAAGTTTCAGCTGCGCACATTAGGATTGGCTCAACGTTCGTATTGAAGATTGTGACTTTGACATTGGTTGATAGTTATTTTGAGTTACATTTGTTCTTCAACTGTAGGAATGCTGTCCCTTCTTTGACAATCCTTGCCTATATATCTGCATCAGATCCTACAAGTTAAATTTAAAATCATCCTAACATTATTCTTCATTATTTCGATAAATAGATTTTTTGCGCAATTATCTGCAAACGAACAGAAATCGAGTGTATATATTCTATGTGTTGATTTATTGCACTGTTCAAGACAACAATAGTACTTGCTTATTTTATTTGCAAATTTACTTCAATTTCAATTCCATTGTTGAAATACATCCTGAGGTTTTGAATAAAACTTAGTTCATGTACCCTGTACAGTCAAATTACAGCGATACCTTACACGTGACATGTGACCCTCAGGTATTCATGTGTAGCGTGGTGTCGAGTCCCAGTTGACTATGAACACCGCCACAGGAAAACACGTGCCAATAAAATCAGAAGGCGGAATATAACCAAGTTTATTTAGTTGGCGATCTCGTGGTATCGAATGAATACCAAGATCGTGCCAAGGAATGGTACGAGCGAAAGCAGGAGAACGGAGTACGTTAGGAAGGGTTTACACGTTCAATAAGTAGCAGTTTGATTCGAGGGACTGATCGGCTGACGGGCGATTGTAGGGCGAAGCAATTGGCGGAACAAGAGGCGGTCATTAATCCTCGAGTTGCCAACGAAGGTCTTTACCGGGGAACGGTACCAGGAGCCATGTGCTGCATTTGTTGCTCGAGTTAGCATACCACACCAGAGTGGTTTATATCCAGGATCTGAAGATTTCGTTCGCAGGGGTCCGGACCAGAAAACGCTGCAGACGTAGGACGAAACCACGTTGAGCCAAGAAACCGAAAGCGACCATAACGTACAAGTGCGAAACCAAACATATGTCAGGTCGATTCGAAACCAGAGTGTCAACTGAGTGCGTTGACTGGAGCGTAGGTGATCAGGCCAGCTTTCGCCAACGTTGACTGAAGTCGACGGTACCGAACGAGGGTAGTCGGAGGTGTGGGCTCAGAATACAGAAAGAAATAAAAAAGGGAGAGTGTTGCATGCAAGTAGTATAGGAATAGTTCTACACCGTATCCGTTGTTGACTGTGCGGCTAGTCGCGGAAGCGTACGGGCAATCGTACTCGGCGACCGGAACGTGAGACGGTAGTCTTGTGAGCCTGCAATCTCATCCGAAGTTAAGGGCTGCGTGGTCTGCTGATCTGGACGTGAGACTAGAGTCTCGTCCGTAGATGGTGCAGATGACGAGTGCTGTTGACCGGGACTTGAGAATGGAGTTTCAGATGTATCTAGCGTGGGATTTGTAGATTTAAGGATCCCGCTAGTAGGTTTGATAGGTCTAGCATTGGGTCTCGAGTTATCAGATAGGGCACTGTCATCGACGTGTGCTGATTTGAGACGATCAATGCTGACGACCTCGACTCGGCCATGTCGATCAACCTTGAAGGTCTTTTCGTGACGAGCGATCACGTGAAAAGGGCCTTCGTAAGGCTGTCGCGAAGGTTAGTGTACTGAATCTACTCGTATGAAAACATGTGAACAGGTAGATAATTCCTCTCGAGGAGCGACCTGTCGATGTTGTATTCGAGTTAACACCGGAGGCAGCGTTCGCATAAATGCAGTCAGTCGTTGGACGAAGTCTGATTTACCAAAATCAGGTCTGCTCCGTGGTGTGAAGAATTCCCCGGGCAGACGCAATGTCGTGCCGTATATCGGTTCAGCGGCGGAACATTGGATATCTGCCTTCAGGTTCGTTCTGATGCCTAAGAGAACGAGCGGTAAGGTTTCGTACCAATTGTCGTTTTCGTGTGCTCGATGAGCACTTTTAAGTTAACGGTGAAACCTTTCAATAAACCATTTGAAGCTGGGTGGTAGGCGGTAGTGCGTATGCGTTCCGTACCAAGCAGCCGGGTAAGTGAGGAGAATAGTGCGGACTCGAATTGTTGTCCTCGGTCAGTCGTGACAGTCGAGGGACAACCATATAGTGCTATCCATCGTTCTATGAAGCGGTGAGCAACTGTTCCCGCCGTAATAGACGTGATGGGACTAGCTTCGAGCCATCTTGTAAAACGGTCAATCCACGTGAGTATGTGATCATACCCATGCGATGATGGCAGTGGTCCTACAATGTCTATATGAACGTGATCGGAGCGAGCATTAGGCGTAGCGGACGTGCCTCAGGGGTCGGCTACGTGCCTGTGCACTTTGGATCGTTGACATTGTAAGCATTGCTTCGCCCACATACGAACATCTTTATTCATGGACGGCCAGACGTGCCGTGCAGCGATGAGGCGTAATGTAGCTGCGATGTCTGGGTGAGATAATCCATGTAGGGACATCAAATACGAGACGGCGGTGAACAGAGGGTACGATGGGTCGTGAAAGACCGGTAGATGTATCACATAGGATGGTGCCAGAAGTCGTGGCTAGTGGTACTACCTGATACTGAAGAGACGTAGGTCGTGGAGCTTTGGTACAACTAGGATCGTTCGCCTGGGCAGCGGTCATAGCAGAAAGATCGAGCATCGGCAAGGTTACTGCATTCGTTTGGATTCGTGATAGAGCGTTGGCACCACAGGTTCGACTCCCCTTTGATGTGACGAAGATCTGTCGTGAACTGACAGATAAAGTCAAAATGTCTGCACTCTCGTGGTGAGTAGTGGTCAGACTTGGTATGCAAAGCATACGTCAAGGGCTTGTGGTCGGTGAATAAGATAAAATGGCGTCCTTCTACTGCGTGCCGGAAGTGTTTGATAGCGCAGTAAGCTGCTAGCAGTTCGCGATCAAAAGCGCTATATCTCGTCTGCGTGGAGTAAGGCGTCGTGAGAAAAACTCGAGGGGTTGCCAACTACCGGAGATGTTTTGTTGCATGATGGCTCCTATGGCAAAATCAGATGCATCAACCGCTATACTAAGCGTGGCTGATGGATCGAGATGGGCGAGGAGTGTGGATTGAGCCAAAGCCGATTTGATCTCTGTAAATGCAGTACGCGCAGTATCGTTCATTTCTAATCTGTGTGGGTTTCCGTGAAGCAAGTCGGTCAGTGGTCGTAACCGTTCCGCCGCGTGTGAGATGAAACGACGGTAGAAGTTAACCAAACCGAGGAACAATTATGGAGTTTAACGGAATCACAAAATGGCTGTAATTATCACAGTTAAACAAAACGCATTAAAACAAGCACACGTACAATTGGTTATAATAATAGATGTTTTCATTAAACCAGTCGTGTTCTCGTGATAAAAATAATTCACTACACCTGCTACACAATGTGTTGAAAGTTATCTGTCACTCAATTCAATTTGGTCATTTCAGAGATTTAAAAACAGGATGATTGCTACTGACGTGATAAAACATTACATCTGTGTGACGTTCATTTGACGGGTTTTAATTCATAGACATGAATGTAGTGTTTTCTGTATGATCACATGTCAAACAAATGAAACAAATATTGCTCACATATCATATTCAGTGGACATTTTTTATGTGGGATCTCATTCAACATAAAAAATACAGACATTCTTAATACTGCATGAGGTGAAGCGTTATATAGCCTATAACTTTTAGTGATAAATTCCACTGGTAATATTTGAAGAAAACATCCACATATCAAATAAAAGGCACAACAGTTGTTTTAGGTAGAAACATTTTCGACAACTAATTCAGGGAGACCTTATAATTTATTATAATATTCACACACCATATTTCAATCCAAATAATGGACTGAATTAAGGGAAGAATCGGCAATGTACATTAAATTCCTAACACTACGACTTCAGCTCAGGGGAAAGCGAATCGTAAAAACGGTTATGTGTAAGCTACCTTTCGTTCTGGCCCTAAATGACTCTTACCGCAATACCGTTGATAATTTTATTAAAAAGTTATTACTTGTTATAGACAGGTTCGAACCAAATATTGGGAAACTGTAAAGTTATAGAGTAGGAGTACGCCAACTTAAGTTGGCTAGCGTACAGTTTTTCATTCACAAAAGCGTGCCAAAATTCACAGACAGTCGGTGAAGAGTTAGGGGACTAGCTACACAACCTTAAATTATATTAGAAACTATTGATGTGAATTGTAAAACATTGAATCTGTCATACATATATTCAGTAACCATTTAATGACGACGCAATATTGTAAACAGCGGCAGATATTAGCTGAATGAACTTCACCCAAATATAATGAAAAAAACTCTTGCGATCAAACGTGTTGAGAATTTGTAGCAAAGCACACGGAAAAGATGACCTTCATTATTAGTATTATGACGTTACTGACTTCTAGGCAGTGTGGCATACATTGATGTGTTTGAAGTGATCATGTTTACCAGATGAGATTAAATTGCTTTACGACGTCTGTGTAAAGATAGTCTTGCGAGTTAGTTGTAAAGCCACATATAGGATAATAACTAGTCCACTGTTTGCTGAATTTTTATCTCAATTTAAGAAATTTTCATCAATTCCAGATTAAAATCCTGCATAACCTGAGTATCATTTAAACACAATTGTAACAATTTTCTCATAAATGTACGTTCAAATATGCAAGTGAATAAAACACTTGAACGTTATTTCTTCAAGGCCATAAAACCCACTCGTACCCAAGAATCGTCATAAATAAAAGTATTAGGCAGGAGTACAACTGGTTCTTTTTTGAAAAAGGAAAGATTATTATAATGGGGGTTTGTGGAGATTGTATTGATTTTAATAGTGGAATTCATGAGTCAACCTAAACTACACCACCGTTGAAAACCTGGAAACAACGGACGGCTGTTTTGTTCTACTATGAGACTTCTTACCGGTGCGCACCCACTATCCCGCGCGTGGGACTCAAACCCAGGACCCTCGGTCTCGCACATAAACGCGACTCATGGACTCAACTGTTAAAATCACTACGACCTCCACAGCCCTCCATCCTAATAATGATCGTGTGCTCACTAGTGAAAAGCCTCAAGATGGATTTCTTGAAGTTCTAGTGAGAAGCCGTGACCAGTGGAGACGAATCAATGTCGGGTAGAAACAGGTATCTGCCTCAGACAATGAATGAATGGTTTCACAAGATCATGCATCGATTGAAGTTAAGCATTAACGCCGTTGGATGCCGGCTCAGTGGCTAAGAGGTTAAGCGTGCGTGCGCGAGGCCGAACCCGCATGCGGGTTCGTGGATGCACGCTGCTAAGTTGTCCCATACTATGAAGAAAAGGCCATCCATAGCTTCCAGATTTTCAATGACAGTCTAGTTTACACCGATGCGTGAATTCAACTATTAAAAATGAGAGACTCTTGAGGCTAAATGAATGAGGTTCTATCACAAATAATAAAATCTATCAACCATCTTAAGTGGAAACAATAAAGTACGATAGCAGTTGTTCAAATACGTGGCGGAATAATAAAGGAACGCATTTCGATACTATACAGCAGGAATATTAATGATGAGTTGAATACGACGATGAAACGGCTATACAATCAGTTCTACCTGTTTACGATTGTTGTCAGATAATAATTTAAATAATAGTAAATGAGATAATAAAGTAGTAAATTAGTCATGTTTCAATGAGTGGAAAATTGAGTTTTCAATATTTCGCGGTCCAATATAAGTCGCTTATTCAGAAAATTAATTAATAAACAAAGTCAGTTATATAAATTTAGGTATAAAGGCGTAGATAAACAAAATATTCAGTGCAATAGAAGTAGGTCTGATTACGTTAAATTTGATTCTGTATGATGGAGTGTTGTATGTACTTATATATCTGCATTACTAAGACAACCATCTTTGAGCAATATACATAGAAGGTTAACGTTTTTGCAACTGTCTTTTACAGATTAAATCAGTAAGATGAATAGCTAGTCTTGAGCGTTTGTTACATTTGACTTTGCCGTTGATCTCTAGCGTAGGTTCTTGATATTCGCTTCGCGATGACGTACTATTCAGGTTGCGGGTAAATCTGTATTTAACGTTCGGTGCTCCTGGTACAAGTGAGAAGTTGCTCGGTATCCTTAATAATTAGGCCAGATAAGGCTTCAAAAAGAATCTGCACCTTAGAAACAGTCAGCAACAACAGATGAACAGACTCAATCACGTGTTCCTCCAATAGCTGAATAATGGTGGAATAAAACGCTACTACATGCGTCTTGAAATTAATTTATCGCTCAATGTTTGCTAGACCTAGTGATTTATTATTTGGTGCAGGTTAGATACAGAACCTCTAAAGTTTGATCCATTGTCGTTGTGCATCTCCTAATTTTTCCAATAAAACCCACTAATGTCATGACGAAAGAGTTCGTACACAGACAATGCGTCATTTCCGAGCTCAAATTCCGGACCTGTAGACATATGAAAACATAACAAAGTCTTTTCCATAGGTCTACTTCTGTGGGCCAAATGAATTTGGGGGTTATCTACCTAAATCGCGAAAATATTGTATCACCTTCTACATACCTCTGGTCTCTATACTAAATGATGATTCCTTTGTACATGATCAACAGCTGGCTACGAATTCCAAATACAAACCGTTCATTTGTGATCATCAAGTTCTACTTGCCTTAAATTACACTATTTGAAGTTTCTCGGTCAGTACATTAATTAGAATACTTTTAATTATCATAGTATCCTGCCTATGTATGTGTTTCATCTTTAGTTTCCCTGATTACGCATCCTTTACGATAATTAAGTTCAATGATCAGATTTGTTACTAGTTTAAACCTAGGTAACATCACTGGCTTTCTGAAAGAAGCTGGGAATTCAGAGTATTTTATGCGCTATTCGACTCATTCATAACCCATCTATGGTTATAGATGATAAGTAATTTAGATCTTTACAGTCTCTCAGTTTTCTGTTTCTTTTTAAGTCTTTCGCTATCACCCGTAAGCTTATACTTACGCCGATATGGAAGTTCTACACTTGACAGCTTTGATTTATTGACTTCAGTACTATCCAGTTTAGATGGTTACCTCAGACAATATGAACATGGCACTAAAATACTCAAATAATCGCCTAAACCACATCAATATTCTGAAGAGCCTGACACAACGTGAGCAAAGACTTCAAAGTGAGTAAAGTACGTATCTTATAATGCTTGTATTGGTTCTGACCATCAATTGCTTCAAGTGAATATCTCCAGGAGCAAATTATAGTCAATAGAACTGTGCATATCATAATCTTTTGAAAAAACCAGGACCTTCCAGATAAACTTTTGAAGCTTCTCTTTTTTTGCAACTTTCATTGTTGAAACTATTTTGGAGGTCTTATATGGATGGGTGTGAAAATCCCTCCAGTTAACACTTTCTTAATTTAATTTGTTGCTTAACTTTTAAATGTGACGTTATTCTTCTTGATCCCTTTAGCTGTACATTTTACTGATCTTTAGGTCCTAGATGAGGTAACTGCAATCCATTTTTTCAGTCATGGTTCATGTTTTTCACGTTTATTTCAAATTCCGAGGATTCGTACAAACTGCATTTGCGATGTCTTACTTGACGTTTGGTTTATGGCTTCTACCATATTAGTTGGTCCCCCCTCTTAAACAGGATTGGTTTTTTAATTGTGAACTAGAGAAAAGTTTAGGAACTAGTAATAATCATCGTTATATTATGTAATTAATTCCTGATACATTTGTTACTGAGTCAAGTATTACTTTTTGAGCAAACTGTACGTAATTGATCGAGAAAGGATAGAAACAATTGAATTCGGGGACTGATTGTTATCTTATGTTGATTATCAATTTGTTTATTTGATGTAACTTAGGTTTGATTGTTTGCCTGTGATCAAATATTATTGGTTGAATAACTGGCTGGTAATATTTATTTAAGTAATAATTTTTATTTTAATTTATGACTTTATATAGAACCGTGACTTACTCAGAATTTTGTTTTATATTTCCACTTAACGAGAGCACAAATGTTATTCTTGATTCCAAACCGTTTTAGCTTGAAATCAGGTATACTTAGAGATCATCAGAATTGATGTCATATCGCCGCGCCACGGGAGAATACTGATAAATCAAAGACAATCGGTCTTACATAAGTTTTTTTAAGTCGGCTATCAGGGTTATGAATTTAATGAATCACAGTCATTGATTTGGTCCAAAAACTCTCGATAAAACCAATTGGGCTGACTTCTTCTGCTTACTTCACTTATCCTCACATTAGTCAGGGCTCATTGGGAGCGTTACTGTCTTATAACCATAAAAATCTCACTGTTCTCCTGCCAAATTCTAGAAAATGTACTTCCGTAAATATTTTCTTCCACAACAGCTGAAATGGTGGCAGGTTCACAGAAAGAGCGTAATAAGATATTTAAGAATTATAAATTAGTACTTGGTCCCTGGTATAGCCTATGGTTCGGCAAAGCTCTTACACACTGAACTACGAAGTCGAAAAGAGCTCTAAACAATCAAGGCTATTTCGTGCTGACCATTTCACAACTTAATAAGTACCGAAGCGGATAATATTATGACTAACGTTGTGCTTTCAAAAGTATCTCGGTATATAGTTTACTAAGACTGCCTTCAACATTTTAGTACGACTTTCTCGCAAGCCAATAACTCGAATAATTTCACGTCTTAAAAATTTAAGTAAGTTTCTGGCTAGCTGTTAGGTTGCTATGTACTTATTCACACCCATTTTTGAAGGAAGTTGGATTATGTAATGGCAGCCTGAGAAGGAAACTCCCTATAGTACTGTCTGTATGGTTTTCGACTACGAAACTAATAATGACTAACCAATCAAGTGTACTTTATCATAAATCCTCCACGATTAGTAATGGAGTGTGTGAATTCAAATTGTTCACTTAGTATTGTGCGCACTGATTCATAAGAACTACTGATTTGCAAAGAATCACCCACACCCTAAAGGTCTTAACAGTGTACATGGTTACTTCTACGTCACCAGTGGCCTAACGCAACACGGTTCTGTCACATCAAAACACATTCTTTGTAGGATGTCACTAGTTAAAATGTTAAAATTTAAATCCTTCAAGCTCAGCCACCTCTTTAAATGTTCTGTCACTTATTCATCTTGATTATGCACGATAGGCGAACTTTGAGGCTCTTTGCCGCATACCAACTATATCATAACAGAGATTTGGGACCTGACGAATTGAAGGATCTATGGGTAATAAGACTTTACTATAATGTTGCTGGACACACTATCTATGATGGTTAAGCCCATGACCTCCCTGTCTCTCTATCATATCTCGACTGACACCATCTCGAAATTCATCAAACTGGAAAGCGCTTTGTCATATCGATAAAGGCGTTATACTACAACTGTATTATTTGAGTCTACGACACGCTGATGTTTGTGTAATGGGCGATGATGCCTACCATCATACCTATAACTAAAAAGACCCATGACCATTGAATGAAATCATCAATATTCTTCTGATAAGGCCAAGAACATGAGTATTGGTCAAAATCACGATAACCATCTAATGTCCCCCAATCCACTTTTTGCAATGGAAATACTTCGCTTTTTGGACTGTAAGAAACAGGTTACCTTTAGATTGCGTGCCATTTTGTGATGGCATGCCATTGCTAGCAACCCTATCACCAGGCACTATAAGCTTGATGAATTGGAGAGGGTGGGCTTCGTTCCATTCGTCATCCGCCTGCCAACTGAAGCTCCCGGTTGTAGTTGCGGTGACTGAGGAAATGCGACTATGTGACGGTTGGAAAGCGCTGACGTTCCTTAACCGTGTGTTTGCAACTCGATGTTGTATTCATTGACTAACACAGATTTATATAGAGACACACCATGGCATTATGCGGAAGCATGATACAAACTCGAAGCAGAATTATTATTAGAGTAGAATTATAAGGATTCTTGAGCATTTTCAGGAAAAGAGTCATACAATTCGCCTATGATTTCAAATTGTGATATGACCAAACTTTAAAAGTAGCAATTGCAAAATCATTGAGGACTGCGAAACACAGTTCAACCCTTATAGATAGGACATATGGTTAAAAACTGTCATAAAAGAAGAAGCAAAGCATCAAGAAACTGTATAGAACAACGCTTTGTCAAAAAAATAAGATTTCAGAGGGCTACAAGCTCATCAAAATTCAAAACGACACAATTTGAGCTAATAAGTTTAACCAAGTGCAGCCAAAGGAGGGAAAATACATGTGGTGGTCGTTCAAAACAAAGGTCAGTTAGAACTAAACTTCTGACAATTGGCCTATAACAAAACATACGAAACATAATAAAAGAAACGTAATTTAAAGTAACGATAACCATTAACATTCCTCGCTATCTGGAATAGATGATTATATAAGGATAATAGATGGTTGAGATGAATTACTTAATAACAATGGGTAAACAAAATGTTGGTGTCATATAACTTGAATAAGGAGGGAATTTTCTCAGTCTCTGAAACACAGAAATACGTACAAAAGATCTCAAAAATTAAAAGGTGCTTCAAGTCCAGTACATCAAGAATATTCATTTGGTGAGTACTTATATTTACAGATGATTTTTTTGTGGATTTCAAAGCAACACTTTGGAAGACAACTGAAAATCGAAACAAACATTGAAGTTTTCAAATAAATCTGGTCAAGGTCAAAATAGAATATTAATCCGATATAACGCAACACAACGTTTATTCATAAAGTGATTGAGACAGCCTTAGCATCAGATTAGTGTCCCATCATATTTGTATTACAGTCTCGTGACTTAAGGACAGTTTGTTCATATTTTGTTAAAACACGTGAATTTACATAATAAAACATCACACTTTGTTAACAATCAGTGAATCGGCAAAGCGACCTAGTGGAAACTTTCTAGTGGATTTCTCTGTCAATGTTCGTAATTTGGACCAAAAAGTTTGATTTCAGCATCAGAAGGCTAAATATACATGTACGTAATGTCAAAATAATTTCGGCATTTCTGATTTGGTCAGTGTTAACCGCGAAAGATTAAGGAGGATAAAAGTAGGTTACTCAAGCTAATCGAAAGTGTGTCAATGAAAAGCTTAAAATATACGTATTTGAGGCCTTATAAATAAAAAATGACCATTATACCAGAAATGCGAATACTATAAAGGGAAAAACAATTGAAAGAAAAAATTCACCTGGGCCTGTGTCCAGTCACAAAGGAAAATACGTCACCCACCAGCATTCTTCACCCAACTCTGTCCTGGTCAATCCTTCCCAGTTGTTTTCAGATGCTATTCTTTCTCTGGATGTTTGCCTCCAATGCCCAAAGCAACGTGTTCCTTGGTTTCTCTCCTTCTTGTTTCCTCTCAGGATTCCAAGTTGGGGCTTGACTCTTGATGCAGTTTAGTGATTTCTACAATATATGTCCTATCCATCTCCTACAACTTTTCCTAATTTCCTTTTCGGATGAAAGCTGGTTCGTTCTCTCTCACAGTAGGTTGTTGTTGATGGTATTCGGTCAATGGACATTGAGTATATTGCATGGACAACTGTTTAGAATTACTTGTGCTATTCTGATGATAGTTGTGGTTGTTCTCCACGTTTCAGCTCCGTGTAGTAGAAGTGTCCTGATATTCGTATTAAAAATTCTTACTTTGATGTTCACTGACAGTTATTTTGAGTTCCACATGTTCTTCAACTGTAGGAATGCTGTCTGCTTCGGATTCCTGGTGTTAAGTTTACCTTTAGAAAACTAGGCTTAACATCAAGTGTTTTTAATATGGTAAAAAAGGCTAAAATGTCTTAGTTGGTAGCTTGACAGCAGAGTAAGCATTAGCTCGATCAGACTTACTTAGTTACTCAGGCCTGTTACCCCACTTGGAGAAGCATAGGTCACTCACCAGCATTCTCCACCCAATTCTGCACTGCTCAATGCTCTTCAGTTCTTTCCAGTTGTTACATTTCTTTGCCAGCGTCTCCGTTGTGTCATATATTTGTATCATATTTCCTTCTCTTGAAATTTATCCGCTGTCGCTGCTAGGTCTTCTACGTGTTTCTGCTTGTCAGCTCTAATGCTTCTCTTCACCCTCTTGCTTGCTTCTGTGTATTCAGCTTGTGTTTTGACGTCCTTTGTTCTTGTTCAGCTGTTGTTAGCTGTTTCCTACTTGTGGTGCATTTCAAATGCACCAATGTTTCTTGCTTTGTTATGCACTAGTATTTTGAGGAATACATAGTTGGACTATTGGGCCACCCTTCAAACGCATTCCTTAAGTATTCAACGCGATAAAGAAGTGCACATAAGTGATCAAATCAACAGCTTTCATGAACACTTCCGAACACCATTGTTCTGTATCTTGCTGGAGGAATCGTGGATAGCGATTGAGATCCCTAGCACCTTTCTCGGATCAAATGCACCGTTTGGAGATTCTTAGACCAGAGTTGAACAAGAAGGATGTGACTGAACAACTTAAATGGTCTTACTTCTAAGTCACGTTACATGGCAGTCAACCAGCCTGTCTCACTCTAGTCCGAAGCTGGGCTGCTCAGTTTTTCAGGCTAACAAAAGATAACAAATAAAGTCTTTCTGAATTAAAAGGTAACTATTCTAAACCTATAATCTTTGAGACTACCTTTGGAAGAATAATTGTTTATATTTTTATTGTATAACTGTTAGACACGTGGATTTTTGTGCCTTATAATTATTCTTCTCGCAGACGTTTAGCCAAATCTAATGAAAGCAGAAAAATAATTATAACTTTGTGGCATTTCAATGAGTAGAAACTTGGATATTTGACGTAGCGTTTTTAAAGTCTTTACGTGAAGAATTGAATTACATTAAATCACAAAACATCAGAAATTCAAACGTTTGCTCATCGGGATACTACATGACATAACAATTTTATTAGAACTATCCACCGAATGCTAAATTTTAGTTGAAATTATAGAATTCAGCCATGGTATTTATATCAAAATTCATCGTTCAGAGCTTAATTTTACTGAAGGTATGATTAGTTACCTGTGAAGCTCTTATTTTACTTTACGGTTACAATCATACTGCAATTTCTCATTTGTGGCAACATATGTTCTGAAAAACAGTCTTTATTATCGTACTAACCCGGGCTGTGAACAGAATTGCGTGGTGGAAGTTATTTTACCTGCTATGTTGTCGTGTTGGTCTGGCTATCAGACAAGGAGCTAAGGAACCGTGAACCATTATACTTAAAAATATTGATCATAATCACATCTAAAGTAACGGATCTTTGATTTTGGCGCGAAATTTACTCACCCATCTGGCCAAATAGCTTCTGGGCATTTTAGCTCGTGCTTAAAAACCGTAATGTAGTTCCTAACACTAACCATCATATGGTAACCATAATCCTCATTATTCATACTGCACTAAGACCCTCGTTCAGATCTAGATAGTGAGTAGAAATTCTCGAAATCACTATGGTGGGTTCAGAGGTCGTCCACAAAATATAGTCACACCAATTAAACAAATAAAATCATTAAAGCTCTGCTCTCCAAGTTGACGGAAAAGCTATGACGCCTCATGATGAAAGTCGAGATTCTTCGGAAGTCAAGAAGCCGATGCCTCTCTCGGCAACCAGAACAACAATTTTTATAGGTACGTGGAATGTCGGGCAATGTAGAAGACCAAGAAGACCAGTCAAACAGCATCGAAAATGAGGAGATACAATAGGCGGCTCTCTGAAACTGCTAAACGCCTTGGATCCGAGCTGTACAGAAAAGGTTAGATTCATAAAAGATGTTTCTTTACTCTGTTCACGAAGTATAGAATACTCAGCACACTCAGAGAATTGTTCTGATGCTGTCCAAAGAAGCACGGAATTCACCCATAGGACTGGAATCTCGTGGACTCAGGATTATCAAAGCGTCTTTCAAAATTAAGAAGGAGGGAGTCACGATGAATGTTATCCAATGTTATGCACCCACCAACGATAGAAAAGACAACAATAACGATCAGTTCTATGAGAGACTGCAACCGATTATAGCGAAGTGCCCAGAGAAAGACCTGACCATCCTGATGGGGGACCTAAACTCCGATGTCAGAATGAACAATACTGGGCATGAGGATACCATGGGGCGACATGGACAACTGGTAGAAACGAACGGGAATAGTGAGATATCCGCAAATTTATACTCATTCAACAAAATGGTTATGAGTGGCACAATATCCATTCACAAACGCATACACAAAGCTACATGAGTATCATCGGATCACACCACAGAGAATCAGGTAAATCTTATTTGCATCACTAAAAAATTCAGAAGAGCATTGGAGGACGTGCGAATCAGGAGAGAAGTTGACATAGTTCCAGATCACCACCTGGTTGTGACCATAGTGAAACTGAAGCTAAAGAAACACTGGAAAACTGGGGAAACATCAGTACAAAGGTTGAATACAGACTTCCTTTGATATACTGACAAACTCAACGAATTCAAGATAACTATCGATAACAGATCCCAAGCCTTACAGGATCAACTGAAAGAGGAAACTACCATGGGGGACAACTGAAAAGCGATCAAAGAAGCATTAATTTCAGCGTGTCGGGAGGTGTTGTCCGCAACAAGCATCCTCATAAAGAATAGATCTCTATCGGAACTCTGGACAAGATTCAAGAAAGGGAGAACAAGTAGGAAACAACTAACAACAGCTGAACAAGAACAAAGGATGTCAAAACACAAGCTGAATACACAGAAGCAAGCAAGAGGGTGAAGAGAAGCATTAGAGCTGACAAGCAGAAACACGTGGAAGACCCAGCAGCGACAGCGGATAAATTTCAAGAGAAGGAAATATGATACAACTATATGACACAACGAAGATGCTGGCAAAGAAATGTAACAACTGGAAAGAACTGAAAAGCATTGAGCAGTGCAGAATTGGGTGGAGAATGCTGGTGAGTGACCTATGCTTCTCCAAGTGGGGTAACAGGCCTGAGTAACTAAGTAAGTCTGATCGAGCTAATGCTTACTCTGCTGTCAAGCTACCAACTAAGACATTTTAGCCTTTTTTACCATATTAAAAACACTTGATGTTAAGCTTAGTTTTCTAAAGGTAAACTTAACACCAGGAATCCGAAGCAGACAGCATTCCTACAGTTGAAGAACATATGGAACTCAAAATAACTGTCAGTGAACATCAAAGTAAGAATTTTTAATACGAATATCAGGACACTTCTACTACACGGAGCTGGAACGTGGAGAACAACCACAACCATCATCAGAATAGCACAAGTAATTCTAAACAGTTGTCCATGCAATATACTCAATGTCCATTGACCGAATACCATCAACAACAACCTACTGTGAGAGAGAACGAACCAGCTTTCATCCGAAAAGGAAATTAGGAAAAGTTGTAGGAGATGGATAGGACATATATTGTAGAAATCACTAAACTGCATCAAGAGTCAAGCCCCAACTTGGAATCCTGAAAGGAAACAAGAAAGAGCGAAACCAAGGAACACGTTGCTTTGGGCATTGGAGGCAGACATCCAGAGAAAGAATAGCATCTGAAAACAACTGGGAAGGATTGACCAGGACAGAGTTGGGTGAAGAATGCTGGTGGGTGACGTATTTTCCTTTGTGACTGGACACAGGCCCAGGTGAATTTTTTCTTTCAATTGTTTTTCCCTTTATAGTATTCGCATTTCTGGTATAATGGTCATTTTTTATTTATAAGGCCTCAAATACGTATATTTTAAGCTTTTCATTGACACACTTTCGATTAGCTTGAGTAACCTACTTTTATCCTCCTTAATCTTTCGCGGTTAACACTGACCAAATCAGAAATGCCGAAATTATTTTGACATTACGTACATGTATATTTAGCCTTCTGATGCTGAAATCAAACTTTTTGGTCCAAATTACGAACATTGACAGAGAAATCCACTAGAAAGTTTCCACTAGGTCGCTTTGCCGATTCACTGATTGTTAACAAAGTGTGATGTTTTATTATGTAAATTCACGTGTTTTAACAAAATATGAACAAACTGTCCTTAAGTCACGAGACTGTAATACAAATATGATGGGACACTAATCTGATGCTAAGGCTGTCTCAATCACTTTATGAATAAACGTTGTGTTGCGTTATATCGGATTAATATTCTATTTTGACCTTGACCAGATTTATTTGAAAACTTCAATGTTTGTTTCGATTTTCAGTTGTCTTCCAAAGTGTTGCTTTGAAATCCACAAAAAAATCATCTGTAAATATAAGTACTCACCAAATGAATATTCTTGATGTACTGGACTTGAAGCACCTTTTAATTTTTGAGATCTTTTGTACGTATTTCTGTGTTTCAGAGACTGAGAAAATTCCCTCCTTATTCAAGTTATATGACACCAACATTTTGTTTACCCATTGTTATTAAGTAATTCATCTCAACCATCTATTATCCTTATATAATCATCTATTCCAGATAGCGAGGAATGTTAATGGTTATCGTTACTTTAAATTACGTTTCTTTTATTATGTTTCGTATGTTTTGTTATAGGCCAATTGTCAGAAGTTTAGTTCTAACTGACCTTTGTTTTGAACGACCACCACATGTATTTTCCCTCCTTTGGCTGCACTTGGTTAAACTTATTAGCTCAAATTGTGTCGTTTTGAATTTTGATGAGCTTGTAGCCCTCTGAAATCTTATTTTTTTGACAAAGCGTTGTTCTATACAGTTTCTTGATGCTTTGCTTCTTCTTTTATGACAGTTTTTAACCATATGTCCTATCTATAAGGGTTGAACTGTGTTTCGCAGTCCTCAATGATTTTGCAATTGCTACTTTTAAAGTTTGGTCATATCACAATTTGAAATCATAGGCGAATTGTATGACTCTTTTCCTGAAAATGCTCAAGAATCCTTATAATTCTACTCTAATAATAATTCTGCTTCGAGTTTGTATCATGCTTCCGCATAATGCCATGGTGTGTCTCTATATAAATCTGTGTTAGTCAATGAATACAACATCGAGTTGCAAACACACGGTTAAGGAACGTCAGCGCTTTCCAACCGTCACATAGTCGCATTTCCTCAGTCACCGCAACTACAACCGGGAGCTTCAGTTGGCAGGCGGATGACGAATGGAACGAAGCCCACCCTCTCCAATTCATCAAGCTTATAGTGCCTGGTGATAGGGTTGCTAGCAATGGCATGCCATCACAAAATGGCACGCAATCTAAAGGTAACCTGTTTCTTACAGTCCAAAAAGCGAAGTATTTCCATTGCAAAAAGTGGATTGGGGGACATTAGATGGTTATCGTGATTTTGACCAATACTCATGTTCTTGGCCTTATCAGAAGAATATTGATGATTTCATTCAATGGTCATGGGTCTTTTTAGTTATAGGTATGATGGTAGGCATCATCGCCCATTACACAAACATCAGCGTGTCGTAGACTCAAATAATACAGTTGTAGTATAACGCCTTTATCGATATGACAAAGCGCTTTCCAGTTTGATGAATTTCGAGATGGTGTCAGTCGAGATATGATAGAGAGACAGGGAGGTCATGGGCTTAACCATCATAGATAGTGTGTCCAGCAACATTATAGTAAAGTCTTATTACCCATAGATCCTTCAATTCGTCAGGTCCCAAATCTCTGTTATGATATAGTTGGTATGCGGCAAAGAGCCTCAAAGTTCGCCTATCGTGCATAATCAAGATGAATAAGTGACAGAACATTTAAAGAGGTGGCTGAGCTTGAAGGATTTAAATTTTAACATTTTAACTAGTGACATCCTACAAAGAATGTGTTTTGATGTGACAGAACCGTGTTGCGTTAGGCCACTGGTGACGTAGAAGTAACCATGTACACTGTTAAGACCTTTAGGGTGTGGGTGATTCTTTGCAAATCAGTAGTTCTTATGAATCAGTGCGCACAATACTAAGTGAACAATTTGAATTCACACACTCCATTACTAATCGTGGAGGATTTATGATAAAGTACACTTGATTGGTTAGTCATTATTAGTTTCGTAGTCGAAAACCATACAGACAGTACTATAGGGAGTTTCCTTCTCAGGCTGCCATTACATAATCCAACTTCCTTCAAAAATGGGTGTGAATAAGTACATAGCAACCTAACAGCTAGCCAGAAACTTACTTAAATTTTTAAGACGTGAAATTATTCGAGTTATTGGCTTGCGAGAAAGTCGTACTAAAATGTTGAAGGCAGTCTTAGTAAACTATATACCGAGATACTTTTGAAAGCACAACGTTAGTCATAATATTATCCGCTTCGGTACTTATTAAGTTGTGAAATGGTCAGCACGAAATAGCCTTGATTGTTTAGAGCTCTTTTCGACTTCGTAGTTCAGTGTGTAAGAGCTTTGCCGACCATAGGCTATACCAGGGACCAAGTACTAATTTATAATTCTTAAATATCTTATTACGCTCTTTCTGTGAACCTGCCACCATTTCAGCTGTTGTGGAAGAAAATATTTACGGAAGTACATTTTCTAGAATTTGGCAGGAGAACAGTGAGATTTTTATGGTTATAAGACAGTAACGCTCCCAATGAGCCCTGACTAATGTGAGGATAAGTGAAGTAAGCAGAAGAAGTCAGCCCAATTGGTTTTATCGAGAGTTTTTGGACCAAATCAATGACTGTGATTCATTAAATTCATAACCCTGATAGCCGACTTAAAAAAACTTATGTAAGACCGATTGTCTTTGATTTATCAGTATTCTCCCGTGGCGCGGCGATATGACATCAATTCTGATGATCTCTAAGTATACCTGATTTCAAGCTAAAACGGTTTGGAATCAAGAATAACATTTGTGCTCTCGTTAAGTGGAAATATAAAACAAAATTCTGAGTAAGTCACGGTTCTATATAAAGTCATAAATTAAAATAAAAATTATTACTTAAATAAATATTACCAGCCAGTTATTCAACCAATAATATTTGATCACAGGCAAACAATCAAACCTAAGTTACATCAAATAAACAAATTGATAATCAACATAAGATAACAATCAGTCCCCGAATTCAATTGTTTCTATCCTTTCTCGATCAATTACGTACAGTTTGCTCAAAAAGTAATACTTGACTCAGTAACAAATGTATCAGGAATTAATTACATAATATAACGATGATTATTACTAGTTCCTAAACTTTTCTCTAGTTCACAATTAAAAAACCAATCCTGTTTAAGAGGGGGGACCAACTAATATGGTAGAAGCCATAAACCAAACGTCAAGTAAGACATCGCAAATGCAGTTTGTACGAATCCTCGGAATTTGAAATAAACGTGAAAAACATGAACCATGACTGAAAAAATGGATTGCAGTTACCTCATCTAGGACCTAAAGATCAGTAAAATGTACAGCTAAAGGGATCAAGAAGAATAACGTCACATTTAAAAGTTAAGCAACAAATTAAATTAAGAAAGTGTTAACTGGAGGGATTTTCACACCCATCCATATAAGACCTCCAAAATAGTTTCAACAATGAAAGTTGCAAAAAAAGAGAAGCTTCAAAAGTTTATCTGGAAGGTCCTGGTTTTTTCAAAAGATTATGATATGCACAGTTCTATTGACTATAATTTGCTCCTGGAGATATTCACTTGAAGCAATTGATGGTCAGAACCAATACAAGCATTATAAGATACGTATTTTACTCACTTTGAAGTCTTTGCTCACGTTGTGTCAGGCTCTTCAGAATATTGATGTGGTTTAGGCGATTATTTGAGTATTTTAGTGCCATGTTCATATTGTCTGAGGTAACCATCTAAACTGGATAGTACTGAAGTCAATAAATCAAAGCTGTCAAGTGTAGAACTTCCATATCGGCGTAAGTATAAGCTTACGGGTGATAGCGAAAGACTTAAAAAGAAACAGAAAACTGAGAGACTGTAAAGATCTAAATTACTTATCATCTATAACCATAGATGGGTTATGAATGAGTCGAATAGCGCATAAAATACTCTGAATTCCCAGCTTCTTTCAGAAAGCCAGTGATGTTACCTAGGTTTAAACTAGTAACAAATCTGATCATTGAACTTAATTATCGTAAAGGATGCGTAATCAGGGAAACTAAAGATGAAACACATACATAGGCAGGATACTATGATAATTAAAAGTATTCTAATTAATGTACTGACCGAGAAACCTCAAATAGTGTAATTTAAGGCAAGTAGAACTTGATGATCACAAATGAACGGTTTGTATTTGGAATTCGTAGCCAGCTGTTGATCATGTACAAAGGAATCATCATTTAGTATAGAGACCAGAGGTATGTAGAAGGTGATACAATATTTTCGCGATTTAGGTAGATAACCCCCAAATTCATTTGCCTCCGATGCCCAAAGCAACGTGTTCCTTGGTTTCTCTCCTTCTTGTTTCCTCTCAGGATTCCAAGTTGGGGCTTGACTCTTGATGCAGATTAGTGATTTCTACAATATATGTCCTATCCATCTCCTACAACTTTTCCTAATTTCCTTTTCGGATGAAAGCTGGTTCGTTCTCTCTCACAGTAGGTTGTTGTTGATGGTATTCGGTCAATGGACATTGAGTATATTGCATGGACAACTGTTTAGAATTACTTGTGCTATTCTGATGATAGTTGTGGTTGTTCTCCACGTTTCAGCTCCGTGTAGTAGAAGTGTCCTGATATTCGTATTAAAAATTCTTACTTTGATGTTCACTGACAGTTATTTTGAGTTCCACATGTTCTTCAACTGTAGGAATGCTGTCTGCTTCGGATTCCTGGTGTTAAGTTTACCTTTAGAAAACTAGGCTTAACATCAAGTGTTTTTAATATGGTAAAAAAGGCTAAAATGTCTTAGTTGGTAGCTTGACAGCAGAGTAAGCATTAGCTCGATCAGACTTACTTAGTTACTCAGGCCTGTTACCCCACTTGGAGAAGCATAGGTCACTCACCAGCATTCTCCACCCAATTCTGCACTGCTCAATGCTCTTCAGTTCTTTCCAGTTGTTACATTTCTTTGCCAGCGTCTCCGTTGTGTCATATATTTGTATCATATTTCCTTCTCTTGAAATTTATCCGCTGTCGCTGCTAGGTCTTCTACGTGTTTCTGCTTGTCAGCTCTAATGCTTCTCTTCACCCTCTTGCTTGCTTCTGTGTATTCAGCTTGTGTTTTGACATCCTTTGTTCTTGTTCAGCTGTTGTTAGCTGTTTCCTACTTGTTCTCCCTTTCTTGAATCTTGTCCAGAGTTCCGATAGAGATCTATTCTTTATGAGGATGCTTGTTGCGGCCAACACCTCCCGACACGCTGAAATTAATGCTTCTTTGATCGCTTTTCAGTTGTCCCCCATGATAGTTTCCTCTTTCAGTTGATCCTGTAAGGCTTGGGATCTGTTATCGATAGTTATCTTGAATTCGTTGAGTTTGTCAGTATATCAAAGGAAGTCTGTATTCAACCTTTGTACTGATGTTTCCCCAGTTTTCCAGTGTTTCTTTAGCTTCAGTTTCACTATGGTCACAACCAGGTGGTGATCTGGAACTATGTCAACTTCTCTCCTGATTCCCACGTCCTCCAATGCTCTTCTGAATTTTTTAGTGGTGCAAATAAGATTGACCTGATTCTCTGTTGTGTGATCCGATGATACTCATGTAGCTTTGTGTATGCGTTTGTGAATGGATATTGTGCCACTCATAACCATTTTGTTGAATGAGTATAAATTTGCGGATATCACACTATTCCCGTTCGTTTCTACCAGTTGTCCATGTCGCCCCATGGTATCCTCATGCCCAGTATTGTTCATTCTGACATCGGAGTTTAGGCCCCCCATCAGGATGGTCAGGTCTTTCTCTGGGCACTTCGCTATAATCGATTGCAGTCTCTCATAGAACTGATCGTTATTGTTGTTTTTCTATCGTTGGTGGGTGCATAACATCGGACAACATTCATCGTGACTCCCTCCTTCTTAATTTTGAGAGACGCTTTGATAATCCTGAGTCCACGAGATTCCAGTCCTATGGGTGAATTCCGTGCTTCTTTGGACAGCATCAGAACAATTCTCTGAGTGTGCTGAGTATTCTATACTTCGTGAACAGAGTAAAGAAACATCTTTTATGAATCTAACCTTTTCTGTACAGCTCGGATCCAAGGCGTTTAGCAGTTTCAGAGAGCCGCCTATTGTATCTCCTCATTTTCGATGCTGTTTGACTGGTCTTCTTGGTCTTCTACATTGCCCGAACATTCCACGTACCTATGAAAATTGTTGTTCTGGTTGCCGAGAGAGGCATCGGCTTCTTGACTTCCGAATAATCTCGACTTTCATCTGTTGTATAAGTATGTCAATATCTATAATAACGTTAAATTTCAAATATTTTAGGTTGTAAGCAGCTGATGAGAACCTAACGAAATAAAATGAATTCATATTATTCTGCACCAACCTTTGTTCTTACTCTCTTTAAAATAATAAAGGGAACTATGTGTATGAAATTTCTGAAGATGCGTCTCCCTGCACAGTCATTCAAGTCACTGAATCGCCTAGTGACAATACGCTGCAGAATATCGAGAGAAATTACCCGACTTAAGTTTTTTGATGAATGTCTCAAGTCATGCCGTTTCCCACGTCAATTCTTAAAATGTTTGCGCTCATGTAAACTTCCACCTTCTCTTAAAAACCTTCGACGCATCACAAAATCTCACATAGAATCTACAAAGTTACTGGTTGAACGTCTGAGAACAGAAACTAATGCCTTTGATGAATTAGTTAACGGTATGATTATCGTATGTCGCATAAAATTTATCAATTTTATCCAAGCATTGCAAAACAAAATAAGCAAGAACTTCCTCGTAACTTTGTCCAAGACTCTATCAAAGGAACAACTTTGTTTCGGCTTCCCAGAAAACCCTGAAAATTCCCTCTACAATCTGTCAACAGTGAAGTTAAATCAGATAGAAACAGAAGCCTTGTCTCTTGGATTTAAATTTCATATCCCCAAAACACATGCCGAAAGAATCGACACAGAAACTCAATTTGAGAATTTATTTGATCAAATTAAAGAGTTGCACCCAGTTAGCGAAGAAATGAAAGGCTGGTTTAAATCTAAACTAGTCGATATCGCAAACCAATACCTCGTCTCACCCACACCGCAATCTAAGCTGTTATCCAAAGAACACCTAACAGCACTACGAAATATTAAAAGAAATGATGATATAATGATATTACGGTCAGATAAAGGTTCAAGTGTTGTCCTAATGAACACAACAGATTATGTCTCTAAGATGAATTCCATTTGAGTGACCACACGAGATTCAAGTTGGAAAAAAGTAACAAAGACTTAACTGACTCCACCGAGAAAAGAATCACGAAAGTACTCAGAGACCTACTGAAAAAGAAGATGATCGACAATTCTACTTACAATAACCTACGACCTCGTGGGTCTCGTTTGATGTGACATCATTGTTTACAAAAATACCACTTCTTGAAACCATAGACATAATTTGTCAACATCCTGATATCCTACCTCTACCAGCAATAGAATTCAAACGACTATTACTCTTGTGTACAAAAGATGTTCAGTTCCAGTTCAACAATACTATATACCGACAAACCGATGGTGTAGCAATGGGAAGTCCGTTAGGCCCCGTCCTAGCAGACATTTTCATGGCTAACCTCGAAAGAACCAAGCTCAAAGGAGCGATTGATGAAATGATGTATTATTCGAGGTATGTTGATGATACATTCATCTTATGTAATAATCAACAACATGCAACAAATCTGTTAAAGTTTTTCAATGAAGCTCATCCAAATATTCATTTCACTATGGAACATGAAAAAGAAAACATGTTCCATTTCCTCGATATAGCGATAAAACGAAGAAAGGATGGCACAGTTCAACGCTCAGTTTATAAGAAAGACACATGGAATGGTAATTATCTCAATTTCAACAGCTTTTGTCCAATCAATTATAAAAAGGCGCTTGTTAAAACACTGTTTCATAGGACAGAAAGAATATGCACTGCAGATACAATAGAAGAGGAAATTATGAATGTTAAAAAGTGTTTAAGAAATAACGGATACCCATTGAAATTCATTGAGAAATATGGAAAACGTGAAGATAAAATACCCAAAGAAACTACAGTAAATAAAAAACCTGTTTTTATTCAACTTCAATTCAAAGGCGATAATGTCACAGGATCGATCAATATGAGACTAAAAACTGCACTGACAAAAACATATCCTGCAGCTAAACTGATTGTCCTGTCCAAAACGACATGTTCTTTGACACAATCAAAGGTCGACAGGTATCCCTTTCATGTTACCACCAACTGTATATACAAATTTACATGTATCTGCCAAAGCAGTTACATTGGTAGAACAGAAAGGAGAGCCTACGTCCGATTCAAAGAACATATTCCGAAGAGTTTGAGATCAAACGGACTAAAAGCATTCAGCAGCGCTGTCGCAAGACATCTCATTGACACAGGACACGAAGTCGATATACTGAAGTCCTTCAGGGTAATCAACAAACAATCAAATTCAAACCTTTTGAAATTCGCCGAAGCAATAGCAATCAAACGTTTAAAACCAGATCTTTGTATACAAAAAGAAACAGTAATAAATCTTTCCTTGCCCTGGTAACATTCACCCCAACCCCGTTTATTTTATTTATTTTTATTACGTCATTTCAACTCTTTCTGAATTTTATAATTACATCACTCATAACTGACCAATTTCAATTCATATCTCTCTTTATTAACATTAATCTATTTTCAGTTACTTCATTACATAATCGTCTAATGTGTTTTAATTCCATGATTTCTAATCACTATTTCAATTTTCTGGAACCTTCCCTCCCAAACTCTATATATTCGAAACAAAAAATTTGATGACCTCATTAACTCTAACGAAATCTTTACCACATTATGTTACATATATTCATCCTTCATCGCCCTCTGTTGTATAAGTATGTCAATATCTATAATAACGTTAAATTTCAAATATTTTAGGTTGTAAGCAGCTGATGAGAACCTAACGAAATAAAATGAATTCATATTATTCTGCACCAACCTTTGTTCTTACTCTCTTTAAAATAATAAAGGGAACTATGTGTATGAAATTTCTGAAGATGCGTCTCCCTGCACAGTCATTCAAGTCACTGAATCGCCTAGTGACAATACGCTGCAGAATATCGAGAGAAATACCCGACTTAAGTTTTTTGATGAATGTCTCAAGTCATGCCGTTTCCCACGTCAATTCTTAAATGTTTGCGCTCATGTAAACTTCCACCTTCTCTTAAAAACCTTCGACGCATCACAAAATCTCACATAGAATCTACAAAGTTACTGGTTGAACGTCTGAGAACAGAAACTAATGCCTTTGATGAATTAGTTAACGGTATGATTATCGTATGTCGCATAAAATTTATCAATTTTATCCAAGCATTGCAAAACAAAATAAGCAAGAACTTCCTCGTAACTTTGTCCAAGACTCTATCAAAGGAACAACTTTGTTTCGGCTTCCCAGAAAACCCTGAAAATTCCCTCTACAATCTGTCAACAGTGAAGTTAAATCAGATAGAAACAGAAGCCTTGTCTCTTGGATTTAAATTTCATATCCCCAAAACACATGCCGAAAGAATCGACACAGAAACTCAATTTGAGAATTTATTTGATCAAATTAAAGAGTTGCACCCAGTTAGCGAAGAAAAGAAAGGCTGGTTTAAATCTAAACTAGTCGATATCGCAAACCAATACCTCGTCTCACCCACACCGCAATCTAAGCTTTTATCCAAAGAACACCTAACAGCACTACGAAATATTAAACGAAATGATGATATAATGATATTACGGTCAGATAAAGGTTCAAGTGTTGTCCTAATGAACACAACAGATTATGTCTCTAAGATGAATTCCATTTTGAGTGACCACACGAGATTCAAGTTGGAAAAAAGTAACAAAGACTTAACTGACTCCACCGAGAAAAGAATCACGAAAGTACTCAGAGACCTACTGAAAAAGAAGATGATCGACAATTCTACTTACAATAACCTACGACCTCGTGGGTCTCGTTTGCCCCACATGTATGGTCTACCGAAAATACATAAACAAGATAATCCTCTTAGACCTATTATGTCAATGATCAATTCACCATACCACAAAGTTGCAAGATGGCTGGCAGATAAATTAGAACCACTTCGTCAACGATTAGCCACTTATACACTGAAGGATTCATTTGTATTTGCTGATAGCATGAATCACATGAATATTGCTGGTAAGTTTATGGTTTCGTTTGATGTGACATCATTGTTTACAAAAATACCACTTCTTGAAACCATAGACATAATTTGTCAACATCCCGATATCCTACCTCTACCAGCAATAGAATTCAAACGTCTATTACTCTTGTGTACAAAAGATGTTCAGTTCCAGTTCAACAATACTATATACCGACAAACCGATGGTGTAGCAATGGGAAGTCCGTTAGGCCCCGTCCTAGCAGACATTTTCATGGCTAACCTCGAAAGAACCAAGCTCAAAGGAGCGATTGATGAAATGATGTATTATTCGAGGTATGTTGATGATACATTCATCTTATGTAATAATCAACAACATGCAACAAATCTGTTAAAGTTTTTCAATGAAGCTCATCCAAATATTCATTTCACTATGGAACATGAAAAAGAAAACATGTTCCATTTCCTCGATATAGCGATAAAACGAAGAAAGGATGGCACAGTTCAACGCTCAGTTTATAAGAAAGACACATGGAATGGTAATTATCTCAATTTCAACAGCTTTTGTCCAATCAATTATAAAAAGGCGCTTGTTAAAACACTGTTTCATAGGACAGAAAGAATATGCACTGCAGATACAATAGAAGAGGAAATTATGAATGTTAAAAAGTGTTTAAGAAATAACGGATACCCATTGAAATTCATTGAGAAATATGGAAAACGTGAAGATAAAATACCCAAAGAAACTACAGTAAATAAAAAACCTGTTTTTATTCAACTTCAATTCAAAGGCGATAATGTCACAGGATCGATCAATATGAGACTAAAAACTGCACTGACAAAAACATATCCTGCAGCTAAACTGATTGTCCTGTCCAAAACGACATGTTCTTTGACACAATCAAAGGTCGACAGGTATCCCTTTCGTGTTACCACCAACTGTATATACAAATTTACATGTATCTGCCAAAGCAGTTACATTGGTAGAACAGAAAGGAGAGCCTACGTCCGATTCAAAGAACATATTCCGAAGAGTTTGAGATCAAACGGACTAAAAGCATTCAGCAGCGCTGTCGCAAGACATCTCATTGACACAGGACACGAAGTCGATATACTGAAGTCCTTCAGGGTAATCAACAAACAATCAAATTCAAACCTTTTGAAATTCGCCGAAGCAATAGCAATCAAACGTTTAAAACCAGATCTTTGTATACAAAAAGAAACAGTAATAAATCTTTCCTTGCCCTGGTAACATTCACCCCAACCCCGTTTATTTTATTTATTTTTATTACGTCATTTCAACTCTTTCTGAATTTTATAATTACATCACTCATAACTGACCAATTTCAATTCATATCTCTCTTTATTAACATTAATCTATTTTCAGTTACTTCATTACATAATCGTCTAATGTGTTTTAATTCCATGATTTCTAATCACTATTTCAATTTTCTGGAACCTTCCCTCCCAAACTCTATATATTCGAAACAAAAAATTTGATGACCTCATTAACTCTAACGAAATCTTTACCACATTATGTTACATATATTCATCCTTCATCGCCCTCTGTTGTATAAGTATGTCAATATCTATAATAACGTTAAATTTCAAATATTTTAGGTTGTAAGCAGCTGATGAGAACCTAACGAAATAAAATGAATTCATATTATTCTGCACCAACCTTTGTTCTTACTCTCTTTAAAATAATAAAGGGAACTATGTGTAAGAAAGAGAAGTGTTTACTCATTATTATTGGAAAATTAAGATAAGTAATGTTAATACTACAATCTATCTTTGACCCTAGTTGCAATATATTGACACTTTGTTTTTTATCCTTAATAACATCTCAGCTAACTCTATTGAACAACGGTGATGATGGAAAGCCAGTTACATAATCTGGCTGAAAGATTCTGATATGAGCATTTATATTTGATTGGGTAAAATCATAAGTTCACATCGATTGAGTGAAGCATAAGATTAACCATATACGAAGTCATCAATTCACTTCTTGCCTTAAAGAATATGTTTCAAATGGACAGAGTAAGGCAATATATATCAATAGGTATATCTGTAGAATTATGGTCTACCATGATATTAGTACTGCTTTAATAATAGATCTAATCCCAAACTTGTACATCTGTCATGATGTAACTGCCTAATCTATAAGATCTTACGTGGAAGTCACATCATTGTCTACACTGGCTCATCGTATTGTAACAATAACCAATATATGATGGAGAACATATTCAGGCTGGGATAGATCAATGTATTTAATATGAGTAAAAGATATGAGGTAACATCCAACAGGGACCGCGCCTGCAAGGCCGAGCCATGCGATTCGATCAGCTTGAGTTAAATCAATTCATTGTTCCCGCGTTCATCGCGTTAGATACTGAATATCTAGTTCCCCAGTTATCTAACGTTAAGCTTTAAGGATTGGGTGCTTCGGGCCCAATATCACCACATACCCAAGTAGATGAATAAATATTTCGCCAAAATACAAAACATCCTGTCCTAAAACTTATTCGTTTGTCAACAAACTATAGTCTCACCGACTTGTTATTCATAACCGCACTGAGCTTCCATCATATGTTCAAAAGTAAAAATAAAATCACTCAAGCCTATCCGTATCACCGGTGCAGTAATAGACGGATAACACTTGTGGTTGAAGTTTGAAATAATAGGTAAATCCGTAACAATAAAGATAAGCTGAAAACAACGTTACAATAAAATAGTAGATTACAGGCACCTTTCAGTAGACTGCCCTGAAGCTAAACAAGACAGATGTTGGTGAAAGCATATCAGATCGTAGGCATAGGTAGAAGAACGTGGGGCTGTTTAATAAGATATAACAACAATAAGACGCTGTTAATGCCGAAAAATTCTGAGTTCGGAAGTCAAGATATGGTCGAGCATATATGGCGCCAATCTCGAGGGGTCACAAAACTTCGTTTCAACGAAACTTCAGGAAAATATCAACATGTCTTGAACAGCCAACTGAAATTTGGAAATATCTCGTCCGAGAAGAATTAAACTTGAAATTCTGTTCTCCAAATTAACGGAAACGTTATGGCGCCTCATGATGAAAGTCGAGATTCTTCGGAAGTCAAGAAGCCGATGCCTCTCTCGGCAACCAGAACAACAATTTTCATAGGTACGTGGAATGTTCGGGCAATGTAGAAGACCAAGAAGACCAGTCAAACAGCATCGAAAATGAGGAGATACAATAGGCGGCTCTCTGAAACTGCTAAACGCCTTGGATCCGAGCTGTACAGAAAAGGTTAGATTCATAAAAGATGTTTCTTTACTCTGTTCACGAAGTATAGAATACTCAGCACACTCAGAGAATTGTTCTGATGCTGTCCAAAGAAGCACGGAATTCACCCATAGGACTGGAATCTCGTGGACTCAGGATTATCAAAGCGTCTCTCAAAATTAAGAAGGAGGGAGTCACGATGAATGTTGTCCGATGTTATGCACCCACCAACGATAGAAAAAACAACAATAACGATCAGTTCTATGAGAGACTGCAATCGATTATAGCGAAGTGCCCAGAGAAAGACCTGACCATCCTGATGGGGGACCTAAACTCCGATGTCAGAATGAACAATACTGGGCATGAGGATACCATGGGGCGACATGGACAACTGGTAGAAACGAACGGGAATAGTGTGATATCCGCAAATTTATACTCATTCAACAAAATGGTTATGAGTGGCACAATATCCATTCACAAACGCATACACAAAGCTACATGAGTATCATCGGATCACACAACAGAGAATCAGGTCAATCTTATTTGCACCACTAAAAAATTCAGAAGAGCATTGGAGGACGTGGGAATCAGGAGAGAAGTTGACATAGTTCCAGATCACCACCTGGTTGTGACCATAGTGAAACTGAAGCTAAAGAAACACTGGAAAACTGGGGAAACATCAGTACAAAGGTTGAATACAGACTTCCTTTGATATACTGACAAACTCAACGAATTCAAGATAACTATCGATAACAGATCCCAAGCCTTACAGGATCAACTGAAAGAGGAAACTATCATGGGGGACAACTGAAAAGCGATCAAAGAAGCATTAATTTCAGCGTGTCGGGAGGTGTTGGCCGCAACAAGCATCCTCATAAAGAATAGATCTCTATCGGAACTCTGGACAAGATTCAAGAAAGGGAGAACAAGTAGGAAACAGCTAACAACAGCTGAACAAGAACAAAGGATGTCAAAACACAAGCTGAATACACAGAAGCAAGCAAGAGGGTGAAGAGAAGCATTAGAGCTGACAAGCAGAAACACGTAGAAGACCTAGCAGCGACAGCGGATAAATTTCAAGAGAAGGAAATATGATACAAATATATGTGTGGTGTTTGAATGGACTAATGATACCTTTGTACTGGTTGAATGCTTGATTTCAAATTCTAAATACAATACATTCGTTGGTGCCTGTGTCTTCTTAATTCAATTGCGTTAATCCTGGAATTCCTAATTCATACGATAATTCGAATACTATATTGGCGTCGTGATGGAACCTGCAATGGAAAAGTTGGATATTCATTCAACTCCTGAAGCTATTGAGGATTATTTGGAAAGGTTCGAAATTTGGAGCATGACCAAGAAAGACGTTAAAGGTGAAAAAATTGTGGCACATTTTCTGACATTCATTGGGAGAGAAGCGTACAGCTTATTAAAAACTTTGGCATATCCAGAAAAACCTATCTCACTCCCTTATGCAACTCTTAAAGAGCTATTGTTAAGTCATGTAAAATGCACCAGTTTTGAATGCCGTGAAAGGGCGAAGTTTCATAAGATGGTTCGTCAAAATGACCAAAAGGTTCGGGAATTCATCCTTGAATTACAGAAACAAGCTGCCAAGTGTAATTTCGGTGATCAACTTCATGTGCAACTGAGAGATCGATTAATTGCAGGAATTAACATACCGAGTTTGGAAAGAGAGCTGTTAAGAATGCCAAACTGTTCCTTTCAAGATGCTAGAACTGCATGTATTAACTACGAAGCAGTCAATGAACTTGATATCCAGTCGATGAAGATTTCTAATACTTTGCTTAGTCGTCGTGATGAACTACAATCTCAGGGTCAATCAAACTTGCGTTCATTTAACAGTGATTCCTATTCTCGTGTAAATATGAAAGGTGTTTCAACGAGGAATTACAAAGCAAATCACAAAGGTGAGATGAAGTTTGGTAAATGTTTATCATGTGGAAAGTTTCATGCTCGCAATTCATGTGTATTTCGTAATGCTAAATGTTTTAAATGTGGTAAGGTAGGACACATTCAGTCAGTATGCAAAGCTACTGTCCATTTTGCTTCAAGCTGTACTAAATCTTGTAATTTAAATTTCAATAATTCGGATGTTTCTAGTGATCATTTATCTTTGTCTACTATTTCGAAAGGTAATGCTCATATTCAGAAGCGACTATATACATCGCTTGGTTCATTTCATGACTTTATTCTGGACACAGGCAGTATAGAGTCCATTATTTCATTCAAGAACTTGAAAGCTTTAGATCCTAACGTTGTTGTACGACCCACTGAAGTATCAATACTGGGGATTACTGGACACAGACTGCCCATACGAGGATGTTGTGAATTGCTAATCAGAGATGATAATTCTTCATACATACCTTGTGAATTTTTAGTTAGCGAAACAGGACTGTCAATATTGGGTTTAAAGAATTTGAAAAGGCTTAAGGTGGAGTTGTCCTTCTTAGTTTCTAAAGAAAATTCTGATACTTTACTTAAAGATTTGATAGCTATGTGTGCTAAGTGCAGTGGAGGTATGAAAATTAAGCCTATAAAACTTCAAGTACAGGGTGATCCCGTCTTTCTTAAAAGACGAATAATTCCTTATGGTCTTCGAGAAGCAGTACATAAGACATTAAACGATTTGTGTGTGAAAGGCATAATTGAACCAATTCAGTCTTCAGCATGGGGTACTCCTATCGTTACGCCACTGAAGTCGGACGGCAAGACCCCTAGAATTTGTGGTGACTATAGATTAACTCTGAATTCCCGTTTGTTGAAGCAAACGTGCACGACGGTAGAAGCTGAAGATATTCTAAATCGACTTCATGGTTCTAAAGTGTTCTCGAAAGTTGACCTAAAAGATGCTTATCTTCAAATTCCTTTAGATGAATCTTCATCTATTTTGACGACAATTAACACTCCTTTTGGTCTGTTCAAATACAATTTCCTTCCATTTGGTCTAAGTTGTTCTCCAGCCATATTTCAGGAAGTTATGAATAAAGTAGTTAGTGATCTTGAAGGTGTTGAAGTTTATCAAGATGATCTCATTGTTCATGGCTCTAATAAGGTAGTTCATGACCAGAGACTTATTGCTTTATTGCGTCGTTTAATTGAGAAGAATATAACAGTGAATCCAAATAAGTGTTCATTTTGTGTATCTAGTTTTGAATGCCTTGGATACCTAGTTGATGGTAATGGTTTTAGACCAGATATGAAACGACTAGCTCCACTGACTAATGCACCGTCTCCGAAAAATCTTACAGAATTACGTTCACTAGTGGGTGCTCTTCAATACTATTCCCGTTTTATTCCTAATTTTTCTTGTCGTGCAAATTGTTTATTTAATATTTTAACATCCAATTCATTCAAATGGAGTGAGGAACAAGAGTCATGCTTACGAAGTCTGCTGAAGTTTCTTCAAAGTGATGCTGTTCTTCGAACGTACTCCCCTAATGTACATTCTGTGCTTATTACTGATGCATCACCTGTGGGAATTGGTGCAGTTTTGGAACAGGAAGGTAGACCAGTTATTTGTGTTTCACGCAAACTTACTGTTACTGAACAAGGTTATTCACAGACTCAGCGAGAAGCATTAGCTGTGTTTTGGGCTGTTAAAAGACTTCATAAATATTTATTCGGAAAGAAATTCACTATTGTTACTGATCATGAAGCTTTAAAGTTTATTTATCATCCCGAAAAATCCTTAGCACGTTCCTCAGCAGCTATGGTTCAGCGATGGAGTATTGCTTTGAGTGCATATGACTATACGGTTCAGCACAGAAGTGCCAAACAGATTCAACATGTTGATTACATTTCTCGACAGTCATTACAAGATAAACCTATTAATACTTCGGATTGTTTGTTAGTGCAACCTTTACCAGTGAGACGTTCAGATCTCATTAGAGAAACTCGTAGATATTTTGGATGTATACTCAGTGCTATAAGGAAAGGTTGGAATGCTAATTTGAAACGGAGATTTCCTATCTATTTTTCAAAGCGGGATGAGTTATCTACTACTCCTGATGGTATTCTGTGTTTAAATGATCGTGTTGTCATTCCTCCTTCATTGCGTAAATCTGTTCTTGAAGATCTTCATAGTGGTCATTTAGGTGTTGAGAAAATGAAGTCCTTGGCAAGGCTCACATGCTGGTGGCCAGAGATAAATGCAGATATATGTCGTACGGCAAACAATTGTGAGAAATGTCATCAGTTGAAAAATCATCCTTCGAAGTGGGTGCCATGGCCAGTATCGTCTGAGGCCTGGCAGAGGATTCATGCTGACTATTGTGGACCATTTCTTGGTAAATACTACGCACTAGTAGTCATTGATTCTTTTTCAAAGTGGCCTGAAGTTTTTTTCACAACTTCACCAAATTCTGATTTCACAATACAAGCATTAAGAAAGGTGTTTAGTCGAGAAGGTGTTCCCTTGGTGTTGGTGACTGATAATGGCTCACATTTTGCTGCGGATGCAGTCACTACCTGGTTGAACGGTATAGGGTGCAAGCATCTATTTACTGCTCCCAGACATCCGTGTTCTAATGGTCAGGCAGAGAATTTTGTTAGGACATTAAAGACTGCTATTGATTCTATAGCCCCCTCAACATTTAATGAGCTGGAGAGGGGAGTAGATACCTTTCTATTGCAATATAGAAATGCCAAACATTCGGTGACGAAAGAGACTCCAGCGAAGCTATTGAAAGGAAGAATTCTTCGGTCGAATATGAGATGCCTAGAGTCTGCAGAAGTTACATACTATCGAGGAAATGATCTTCGACCATCTACGGGTATTGTTCTGAAGAATGTCGGAAAATCGATGGTGCGAATTCTAGACATCGATGACTTAAGTACACACAGTCGACATGTAGATCAAATACAATTTCAGGAACCAGGTGAGTCAGTTCCAATTTCGATTGTTAATTCTAATGCTAATGAGCATATTCTAGATAATACAGAATCCTTATCCAATACAATGTCAGACAGACTCAGGATGAATTTGAGAAGAAGACGTACGATTGATTACAAACACCTAGACTCCAATTTAAGCTGTGGCGGATGTGGTGTTTGAATGGACTAATGATACCTTTGTACTGGTTGAATGCTTGATTTCGAATTCTAAATACAATACATTCGTTGTTGCCTGTGTCTTCTTAATTCAATTGCGTTAATCCTGGAATTCCTAATTCATACGATAATTCGAATATCATAATATGACACAACGGAGACGCTGGCAAAGAAATGTAACAACTGGAAAGAACTGAAAAGCATTGAGCAGTGCAGAATTGGGTGGAGAATGCTGGTGAGTGACCTATGCTTCTCCAAGTGGGGTAACAGGCCTGAGTAACTAAGTAAGTCTGATCGAGCTAATGCTTACTCTGCTGTCAAGCTACCAACTAAGACATTTTAGCCTTTTTTACCATATTAAAAACACTTGATGTTAAGCCTAGTTTTCTAAAGGTAAACTTAACACCAGGAATCCGAAGCAGACAGCATTCCTACAGTTGAAGAACATGTGGAACTCAAAATAACTGTCAGTGAACATCAAAGTAAGAATTTTTAATACGAATATCAGGACACTTCTACTACACGGAGCTGAAACGTGGAGAACAACCACAACTATCATCAGAATAGCACAAGTAATTCTAAACAGTTGTCCATGCAATATACTCAATGTCCATTGACCGAATACCATCAACAACAACCTACTGTGAGAGAGAACGAACCAGCTTTCATCCGAAAAGGAAATTAGGAAAAGTTGTAGGAGATGGATAGGACATATATTGTAGAAATCACTAATCTGCATCAAGAGTCAAGCCCCAACTTGGAATCCTGAGAGGAAACAAGAAGGAGAGAAACCAAGGAACACGTTGCTTTGGGCATTGGAGGCAAACATCCAGAGAAAGAATAGCATCTGAAAACAACTGGGAAGGATTGACCAGGACAGAGTTGGGTGAAGAATGCTGGTGGGTGACGTATTTTCCTTTGTGACTGGACACAGGCCCAGGTGAATTTTTTCTTTCAATTGTTTTTCCCTTTATAGTATTCGCATTTCTGGTATAATGGTCATTTTTTATTTATAAGGCCTCAAATACGTATATTTTAAGCTTTTCATTGACACACTTTCGATTAGCTTGAGTAACCTACTTTTATCCTCCTTAATCTTTCGCGGTTAACACTGACCAAATCAGAAATGCCGAAATTATTTTGACATTACGTACATGTATATTTAGCCTTCTGATGCTGAAATCAAACTTTTTGGTCCAAATTACGAACATTGACAGAGAAATCCACTAGAAAGTTTCCACTAGGTCGCTTTGCCGATTCACTGATTGTTAACAAAGTGTGATGTTTTATTATGTAAATTCACGTGTTTTAACAAAATATGAACAAACTGTCCTTAAGTCACGAGACTGTAATACAAATATGATGGGACACTAATCTGATGCTAAGGCTGTCTCAATCACTTTATGAATAAACGTTGTGTTGCGTTATATCGGATTAATATTCTATTTTGACCTTGACCAGATTTATTTGAAAACTTCAATGTTTGTTTCGATTTTCAGTTGTCTTCCAAAGTGTTGCTTTGAAATCCACAAAAAAATCATCTGTAAATATAAGTACTCACCAAATGAATATTCTTGATGTACTGGACTTGAAGCACCTTTTAATTTTTGAGATCTTTTGTACGTATTTCTGTGTTTCAGAGACTGAGAAAATTCCCTCCTTATTCAAGTTATATGACACCAACATTTTGTTTACCCATTGTGTGTTTTCCGTACTGGTCAATAGTGTAAATTGTTATTTTCTTTTTATTGTTCCATGTGGTCTGCTTGATTGGTATATAAACAGAATATGTTTGAAATATAATTATTCATAACTCAGAGGCTGTGACTTGCGTTCTCGACTTAGATAGCTGGGCTAGACAGGGAAGCGTGACCAATCTGTACTCTAGACTGCTCGTACAATTTTACGTGTCATTGATCCGATCGATAATACGCCGGGCTCTAATCTGTAGTCCATAAGACACAACAGTTACATATGTATGTTTGTTGCACTTCCAAATAGTCCTAAGACTCTTTGTAGGAAAAAATAGATGATAGTTCTCTATCACAGTTATCACATCACCCTCCATTATTTGTATGCTACAACGCGGTAGGTGACAGCGCACTTGTCAAATCATTTCCAAATCAATGATTGATGCGAGCTGTCTTATGCTACTTCTAACAAATTTTGAATGCTCATGACCCGGCCATCTCACGTTTCGCGTATTCGATGTAGAATGACGGATAGTGATCTCACTAATGCCTATCGTACGATACATCATATACACAAAGATGAATCGTTAATAGGCCTTGTCATTGCACAGTTCATCGCGGATATTGAAAGTCCAACAGAGGTTGTAACCGAAACGCTAGCTGATTATAGAAATATGGGTATGTCAACACAACGACCAACATCCAAGTACCAAATAGGTTGACAAACGTTCAGACAATCTGGGCAGTTCTGTTGGTTTCACTGAAAGTTTCATTCCAACTCGACCAAGTGCAGTCAACCATGTGTCTGGTCTGAACAGACTTCCAAGAATATTCGGGACGAATAAGCACTCCCCGGGTCGCGACGACTGAGAAGGGGCTCCCAAACAATTGCTTGTTTTATGTGAGAGACAGAAATTTGATCCTGAACCTTTTGGTGGATACTAATGTTGCTCATAGTATCGTCCCTCGGAATAAAGCCGAGCTGGGTTGAGAAACTTCTTCAGTTACACTTCAAGCTGCCAACAAATCTAAAATCGCGACGCTTGGACAGAAAACTTTCACGCTAGAATTGGGTTCAGGAGGCAATTCCCTTTGGTTTTCACTACAGCCGATTTGGGTCTGGCAATACTGAGAGTGGAAGTTTTGGAGAGATATGAATCTCTTATAGTTACAGACTTACTGTCAAACCGTTCCTTATAGGTACCCAATACCTAATATTCAAGATTTTAAAAATGGAATACGGAATATGAACATATTTACTAAGATGGACTTGGTCAAGGCATATCACAAAATCCAAGTAGCTAAGGAAGATTTCCCCAAGACAACTATTACTACACCTTTTGAACTGATCAAAATTGTACGCATGACATTCAGCCTGAGGAACGTGGCACAAACATTTCAAGAATTTATGGATAACCTACTTCGAAATTTTCCATTTGCACAGCGGTATATGGACGATTTATTAATTGCAGGTCTCGATTTATAATCATACGAACAGCATGTGAGAGCAGTGTTAAAACGGCTGGATGAAAATGGAATGAATATACGTCACAACAAGTGTGTTTTCGGTGTTCGAAGTTTAGAATTTTTCAGGGACACAATACACCGAGAAGGGGTTAAACCGATCAAAAAAGAAGTGGACACCATCAGACAATACTCCAGATTCTCTTAAAAGAAAACCAAAATATTTCAAGCTGACTTCTGCGGTTGTTGAGGCTATTAAACAGCTAAATGATCAACTGTATTTGAAAAAGTATTCGAATCCCCCTCGCCACTTACTTTGATGGTGGATGCTTCAGACAAAGCAGTAGGCGTAACCACTAACCAACTGGTAAAATCGCCTGGGAACCAATTGCTTTCTTCTCAAAAAGACTCGCTTCAGCAGAGACAAGGTATTCTACATTCGGATGAGAACTTCTTGCAATCTACCTAAACATTGAGCACTTCCGATACATGTTGGAAGGCACAGACTTCTAAGTTTTTACGGATCACAAGCCACTAATTAATGAACTGAAAGCGAGAGCCGATAGATACTCACCTCGAGAAGTCCGGCACCTTGACTATGTATCACAATTCACCAGTGATATCCAACATGTTAAAAGTCAAGGCAATCAGCTGACATGTACACTACTTCGACTGGAAGTAAAAATAAAGTAACAATCTTCACTAAATTTCGAAGCATTGAGAGATAATCAGAAAGAGAAACAAGAATTGTAAAACCAACCCACAGCGAAGCACTCTAGTCTCAAACTAAGATAGCTACCACCACCTATTGAAGGTAGTTCGATTTACTATGGCACAACCAAGGCAATGGCTTGGTCCTTCGTCCCAAAAATATCCGAAAATTAGCATTTAATAACTTCCATACTTAATCTCATGCTGGCACGAAAGCTACTACCAAATTAATCAGTGCCAGATATATATGGCCAGGTTTACGAAACGATGTACACTAGTGGTTTAAAGTGCTCGGTATGTCAACAACCAAACGTTAACTGTTAAACAAATTCACTTATCGGAGTTTTCTCACAGCCAGATGCACATTTTATCTATATTCATATCGATTTGGTAAGTACTTTACCCCGTTTTGATGGTCTTAATTGTCTATTTACATGCATAGACAGATTCACGAGGTTCCCACTAGCCATACCGATAGCCGAAAGCATAGATGAAACAGTGGCCAAAGTCTACATTCTGAAATGAGTGGCCGATTTGATACACCTATTGCAATAACGACTAATGTAGGGGCTCGATTTGAATCTGAGTTATTCAGTAACTTATCTAAACTTCTAGGCTCCAAAAGAATATGTTGCACCGTTAAAGGCTACCCTAGTATCACAGCCAAACTGCAGTCAGTGGACAGAATCCATGTGATAAGTTATTTTGGGAATAAGGACATTTGTCAAAACTGGTTCACAGTGTTCAACGGCAGAAACAGTCTTCAAGATGACTCTAAGACCGTCGAGTGAGGTTATCATTTCTTGTGCTGAAAGTAAACAGCTTGGCTTAGAGAGTTACGAAAACAGGGAAACACCGACTCATTATGTATTGATAGGCTAAAACTGGATTATTTATACCATGAACCACTATACATGTTATTAGACCGTTTGCCTGATAAAACAGTTATAGAATTGATAAGTAACCAATAGAACTCTACACAGGTAACTAAAACGGTTAGATGGGCACAACGGATTGTTCAAACAAGGATATCTACAGTTTTGGCTTGAGCCTAAAATTTAATGACGTTTCTACTAAAACCAACTAAAAATAACTTATACTTGTACATTTCGTTTTGTAAGTGATTGTTTTATACAAACAGTGGAGCGATTCTTCATGTTTGACTGACTTTAAATAATCTTTTTCTTCAAAGTAAGTTTTTATTCGTTTTTTGACTTGAGAGCGACTTAAGAGGCAGGTCAGTAAACAACTGCTAGCCGGAAAGAGCATGGGAAAATCGTACCTCATCAACATGGTGTTAAATAGCCCGTTTCTAGCACTTCCTCAAATATTCTTATTTATTTTTTCTACCCTCCATATATTTTAATAATCTGGTGAAATTATTCAGCAATAAGTCTCAGTGGGAAGATGATATGACGGGAATAAAAGAACGTTACGTTCTTCTACTCATTGTGATTTTTGTTCAATAATGCATCCGTTTTAATTCAATGTGTTGACTACTCAGTGTAGTATTTATTTTGTTTTTCCAGTGTGACATGTTATTCGGTATAACATTAATTTATTTCGATTATCAGACTATCTTCATCTTTTCATTGCATTATCGAAATTTATCAAGGTAACTAGTTGTTTTAAATGGATTTATTTGAGTGTAATGTTTATTCGAGATATGATATTCTTGTATTAAATTCACGTGAATTATGCATAATACAATATGTAGCATGTGTGATTTTGTCGTAATCCTCAGGGTATTTTTCACTTATATGATTTCATTCTAATTAACAATCAAAATGGGTTTACAATCAATGTATAAATGAGTGTATTATCGACTAGGGTTGTAGTAGTGTTTTGAGGTTAGTAAATCTTCATTCGTACCAATCTTGGTGTTCTTACTTGGTGTCATGTCGATTGCAGTGGTTCCTCTTTTTTTTAAAGTGTAAGGAGTAAGCGATTACGACAACAAAATTAGCGACGACCAGACATAATAATTGGTGACTCAGTCATAGCAACTTACGATCAGTCATGACAGTAGGAGAGTAGTACTTGGAACCCTTTGATTATTGGTTTTGATCGCTCACTTTTAAAGATGATAAAATGTCGATTGATTTTATAACTATGAGTGACCCAGTATCTGGTTCGAATTGGGTCCCACGATTGATTGCTATAGAAATATACATCCCAGCTACCCTCGTATATGATCAGCGACTTAACTGACGTTGGTGAATAACAGAATTAAACAAGTCAAATACGGCAATGGATTTTGAAGACTCATATTTTCTACAATCGTTGATCTGTACAGACAATCAAGAAAACGAATCGGAGAAAGCGAAGAGGAGAGATCGAAACGAAACGAAATGACGAGCAGTTGAGAAGACAAGTGATCCAACTCAATTTAATCAAGCTTTACTTAACATTTATATTCAGAAAAAATAAGTTGAAGACACATAATGAATAGGGTAAGTAATTAATAAGCGAATAACTGACAAGGTCAAAGTGCAACTAAGGCGAATGAATAAACTGGTCTGTCCAGGGTCTAGAATAGCCTGTCTGTGCTTGACATATTACTGGGCAAAACAAACTCCTATTGTGAGAGAAGCCTATCGTCTTTGTTGTCGGTTACTTTTTCAAGGCCACATAACTTATTCTAGCTCTGGATAGGTCAGTTTATCCATTCTTCTTGAGTCACGCTTTGACCTTATTAATTATTTACTTATCAACCTTGAGCGTATGTGTGTGTACATCTTTTCTTACTCACCAAATGTCTGTAGTTTATTTTTCTGTGACTATGCATATTGATTAACCCTTGACTAAATGGAGTTGGCTCACACGCCTTCTCCACTGCGCGTCATTTCGCTTCGCTCTTTTCTATTCGCTTCATCTCTCTGATTTCCTGTCCAGATTAGTGAGTGTACAAAATATACACTTTTCAAAATCCATCCTCGTATTTGACTTATTTAATTCCGTTATTCATTAAGTCGATTTAAGTCGATAATAATATATGAAGATTGATGACATGAGTACTTCAATAACAATCATTCATACGATTTTATCGAATTCAGATTTCGGACCAATAAAACACATGGAAAGAATCTTAATTATCCAGAAAAATCACTTCTACTTTTGAAAAATTATTACGATTAATAAACAGTCATTTTCATGTGGTATCATATGAAATACGTGAAACTGTTTAAAACAACTCATAATTTACTCTCAAAATCAGGATTCCTGTTCAGAAGTAGGTCTCTAATTGTAATTTTCATGAACAACTGCAATTGAATAAGCATCTCTACTAAAGTTTGACTTGATAATTAAAAAGAATCGAGCATTGAGTTGGTTGTTATTATTAAGGAACATAATATATTTTGTAATATCTTAATTAGTAGAAAAGTTAAATATTCCGATGTTTCATGACCCCGTGTAAGCCACCTCTTCACACAACAAACAAACAAATTCATTTCACTCAAGTTCAAATAACACTAAGGAACAAAGTGAAAATAATTATAATGATCAATTAACAAGACAAGAATGATTAATTTGATGTTATGACATTTCGGTCAAGGTGATCTATGTAATAAATGCTTGGGTATTTGCGTTTATTTTAATGTATGAAAAATGTGACATTTGTAATGTGAAATGATAGTATTATATTTGTATGATAATGGTTTGAGATGAGGGGATAGAATCAGTTATGGTCTAAATCGGATTAATAATAAGGCTTTTTTCTATTGAGAGTAGTAGGATTTTTTGTGATAGATGCTTGGACTTTATTGGTGGTTTACTAGAGAATGGTCAGCTATATCTAAGAGATGTACTTTAAACATCAGTCTAATCATCAAACCCATAAAACTGTGCCTAAATTCGACGGGATGGAGAGGCAATCGAAACTCCCGTGTCCTCGATTGTAGACAAACTGTTTATGTTACATATTGAATCAAAAACTTTCGCCAATGACATTTAAATCATGAATTTTGCTCAGATATGTGATTGATATTGTTTTCATCATGTAAAGGACTCTCCTACGAACTTATTCTAAACTGATCAATACACTCTCATCTCACGTTAAATTTGCTTAAGAGAATGGAGATAAACACAGTGAGCTGTCACTTTCAGATTGTTTAGTTAAAATAGATCTAATTAGAGCTCTAAATAGAAGTATCTAGCAAAAACCAACACATTCGAATTATGACATTGCCTTTTACTCAGTATATTCATCCAGCGTAAGAATTTTCTTTGCTCTAAATCTCTTTAGAAGAGCAAACGAGATTTTTTTCATCTGAGGAGAATAAACAAATAGAACAAAAGCAAATGATTAACATCTTACAATTCGATAAGTTTCGTATTAAAATCATTTAAAGTGCAATACAACAAAACGTCTTGTTGCTAAACAATAAGTTGGATCAAATGCTACGGGTAGGCACTGTAGTTTTACCATATTGCCATGCTACAACAGAAGAACTACAAAACGTCTTGACGCCACACAGAGTTAAAGCACACTCCTAAACAACTAACACACTTTTCTTTGGAGACCTTGGATAAAGTTGAAAATTTTATGCGACGTAAGATACTTAGACCGTTGACTATTCATCAAGATCTGCAATGCAAAATATGCAAGCATTTCCACATAACCTTGTCAATGGCTCTGTCAATGGAGCACTTATACTATGTGTTGGGAATGATATATCCCCAAAATTCATATTCTGTAATTTCATATTATCGATCAACTTATCGATTAAATGTTAAATATTTGAATGGATGTCAATTGATGAACTTATCGGTTAAATGATTAAATAGCAGTCAATTGACGAACTTATGGATTAAATATTTGAATGCCTGTCGATTGATGAACTTATTGATTAATGTTTAAAAACATTTTACTATGACAATATCGATTGTAAATATTTGTATAAATACGCTTGACTTGTTACCTGCTGTTTGTCTGTAGAATACACTTTCTACCCCTTACCCAGACTTCTTGATTGGGTTAGCAGAGCCGGGAACTGCGAACCAGAATAGCTATCGAGTCCCTGAATCATTGATCCCTCGTTCCGTTCGAGTAAGACGAATCAGTAATAGCAATTCAAGATTAATGAATCATAACACTATGGTTTTCGGAAAACCCCGAAAAATGTCTCTATAATCTATCAGCAGTGACGTTAAATCAGATAGAAACAGAAGCTTTGTCGCTTGGATTTAAATTTCATATCCCCAAAATGCGTGCCGACAGAATCGACACAGAAACTCAATTTGAGAATTTATCTGATCAAATTAAAGAGTTGCACCCAGTTAGTGAAGACAAGAAAAGCTGATTAAAATCTAAACTAGTTGATATCGCAAACCAATATCTTGTTTCCCCCATACCACAGTCTCAACTTTTATCCAAAGACCACGTTGATTTTAAACACATTATAGCTTGTAAGCAGCTGATGAGAATAACGAAATAAAATCAATTCATATTATTCTGCTTCAATGTTCGTTCTTGCTCTTCTTAGGATAATCTAACGGGGCTATGTGCATGACATTAATACATACTACTAAAGAACCAGCACACCTGAAAACGCTTTAGTTCTAATAAAGAAAAAGATCCCGTTTGTATCAACATAGAATTGCGTCTACAAATTAAGATGTGTCGATTATAACACCTTCTATATTAGAAAGTCATTTCTTGAAATATTGAATCAAACCAAAGAATATTTTAAATACACGAAAACACCTGATTATCCTGTGGTACTATAGAGACTCTAAATTAGATTGGAGATATCGGTACGTGCCACTTTCAATAACCGTCAAATCAATATTAAAAATATAAAAATAATACAAAAAGACTTGTCCAACTACAAAGAAAGGCGAGTTGCTAAATCCTACTACTCTCAATAGAAAAAAGCCTTATTATTAATCCGATTTAGACCATAACTGATTCTATCCCCTCATCTCAAACCATTATCATACGTACAAATTTAATACTATCACTTCACACTAAAAAATGTCACATTTTTCATACATTAACATAAACGCAAATACCCAAGCATTTATCACATAGATCACCTTGACCGAAATGTCATAACATCAAATTAATCATTCTTGTCTTGTTAATTGATCATTATAATTATTTTCACTTTGTTCCTTTGTGTTATTTGAACTTGAGTGAAATGAATTTGTTTATTTATTGTGTGAAGAGGTGGCTTACACGGGGTCATGACAAGTCGGAATGTTTAACTTTTCTACTAATTGAGATATTAAAAATATTTCGCTTTTATTAATTTTGGATTTAACTTTCTAGATGCTTGATTGTTTGCATAAACTATACTTAACCGTAGAATCCACTTATATAAAATTTCTTTCTGTAGCTTTCATATAACTAAAGTGTTACGCCCTTGATTTTTTAGCTCACGGGTCTGTGATAATTATGCTAGAAAGGAGAGTTGCCTCAATGCAGTTTATGGTCTTGAAGTGATAGGTAACATAGAGAGAAGTTTGCAAAGAAAGAGCCATTACGAAATTAGGTGTATCGACTCAGGTTCAATAGTGCTTGTTGGATGTATCGTTTACCAGTTCCGGTAAATTTGACTGTAGCGCTAATACGAGAGATGGAATCGGCATCAATGAGAACTAGGATCGTGACTGGTTACTTGAGAAGTGATATTGTTCAGTGGTCTTCGTGATATCTGAAAACTGACAGTAGTTGATGTTTAGGACTGCAAACGATCAGTGTCTTATTAGCATATGTGCATCGTGTATGGATGAATTTAAACTTCACCCCATTGCACAACTTAGTGGCTCTCAGGTTTGAGTAGCTAAGTGGATAAGAAAATTGCGTTTGAAGCCAGTGGTACTGTGTTCCAGTCCTGTAGTGAACGTCAACTCTGGGATGCAGGTGCATCCAGTTGACGAGTCGAAAGTCCGACGAAACGCGCATCCTGGATTCTACTGCTAGCTACCATCCATCTTTGCTAAGAATTTGAAGATAAATTTTGTCAAGGTGATAAAACATTCACAGGATTAATTACCGATATTAACTGGTTTATTGTAAAATCCATAACGAAGCAATCAAATAAGAAACAATATATGAAATGATAATTATATCAAACAATCAATTTGTCAAAAGGAGTAATTTTCAAAAATTTTATTCTTCAATTCTAATGTTTAGTAGTAGAATAAAAAGATATTTTGCCTACATTAGGTTCTTTTTGGATAAGGTTTCTGTAATAAAGAACACAAAGTTAATCATGACTGGACTTGTTAACGCATTAACTTAACGACTTTGATTTTCAATGAAATATTCATATTCAGTCAATGATGTTTACAAAATTATTCCTTCATTCATTTGAAACTAGAAGTTTTAATAAGCAATGATGGATGGTGGCTAGCAGTGGAATCCAGGACGCGCGTTTCGTTCTATTTGGGACTCGTCAGCTGGATGTGCCTGCATCTCAGAATTGACGTTCACTCTGGGACTCGAGCCCAGTACCATTTACTCCAAACTCCATCACGTTATCCACTTAGCTACTGAGTTCTGATAGCCACTTGCATGTGCAATGAGGTGAATTTAAATCCACTTGGTATTGTTTGGCTTGTATTTTCCCATTGAGGTTTAAAACTACAACTGATCAGTCCGTTATTGGCATATGTGCATACTGTGCGTATGCCTCGATATTGCCTTAATTCACAGCTTTTTGTAAACAATGATGTATAGTGGCTAGCAGTGGAATCCAGGACTCGCGTTTCGTCCTATTTAGGACTCATTTTAATGAATAAATGAGTGATTCCATCAAAAAATTAAATGATCATTCTATAAAAGACATCTTATTATTGATAATAACATTAATTGATTACATATTGGAAACTATGTCACATTTATTTAGCGCCTAATGTCTATTAAAACGTTAATCATTAAATTATTACTTGTAATCCATTGTTTGATTGAGTAGATACTACTTATTTTGTTAAACTAGTAATAACTTAATATTCTACAATCACATATATAACATCATATTTAACATTAATGAAGTATTTATTTCAACCCATATTATTATAAAATTACAATTCTGAAATGTTAGCCTCTTTATTATGCTAATTATTATAATTAACATTTTATTGTAATGAGTACAAAACAAACTTAGACTAATGAGATGTCATTTACAGAACACTTGAATTTGCAATATAGTAAGCTTAATAAAAAAAAGGAGAAAACAAGCTGACATTATATCATTGGTGAAATAATAATTAAATTCCATACGATTTATTTTTCATTTAATTAGCCAATAGTTTGGTTGTCACATTTTTGTTGTTGTTGCTGTTTTTATTTGTCACTAAGTTTACTGATTATCAATAGTATAAAAGCGGATAATGAAAATGATTAGTTTCATTAAATAATGTTTCATTCATTATTATTTGATATCATTGTGTTACATTTGATCATACTTGTTTCAATACAAGTTGGTAAGTTTTATAATACATTTAAATGATATTTACATAATTATACTATTTATACCTTACTTACTTACTTACGCTTGTTACTCCTAATGGAGCATAGGCCGCTGACCAGCATTCTCCAACCCACTCTGTCCTGGGCCTTTTTTTCTAGTTCCATCCAATTCTTGTTTATTTTACTCATGTCTATCTCCATTTCACGGAGTGATGTGTTCTTTGGTCTTCCTCTTCTCCTCCTTTGGCCTTGAGGATTCCATGTGAGGGCTTGTCTTGTGACGCAGTTGGGTGCTTTCCTCAATGTGTGTCCTATCCACTTCCAGCGCCTCTTGCTGATTTCTTCCTCCGCTGGAATCTGGATACTATTTATAAGGTGTATAATTAATATGATACTTGTTATGAGAAGATGGAGTTGATCAGATCAACTCCATGTTCTTATTGTTCTATCGAAATTTATAAAAAGGACTAATTGCTTTAGATACTTGTTCTATCTGATCGTTGTTGATTGTTGTGTCAGTGCTAAATGATGCCATGTTTTAGTAATTATTTATTTTCTGATCAACTTTCACTTATAGTAAATAGTTTATCTAAAGATTGGAAAGCTAAATTTTAGTCTACTCATTTAACCGATAGAATAGAAACTATGTTTTCAGTCAATAGATTCGTGTTAATGAAAAACGGGTGAAAATGTTTGAGTTTTATAAAGGCAAAGCTCATTCCTTGTTCATGGAGTTGTTTAATGTTTCTTTTGAATCAAATTGAGTAGATATACAAATAGTTAATGTTTCTTCAAAGTTAAAAAATGATTCTTGTCAAGAGTAAATGGTTCATTTTGAAATGAAATTGAATGTATCATTATGATGATTAATTTTGGATATATATTGTCGAACGTATTGATGTATGGAAAATAACAGGTGGATATTAGTGAAGAGCATATGAACCGAACTCCGCCTGTAGCTCTTCTAGAGTTACTGGCGGTCCCAAGCCCAGATAAAAAAGGAGGGTTAGGCATGGGGTCAATAACCGCATCCCATAGAAGAATTCTTGCTAAAAAAACGCTAACCAGATTAAATAAATTAAACTATATGAACACGGTTAATAGTATAGAATACTTAGTAGTATTAGTACAACTTACATGTAACTATTTTTATAGTTTATTCCATGAACCTGAAAGTTCTCAATATACTACTTGATTAACATTATTCAAACCTGAGTTGTTCGTTTAAATCTCATAGAAAGTAAGATGAAAGTAAAGAATAGCTTTTTAAAATGTAACCATATACCCCAATTCAAATATTCATATTTTCAAATAAACTTATTAATGTTCAATTTACAGATGGTAAAAGACAGAAGCTACATAGTTTCGGAAATCCAGAGGTCATTTTACGAAATCTAAAAGGTAATTAGATAATAGACTGATTGATGTGTTTAAACTTTATGTGGTCCCTGAGAGTGGATAGAATAAGATATATCAACAAAATCGTCATCACTAATACATAAAATTACATGATTAATGCACGTTTGAATCTGAATAGTGATAAAATGATTTTGTTCGTTTATTGACAGGTTATTAATAAATGTATTCTGAACAAATATATAACTATACTACTTAATCAATGAATTATGATTCTATAACTATCCCAATCATACCGTTTAGTCTTCATGTTTGACAACACTCTTAAATCAGCTGACTTATCGCTCTAAGGATTTGATTTGTATTCGACATGCAAACAGTCAAGTTGAATAAGTATATTGATGTGACGTTGTGGAGACAACTAAACGTGGAACGATACGTTAATCAAAAACCCTGACATTCAAAAACATTATGGAATGTATAGAACAATGTAAATAGAGATAGAACAACTATTTTGTTATAATAAATATACATATATAGATTAGATAAATAGATTAGAACAAATGAATACCCTAAGCCGATCACTTAACTGATATCATTTTAACATATACTCCACAAATATGTTTTTTATGTCAAATGAAATGGGCATAAAAGTAACTATCTAAACTGATACATTTTAATTAGAAGTAATTGATCAAGGTGTTAAAATGAACTAATATTTAATTTGCAGTTAACTTAGACGAATTCGCATTGAGTCTACATCATGCAGATTATCAAGTACAGCAAGAAATAGGTAATTTATTCATAAATTCATATATATAAATAATTTTTACTTGAAAAGCTGATTTCTATTAATAACACTTTAATTTTGTATCAAAAAAATGTACCCATCACAATAAGACACAAAGAATATCAATAGTGTTGTGATTTTGAACCCGGCTAGTTATGACGTGATTTATTCCTCAATTGACTTGTATGAGCAGCCTAGTGTTCTTATTTGGTTTCTGTTTTTGTTCACCTAGCCTATCTAATTGAGTCCAGAACGCCAATAACAGCTTCTACTATACGAATCATTTATTTCGAATATACATGGTTTATATACCAGCTAAACAAACCGCATTACACCATGAAATAGGAAATAACATTTACACAAGATCAAGTCAAAATGTGGCTGTGAACATAGGAGACAATAATTAATCAAATGAGCATAATTTAAGAACAGTAAATCTCATCATAATAGTCTATGAGTCAAAATGAAGCTTATAATAAGAGGAATATAGATATACATAATCTAATTACTGAACGGTTATACAACAAGAATATATATATATATATATATATAATATATATATATATATATATATAAGTTCATCAACAGTTCTCAGAAGTTACTCGTAATGTAATCTTCACTAGGATATAACAAGTAGAATAAACTACGAATTATTGTAGACAACAAAATGTATCAGCAGATCGGATCTACTAGACAGATAGATTTTAAACAATTAAAAAACATTCGTTTATTTCTGATAAATAAATCCGAACTATTTCAAGCAGCTATTTAATGATTAGATCATGTCAATTTGATCAGTAGTTAATAGTAATTATTAACAGAATAGAATTGACTGCCAACTATTTATGTTTATCAAGAAAGTTTATTTCGGAAGTGGGTTTTTTTCGTGGTTATTATATTAATTTTAATAGTTGAGATCATGAGTCATTTGAAGCTAGACCACCATGGGAAACCTAGAAGAAGTGTGTCACTAAATTTCGTGGATTAGTTGAAGTTAGACATTAACATCGTTGGATGCTGGATTAGTGGTCTAGAGATGAAACGTTCTCTTGCGAGATCGATAGATCCTGTATTTGAATCTCACGTAGCGGAATCATGAATGCGCACTGCTGAGGCGTCTCACAATAGGACGAGATGGCCATCCAGTACTTTCAGGTTTTTCATAATGGTCTAGCTACAATTGATTTATGATTTAAGTTTATTTGATAATATAAAAATATACTTAAGTTATCCTGAATTCATTGTGAAATAACACTGGTATTATATATTTATCGGTTATAATATACTTTATATTATATTAAATTTTAGATAGACTTCTCCGAATATATTCAATTGATGAAGAAGCATTCACTAAATGTATGTGAAAATACAATGAATACTCTAATAATAATGATGAATTTTAGATATTGAATGTTTTAATTTTGCATTAGATTTATTTCATAAATCTAATTTTGGACAAGGTACAAAAAGGTTTTCAAAATATTGTTTTATCTTTAATTAAAAATAAGTGTACTATATTTTATCTATATTTCTATATAAATTCATTGTATACCTATCTTATAAGATAGTTTAACATTCCCAAATTCATTTTATGACCTAATACTATGAAGCATTATTGTCTGAGTTTTTGATTAAGATCATGAATCGATGAATGTTAGACTATTATTGAGAACCTGAAAATACTAGATGACTATTTGTTCCTAGTATGAAACTCTTTAGCAATGTGAATCCACAATCGTGTACATGAGAAGATAGTCGTGCAACATCATGGATTAACTTGAAGTTAGACATGAACATGGTCTGGAGGTTAAGCGTCTTCATGAGAGACCGAAGATCTTGAGTTCGAATCCTACATGCAGGATTGTAGTTAATTACTACTGAGTCGTCCCATACTAGGACGAAACAGTCGTTCATTGCTTTCACATTTTCAATGTTAGTTTAACATTCATCGATTCATGATCACAATAAAAAAAAACACAACAATCTCCACAACCTAATACTGATTTGTATGTTATATTCCATGAGGTTATAATCTGTAATAAATCTTACTTAATTAATATTATATACAAGTATATTAAATGGGCAAGTCTCAAGTGACTAGATAAACATATATTTACATAATCTAAGTATCAATTACGTAGAATTTATGATTCTATAAGTGAATTTTTTGTTTATGTGAAATTGTATTACTATTTTCAATTAAAATATTTCAGGTTTGGATAGATTAGTTGATTCAGTGATGAACAAACGCGGTATGTGTTTCAATTAGCTAATAAACATGTATTATTGAAAGATATACAATTTTTTTTGAACAATATTTATAATCTTTATATGCAATGATAGATAATGGCTGGCAATAGAATGTAGGATGCATGTTTCATCCTATTTGGGACTCGTCAATTGAATATACCTGCATTGATAAGTCGTGTAGGTTGAACGCTATATACGATTCCTAAGCTATTCCGGTAACCCGCAGTCTAGAACTACACAGCGACTTGAACTCCAGAGAGAAGACACAAGTATGAGAGAAAACACTTTATCCCAAGTTCATTTTTGTACAGAAAATCAAGGGTATTTATAGATGTTGGCGTTTGTTAAATCAACATCATATTTCAGCCAATCCGTTAACGTTATATTATGCTACCGACCAATGATAGCACGCCACGCTAAATCCTCGAACGTTCCATCATACTCTGATTGGCTAGGACTCTTCGGCTCCTTTTGGGCCTCTGGAGGCTCCGTTGAAGTTCTCCGGAAACCGACCAACATGCATCTTAGAGTTAATGTTTACTCGTGACTTGAACTCAGTACCGTTGACTTCAAATATCATTGTGTTATCCACTTAGCTACTGAGTCCTGATAGCCACTTACTTGTGTAATAGGGGTGATACAAGCAAACAAAACCAAGTGAATTTAGTATTTATAAACTATTGAAAATTCATCATTAATTAAACAATTAAACAATGTTGAATAAAAACTTTTATTTTGATTTATATATTTAGTGTATTTAATTGAGAGAGAATATTATTTATGATGGTTTAAGATGAACAATCTATTTATTCATTGAT